>JAAKBH010000015.1:1200000-1617056 GCA_019776075.1 Amaranthus palmeri
CACAAAAATATTTTTTAAGCTTTTTTTGAAAATATTTGGTTAAATAAGTGATTTTCCAAACTATTTGGAAAAAAAAGATTTTTGGTTAACTTGTAGTTAGTAATAGTGAGTTGATATCTTAATGGGTTGGGGGTTGGGTTTTGAAAAATTGTAAAATCATTGTTAGTAACAGCGATTTTTATTTTTGGCCAATTCATTGTTACTAATAGCGAGTTTGTTGGCTTCCAAAAACTCCAAGTTTTTCACTAAAATCGCATTCTTTATCTTCATCATACGTCCCACCTCAAATGCACAACCATTTTCCTCTTTCTTCTTCACCATATCCAAAAACCCATCACCATAAACACCTTCTTCTCATAATCTCCCTATCTCTTCTCCCTTTTCTTCTTTACATTCTATCTTTATAGAATTGACTATTTGTAGTTTAACCTCGTCAGGGGCGAATCTAGTATATTGTCAATGCTGTCAATTGACAGCATTTGACTAATATAGATTTTCAAGTATAATTTTATGTTGGTGTACCAAGTGTCTCAGCTGGTAAGGCTTTGTGTGTGTGACAGCATATACCCGGGTACGAATCCCCCCAATTGCAAAATTTTTAGAATTTTTTTTTTCTAATTTTCGAAACCTTCCCAGGAGGTTCTAATCTTTCTGATTTCTTTCCTCAATTTTCAAAGACCAAAACCCATTCTCATTTCTCTCACCTTCGAAAACTCATTTGCCCCTGCCACTTCCCATTTCGCACGTTCACTCCTCCGTGCTCCGACCTTCACCGCTTCACGGCTGCCGGAAAACGCCTTGGACCTTGGTAAGTCGTCACTCTCACTCTCTCTGTCGGCTCACCGCTTTTTTTGTTGATTTTCTCATTGAGTATTTATTGGAATGTTGATTGTTATTTGTGTTGAATGTTATTTTTTGGTTTGTGTTGAAATTTGAATGTTGATTGTTATTTGTTAATTTGTTAAACATTGTTGATTTGTTTCTTGACATTCTTTGAATCTTTGTTCATTCATGATTCATGAATCAATTTATTAGGTTAAAATGGTTAATCAATTTAGGGTTATTTTTCTTAAAGATTGTTTCTTGACAATTGACATTCTTTCATTCTTTGTTCATTCATGATTTTTGATTTTGAATCAATTTAGGGTTTAATGAATTTAGGGTTAAACATTGTTTCTTGACATTCTTTGTTCAATCATATTTTTTATCCTGATGATTTTGATGTATTGGCCATTGATGTATTGGTGTTGCTTGTTTGAGAATTTTGTGGGACAATTTTGTGTGAAAAATGGGATGATACAGTGTATAAATGCTCCCAGTTCGTTATTTAAAACAAAATTGTCAATTACCGTAATTTAAAACGTTAATGTATTTTTTAATGTTATCGTTATCGACAGCATTTAAATTTTTTCTAGATCCGCCCCTGAACCTCGTGAACAATTGGCTATGTTTGGTCCGTTGCAATTTCGCATAAAATTTATTTTGTTTTTATTCTTTGAGACACATTTAAACAAAAAAGGCAAACTCTTTATTCACTCTTTATTTCACATAACATGAAATGACGTTTGTCGTAAACTATCTACTCAAAAAGACAAATCATGTCAAACGTAGAAAAGTAGACAATCAGACGACCTTGATAATGTACTAATTTCATTATTGAGAACTGAGTTGACTCTTCAATGTCAATTTTGTCATGAAACGATTCTTATCGTAAACTACCTACTTTTAAAAAACAAAAGCGTGTCACACAGAGAAAATTAAACAATAAGACCACCTTAAAAATGTCAAAATTCCACCATTGACAAAAACGTTCATTATTTAAAGTCAATTTTGTGTTTTAGATTTTTTCAAACATGAAATGACTTGTCTTAAACTATCTACTCCAAAAGTCGAACCATGTCAAACAAAAAAAGTAGACAACAAAACGATCTTGATAATGTAGTAATTTTATACTATTTTCTTTTATTGATATATAAATTCCAAAATGAGAATGTCAAATGGTGAGAACTTCTCTATTAGGGTGACTCATATCATCATCATATCCCGCTCATAGAAAACTATGATTAGAGTCGCTCATAATGTAATTATATAAATTCATTTTATAATAATAAGACGATATCATATAAGACGAATTATTATTTAAATAATTAATCTTTTAATGGTCAAATACTTGAATGGCCAAGCAAAAGTTCCTACCACGTCATCAAACATAAGACCCCACGTAAGATAGCCTTCTTAATCAGCGGTCCAAATTTCATCTTACAAACAAATCCAACGCCGGAAAGTACTCCAATTCTTACAGACATCTTTTTCCCTTCTCTCCTCTATTAATTCACCAAAAAACAATTCTCTCCTTCTCTTGCCATTTCTTTGCATCCTTTGTTTCTCTCACTAGCTCTTCCGTTTTTTCTCTCTGCCTCGCCGCCGCCGTTATACCCGGCGGCGATTATCTATCTCCGGCGTTCTTTCGCCTTTACCCATCAACCCTTCCCTCTCCTCTCTTTATTTCTCTTTAAAAAATTAAAAAACGAAAAAATTTCATCAAAATTCCCTCGAGAAAAGCTAATTTAACGATTTCTAGTTTTTATAGTGAATCGATTTGCTTATTGTTCAATAATCAGAGGAGAGGGAAGTGGGTTTTATCTAAATCTAAAAAAGAAAAAAATCTGAAAATTTCGAAAACCAAAAAACCCTAATTTATTTTCGCCGTATTTTAAGGTTTTAGGGTTTTTTCTGGAGCAAAAAAAATGTCTCAAGTTCAGCTTCCGTTGAATGGCGCTGTTCCACCTGTTTCCACCGCGGCTGCAGGTGGTGGAGCCCCTAACAATGCTGGGGTTGTTACGACATCGTTGTATGTCGGAGATTTGGAGGCGAATGTGACTGATTCACATTTGTTTGATTTGTTTAGTGGCATCGGGCATGTTGTTTCGGTTCGGGTATGTAGGGATTTGAGTACCCGCCGGTCACTTGGTTATGGGTATGTCAATTATGCGAACCCACCAGATGGTGAGTCATGATTTTGTTTGATTTATGTTTCTGGGTTTATTTTAATTGATTGTTTGGTTTTGATGTTGAAATGGCTTTATATTTTGATCTATTGTTGAATTAGTTGTTTTTACCAGGCAATTTTTTCCATTTAAAATTAAATGTGAATGATTCATTAGTTTAATACACTTTTGAATAGAATTGGTTTGACTGTTTGAGCTGAATTCATTGGGGCAACATTTGTGGATGGAAATTTTGTGTTAAATTTGACTATGTAATTCATTATGTTTAGGGCTCTTTAACCGAGTTAAATTTGATCCTGACCAAAAATGCCTTGAAATCAAATTCAATTTATCAAAATTACTTTGATTTTTGCGATTTGATTGCATTGAGGTAACGTGGCCGATATTTTTCCTTATAATGTGTGTGGTGTTGGTGGAAGCTTTGTTTTTGTTGGAGAAATAGGAAGGCTATGCTCTTAAATCTAATGTTTTGCTTGCTTGCAAGTTTCTGTTTTTGTTAGTATTCTATTGGGTTTCAGAATTTTGTATCTTTTCATAGCTCTTAAGAAGTTTTAATGTCAAATAAGAACTAGTTAAATAATGAATAATGAATTATGCTGTTCCGTATAACTGTGTTTTTATGAATAATGAATGAATATTCTTTTGATAGGGTTACCATTGCAATATGTGTTTTGTGTGTCCATTGGCAGAATGAAAAACCAATTTTGGATTGACAGAATGAGCATTGTTCTTATCACAGACTAGATCAACAATATTAAATGGGTTTCAATATGATATGCTTAATTTTCTGTTTCTTTGTATTCTTGACAGCTGCAAGAGCTATTGATCTCCTGAACTTTACTCCTCTGAACAACAAGCCAATCAGGATTATGTACTCTCATCGTGATCCTAGTATCCGTAAAAGCGGAGCTGGAAACATCTTTATCAAGGTCAGAGTTTTTGTATATTATAGTAAACGATTGATCTTCTCTAGTCTTATTTATCGCCTTTTTGGTTCATTTCATGTAAAGTCTTGTTTTTTTTTTTTATTTAGAATTTGGACAAGGCAATTGACAACAAGGCACTGCATGAAACATTTTCTGTTTTTGGGGCTATACTCTCTTGCAAGGTTGCTACTGATATATCTGGACAGTCGAAAGGATATGGTTTTGTGCAGTATGAGAGTGAGGAGTCTGCCCAAAACGCAATTGAGAAGCTGAATGGAATGCTGCTGAATGACAAACAAGTTTATGTGGGGCCTTTTCAGCGTAGACAAGAAAGAGATAATGCAATTGACAAAACGAAGTTCACAAATGTGTATGTGAAGAATCTTGCTGAAGCAACATCAGATGATGATTTGAACAGAATTTTTAGTCAATATGGAAAAATTACTAGTGCTGTTGTGATGCGTGATGTAGATGGGAAATCAAAAGGCTTTGGATTTGTCAACTTTGAAAATTCTGATGACGCTGCCAATGCTGTGGACACTTTGAATGGGCAGGTGATTGAAGGGAAGGAATGGTATGTTGGTAAGGCTCAGAAGAAAGCCGAAAGGGAAGCTGAGCTGAAGCAACAATTTGATCAGAGTATGAAAGAGATTGTAGACCAATATCAGGGAAAAAATCTCTACATAAAAAACTTGGATGATACTATAGATGATGATAAACTTAAAGAATTATTTGCTCAGTACGGTACAATTACTTCATGCAAGGTGAGTACTCTTTGTCATTGTATACTGCCATGAATAAAGAAAATTAATAACCAATATCAATTTTAAAGTAAATCATGGGAGACCCTGTGCAGTGCTGTTTTAAGTGTGTCTTACATAAGTCTTTTTGTTTGGTCTATAATTTTGAAGGTTATGCGAGACCCTAGTGGTGTGAGCAAAGGTTCTGGCTTTGTTGCATTTTCAACCGCTGAGGAGGCATCTCGAGCTGTAAGTAGATTTGAGCGTTGTTTACTGGGAATGCTGTAATGATATATTCACCAATTGTATTGTTTTTACTAGTTACTGGAGATGAATGGGAAGATGATTGTTAGCAAGCCACTGTATGTTGCTCTCGCGCAACGTAAAGAAGACAGAAGGGCCAGGCTGCAGGTATTGTTTCTATTTCTTTATGCTTCTGCCAACTTTGATTAGTGGTGTGATTCTGATTGCTTGGTAAGTGGACTACCAAACTCTTGCATTGCTTTTGTGTATGAGAAAGATAACACTGCTGCAGTTTGGGAAACTTTTGACTAGCTCCATTGTAAAGAACCTGGGAATATGTTGTAAATGCCATCTCAAAGTTTTAATTTGGTTGTTGGAGGCTTGGAGATAGTCAAAGGTTTACTTAAGGATGTTAGTTACACAATTGTGGTGTTTTTATTTGCGTTTCATCTCATGTTTTCCTTTTTGTGATATTGACATACAAACTTTCACTGTATGAGTAGCTTGTGAAGTAGACTTGAGCCCTCTTAAGTTCATCATACTATTTGTTTGTTGTTTGCTGTGGGGAGTGCTAAACTGAGGAAATTGTGAGTTTTTTTTTTGCTGATATTAACCTCTTTATTTTGCAGGCTCAATTCTCTCAAATGCGTCCTGTTGCAATGACACCATCTGTTGGTCCCAGGATGCCAATGTATCCTCCTGGTGGTCCTGGGCTTGGGCAACAAATATATTATGGGCAAGGACCACCAGCTATGATTCCTCCCCAGGTAATCTTCTAATTTTATTCTCTTTGTTGCATAGTATTAAAATAAGGCCACATTGCATCGCTTGCATTGTAAAAGTTTTCAAATCAAACGAACTAATATTTTACGTTGTAAAGGTGTGAATTCTTCGTCTTGGGCTTTGTTAAAGGATATCTTGTGATTCGACCAATATTTAGGCATTACCATAACTGCATGGTCATAGTGCTTAGGGGTTCGTTGTCCTTGTCCTTATTTATGTATGGCATATGAATTTTTTGATGTTGGAGATGTGTCCTTGAAATAAAAATGAAATACAATAACGTAAATGTTTTTCTCCCATTCAGTTAGCTCATATTTTAAGATAACTCAGTCAGCTTTTTATCTGATCTGATGTCCACTAGTCATGAATGGAGGAACTCACTAATGGGTTTTGTTTCTGATTTTTATTGCTATTAGCCCTTTGGATATCAGCACCAACTCATGCCTGGTATAAGAGGCGGTGGTCCAGTGCCAAATTTCTATATGCCCATGGTTCAACAAGGGCAGCAAGGGCAACGACCTGGTGGGAGGCGTGGAGGCGGGGCTCCAGGCCAGCAGCCACAGCAGCCTATGCCTATGATGCCACAACAGGTGATTGGTTTTTATTTTTTATTTTTTACATGCATCATGAAGGACTCTAATTGCAAGACTTAATTTGATATTTTCTCTAATTCTAGATGATGCCAAGGGGTCGTTATCGTTATCCCTCTGCACGTGCACTGCCAGATGCTCCTATGCCAGGTGTCACTGGAGGTGTGCTCCCTGGTGTTCAATATGATATGGGAGGCATGTCGATTCGGGATGCTGCTCTGCCTCCTACTCCTGTTGGTACATTGGCAACCCTGCTGGCTAATGCTACTCCTGAGCACCAGAGGCTTGTAAGTCTTCTTCTGCTGCTTTTTATGTATTGAAAATATACCCGACTCGTTATCCTTTATTTTGCAATGGACTTCTGATTTTGCTCATTTGCTGCCTTGTAGCTGTTGGGAGAGAACTTGTATCCATTGGTGGAGCAACTGGAGCCCGAAATGGCAGCTAAAGTAACTGGAATGCTGCTGGAGATGGATCAGACTGAAGTCCTGCACTTACTGGAGTCTCCAGATGCACTCAAGGCCAAGGTTGCCGAGGCAATGGAAGTCCTGAGGAACGTTGCTCAGCAACAGCAGTCCAACAACCCAGCTGATCAGCTTGCTGCTTTGTCGCTGAATGACAACATATCTTAAGGGGTAATGACCCATGTTACTGAAACTTAAACCAGAACAGATTGTGTTTTTGGGATTTTGATAAACTTAAGGTGTGTTATGACTTGCGGATTTCTGGTTCTTGATTACCTCAGGGTTCTCAAGATTTAGTTTTCTTTAACTCTTGCCTTTTTGTTTAGTACTGATACTCATGCTTTGGTTTGGATGCTGAAAAAACATGTTTTCTAATTTATGTTTCAAGTTGACTGTCAGCGAGCGAGCGTGTTTTTTTTGAATTTGAATGCATGATATTATGTGGTTGTAGTATCTGGTAAATTCTCTCCTGTACTGTGTTTAAGGTTAGAGCTTGTCCGTCCTCAGGGATGTCAGTTGCCTATCACTTTGTGAATTTTGCACGGCATAAATTTGGTTACACGGTAGTGGGTACGAGGAGTTTATTTTGCTCTTGGTACCCGCTTGCCCTGTGTTTTTTGCACTCCATGTTAATTCGCACAATACCAATAAGATGCTTTTTATGTAAACTTTAGCATGTTCAATTTTGTAAAAATTAATCAACTTTGGGCTAAATTTTGTATGCACCTTTGATTATGTAACTCTAAATACTTGAACATTGTATGCGGATTTTGTTGGAGTTATGTGGGTATGAAGTGGTGTGGGACTGTGGGCGGTATTTCATGAGTCTTGGTTGCTACTCCAATCAAATGCTTATGGAAAGCTATTCCCTTTGGTAATTTTGTAGGAATTTGATTATATTTTTTGTTTTACTATTATAAATTTATTATTGACACTAAGCGTGCGCTTAGATTGAGTGTATATATTTAAAGGGTAAATAAAAGTAAAAGTAGGAAAATAAATTAATTAGATAGAAGATTAATTGAATTTGATTGTTAGAGAGGTAAGAAAGTTAATCCATATTACTTAGCAAAAAATTGTATATTTGTATTATTTTAATTCAAATTAGTATCAACATTGCATGTAAAAATAATTTTTAACTCTAAAAAGTTATGATTCTAGGTAATAGTCTGTTTAGCCATTGCCAATCAATGACTATGCTTCTATATAATAGCCTTTTAATGCATTGACCTTAAGAATGCACCAAAAGGTAATTATAAAATTAGGCTTTTGGTTGCGTTGAGGTGTGCTGCAATGTCATAAATTTGTATCTCATCTAACCTTCATACAAGTAAATATGTAGTGTTATAAACATGTGTTGCATTATTTTAGCCGAAAGATTCTCGTGTGAAAGGGAGTGATCAAGTATAAAACATATTTTGGAGCTTCAATAATAAACTTTTGTTTATGTTGAATTTTGATAATTAGATTGAAAGTTTTCGATTTTAGTGGAACTTACATTGCCCTACGCCCCTACTCAACGGAAGCTCCAATGATAGTTATTTGCAATTGTCACTTAAGTTAAATCAGAATCGAATCTTTTTTATTGAAAATTAAATGTCACTATTTAAAAAAAATCTTTGAGTTCACTTTTTATTTAATCTTTCTCTTTACTTTTTTTTTTTTTGAAGTTCTAAGCTTTCTCTTTACTCATCCTACCAAGTAATCAATAAAATAAAGACTTTGTATTGAGAAATACAACTTGAACATGCTCATTGTACTCGGCTAGTCGGCTATAGAGTTTTCTCCATCTATTACTATTTCCTTTCATTCCATTCTCCCCATGAAATTCACACTATAAATAGTTATTAACCTTATATTTAGAAAAGTGAATGAAACATACATAGGCGGACCCAATTAAGTGACAAGGGGGTACAGTTGTACCCCTAGTTTGAAAAAAAAAATTCAGAAGCAATGGAGAAGATGACGAGCGAGTTTTATGTTAGAAATGGAGAAGATGAGCAAAGAAAACACACAAACCATTTTAGTGAGAGAGAAGGTAGATTTTAATAATGAGTTTTATCTAGGTATAGGGATAATGATGGCTTTTTTTGTCAGAAGCAATACATAGCTCATAGCTATATTTTTTTATAGCTTGAAGTTTGACTTGTCATAATTTTTATTAATATTAAATTTAGTGTTTAAATTTAGTGTCCTTTCAAGTTGAGTCCAAAACTCTTTATTTTTGTAATATTAAATTTTTTATTTTAAAATGCAATAAAAACTTTATTTATTGTTTTTACAACAAATATGAACTGATGTACAACAATACTAAAAACCAATTATTCATAAAAAGATACAAATAATTGTTCTATACCGCGACCCGTTTTTTCTATTTTTCTATTTTTATTTAAAAAATCTTTAGATGACAACATTATCTTTGAATTTTTCACAATTGACTTGCATGAGTTGGTCAGAATATTTGAAAAAATTTTCGCCCATCGTTTGTGATGCTAGAGACTTTGAGTTGATTAGGGTTCATTCCTTCAAGTGTCACATGACTGCCCAGCGCAAGTATTTTTATTTTTATTTTTAATATGGGGTAGGTTGATGGGAGGGGAGGGCTAGGTGAGATTCGATGGCAAGACCTCGTTTGGAATTCCTGGGTCCGCCACTATATGACGTTCGTGTTTTGTACCCCCAGTTTGAAATTCCTGGGTCCGCCATTGGAAACATACCTCAAAAAAAAAAAAGAAAAGTGAATGAAACAAAAAACAATATCCATACTCCCTCCGGTCCAGTTTACTTGTCCCATTTAACCAAACACGGATATTAAGATAGTAGTGGGGTCCATTGGAAAAGGTGGTAGTTGGGTATTTTAATTGATTAAATTAATTGTAAAGGTGGTAGTGGAGTATTGGGAATTGGAAAAGTGCGGGTATTTAGGTAAAAAAAGGATAGCCAAAAAAGGAAATGAGACAAGTAATGAGGAATTGCCAAAAAAAGAAATGGGACAAGTAAACTGGAACGGAGGGAGTATTATTTAATGGTTAGAGAATAGTTATTGACTAAAAGGTTAAGAGTTTAAATTTTGATAATTTAGCTTTTTATTGATAACTTTGACTCCCTTATATCCACTCATAAAATTATGAGTTTATCAATTGTAATTGACGTTAATTTGATACTAGATTCTTTTCAAAATGAACATAAACAAATTTTTTTAATCCTAAATTAACTGAATTAATATAAATTTGAGAATTAACAATGAAAACAAGAAAACCTTTTATGTAATTAATTATGTCCTCCTAGTCTATTAGTACAAAAAAACATAGATGGGACATTAATAACTTAAATCATGTCTGAAGTCATAAGAACGAATGAGCTCAAGTCCTCTGTCTATCCAGGATTTGTGCCATGATTCTTGATTGATCCACTTTTTAAAATACAACTAGTCTTAGACGAGACGGTCTCATAATGAAACCTTTAATTTGGGCAGACTCAATTCGTGTGTGCAACATCTTGTGTCTCATAATGAAACCTTTAATTTGGGCAGACTCAATTCGTGTGTGCAACATCTTGTGCATTTTTTTGTTTTTTTTGGGTAATTTTCAATTTTGATCTTAAAAAAATCAATTTTGACCTTAAATGTATCAATTTTAAAAATTGATACCTTTAAGGACAAAGTTGATAAATACCCAAAAAAATTAAAATGGTGTTACACACGCGAATTGGTATTATACTATTACAATATACAAATTAATTTGCTTTAAGAAAGTGTGCACTCTTAGATCTCAACAGATATTCATTCACACGTTAAATATTTACACCTCCATTTACTTATACAACTTGCGTTAACATTTTGCGTCACACAACCATACCACAAACTTCAAGGTAGTATAATATAAGATATTATTTGTCATTTGTTTGTGAATGAATAATAATAAAATCATATGAAAATAAACTTTGTGATTAAGGAAAACTTTTGAACAAAAATAGCCAAAGTGATCTTATGGTATGTTTGGAAATGATATTTCATTTGCAAATATGGATTTGACTTAAAGTCATTGTTTGGCGATAACAAGAATTTAAATTTGGATTTGAGTCAAATCCACCAATGCTATAAAATAGTTAGTTTAAATGAGTATTTGAGAATGACACCCCAATCCTTGTCATTTCAAATTCTTCATTATGATTTTATAATTAAAATCCACAATTTGAAATAAAATGTGTGTTTCCAAACGCATTCTTAGGTATTTTTATGAGATTTCCATCAGAAATTTCAAATCCCAATCATACATAAAAGATGTTCAACTATGCAAAGTGTAGTTGAGAACGAGAAAAGATCATTTAGATTAGGTTTGACATGCCTTCCCATTAAGACACACGCTTCTAGGTTCCGAATACTCGAGACCAGGGTCTCTCAGAAAAGAGGGTCAAGAATCAGAACGACTACCTTATGACACTTCGGCAGTTCAACGAGTCGGCACCTGAAATCATACAAATTTATTTCTCACGCAAAACAGGACAGCACGAACATACGTATCTTTAAAGTTGTCAGCAGTAGACTAAAATATTACTAAGGAACAAAAACAAGTAGTAATACATTCCTTCTATATTATTACATGTTATAATATACACAAAACTAATATAAATTAATCTACAATTACCTCAACTCCTTCAAAACAGGTATGGTATGAACGTAATCAAATCAAGCATCAGCTTGGTTGCCGCGTTATAATCTCAAATTCACATCATCTTATCTAATTACAGCATCCCTCTGCAAACTCGTACTCTCTGTTTCTTCAGCCCTTTTTACTTCCCCAAAATTATGGAGCCTTCGACCAATAAGATAGCGGTCATCACGAATGGAATTGTGCAAGTTTGTGAACCAAACATGGAACCTCTTCGCACAGAAAAATAACACGCTTAAGGACATGCATCCCAACCAAGAGAACCGGTAGACAGCTGAATTCACAATCAAGGGGTAACCAAAAACGGGAAATACTCCTCGAGCTAGAACGTAAGGTACACAAAGAGCTGTTAGCAGCTTCATTATGATAGGGAGCACGATCTCCCGCAGCACCCACAGACTCTGCAACCTGGAGAAACCATTTTCTCTCACTCTCTCAAATTTAGTTCTCCAAGTCTCATCTACCAGGGGCATCATGTGGTCCAACATAACCTGAGGAATATCCAATAACCAATTAGGCTTCTGAGGTTTAAGAATGAAATCAACATCAATAATGATAAATTCGAATCAAGAAGAAACAGATCAATCTCTAGTACGATGCAAATTTTCAATAAAACATAGAAAACTGATTCTGGTAAGCTCAGCCTAAACATTTACCAAGCCCCAAGGCACAAGTACTATACTCAATAAGTGATCTACATTGCTCATTCGGCACCAAGAACCAGTTAGCTGACAAAACAGGATAAAGGTAGTTCATTAAAGATCCCAAAATGATCCAACACTCACCAATCTTGTCCATATCTTCAGAAAAATTAGTCCCAAAGCCCAGTCCTGGTAAAGGAGGAAAACAGGGCTTTCATCCACTGGCACTCGCATTGGAACGATCACCAAAAGCTCGAACAGCAGCCCTATCAAGACAGGGATCACAAATATCTGCACCAGCACAACCATTGGAAGTCAAAATAACTAATCTAATTGGATTTCAACTTCAATAAATTAACAGCAGTTTCAAAATCCCACCCACTTCTATTAAAAAAATTAAGAGAAAAAACATCACAATACTGCAAAAATCTTCCAACAGCACACATGCATGTTTGTTTGCTTGATCTGCATTGTGCAAAATATAATGTATTCTTTGTGGGTCGAAACAGTATATACACTCACCCATATTGATAAAAGAGCAGAACTTTTGAGAACAATTCCACACCACTTCCAAATTTGTCCAAACAGAACTGCAGCCCTCCTTGACTTGACCTGCTCAATTGTATACCTGACTCCAGCTATAGCAGTCCAGATAAGATAGCTTCCAATGGTGAAAGCATACAGGTCTACAGACAACCAGATATATAGTTAAAACATGTACTCACACAAAGTTTAGCAACACTAAAAAGTACAGCCAATAGAATTACCATTGCATTTTATGCCATGTGTTATTGGAAGAAGAGGGAGAGAATTGAAGATAGCCCTTCCAAAAGACACAGGTATGATGACTAATACAGAATTGAAGACTAGTAAGGTCATCCAGGCCAGCACCAAGAGTAGGACAATACGAAATACAAATCTGTATCGCCTGCGAAGATAAAGGAAAAATTGAGAATGTAGTTAAAGCAAATATGAGAACACTAAGTTAAATTATTTTGAAGAAACTAAAAAATTAATGAAAACTAGATCGAAGAAATGTAGCAAAATGAATTGCTAATCGTCTCCATATTCCAACAGCATGTCTAAACCCGTAAACCGTCTTTTCTTATGTTGTGAATTGTGATTGAGGAAAGAGTATGGTAGAAATAACGCTGAAATAGTGTAAAAATTCCCATTCAATCGCATAACAGCCCCAAAACAGCATTTGCGTTCAATCTAGATGATTACGCTATTGTCTCGGCCAATAATTCGATCAGGGTAAGCTGATAACCATTCCGGTACAGTTGTGATAAGGTAATGCGGAATTTCCCTATTTTTATAATGTAACTTACTCTGAATCAGATTGTTCTTCTCCATCAACCTCTATTACATCTGAAGTTTCAGAACCATGGGCCTCATTATATTGAGCATCAGGAAGAAGTGGCAGCTGGGCTTGATCCTGCTGTACTCCACCCACATGTAGACGGCGTAACCTCTCCTGTCTAACTGCTTCACCATTGCCATTATCCTGACCATTTGTATCCTCAGGCTCCGGGAGCAAAAACTCTGTCAACCCAAGAGCCCAGCCAACAGCAGTAAACCAATACCGAAGAAGAGATTTAATCGTAGTCTTCAATTTGAAATGCTCAATGGCAAAGGGAATGCAGATTTGGAACAGCAATATGTCAGCAGGTATCTCAGTAAATGGATCAGAAACTCTGAAAGACAACCAAATATAAGTAGCAAGTTCAAACCGAAATTTGAATTCGAAAACTGAAGTCAAATTAACATATACACAGTAACTTCTACAAAATGGTGATCTTACGAGATATCTAATGGGAAAATGGAGGGTGCCATCCGCATTGCAAGTTTAACAGGCAGATAAACAAGCATCACAATCAAACTACCGTAGACAGCTACAGAAAGCAAAACTCTACGAGCATGCTTGTAAACTGGATCATCAATGAGATCACGAAATGGATTGTAGTTAGGATCAGCAGGATCTCGAAGAAAATATAGGACTCCATTACGTAAAACCTATAACAAGAAGGTAATCAATAATCTTCAATATAAGAAAAGAAATTTGTAGAGCATGAAAACATATTAGGAAAAGATAAACGTACTCCTCGAAGAAGGCTGACGAAGATACTGATCTGAAGCATGTAGAATATCCCAACAACCCAATGAACAAAAGAGCTAGCCAACGGAGAGACTGAAAAGAATTCAACTCTCTGAGCCAATGATTTCCCAAACATCCGAATTGTGCAGATATCAAGCCACCAGCCACACATCAAAGGGAAAACCCCAAGTTCAATAACCAAAAGGAATGCAACCTTAATCATCGTCATTAAGTGTCTCATGCCTGAAAAGAACTGTCGTAAAAGAGATGGAACATTCTCTGCTGCTGAAGCAATACTTTGGAACCTCCCCATAGTAAGAGGCTCACCTTTGATATACTTAATTAATGCAACAGCACCAAAGTAAAGAAGGATAAGGGAGAAAATAAACATATATCCAACTGCCAATGTAGTAACATCAGAAAGCTTTGATGTTCCAGCAGTCACCCCTTTCAGGACATCTGAAGCAAGGGGGGAGCTGATGTTATGAGATACATTCAGCTCACTTGCATTTGCTTTCATTACTTCATTTACATGATCATTAAGATTTCCAGAGTTTACGGAAAGACTAGTCACAGCTGTCAAGGCATTCTTCAAGGTGATGTTAGCCAATGAGAGAGCTGATTCCGTAAGTGGCGCAATAGAGGAAAGCACCGGATTCGAAGAAGAAGAGAAAAACCACGATACATAATGTAGTATTACACGCCCAAGTGAGAAAGGAGCAAATATAACAACTCCAAGAAAGATCATGTTGCTTGCTAAAACCTGAAAGTTGAAACATAACAATGACCAAAAATACCAGAATTAACAAAGAGAACTAGTTTATTTATAACTATCAGAAGCATCGATATTGCCAAAATGCAACCATAAAGGCTTCCTTTCAGATGGAAAGGCAGCCAGATTTTCTAGTGAACTAAATTAGATCTTGTTAAGGAAAATTCTTCATGTATAATGTATTTTCTAGTGGTTCCACATTGTCCTACCTCCTACACAGCATGCTCAAAAGAGCATAGTTCTAGTGTCTGAAATACCAAATTCTATTCACACAAATACTATATGCTCAAAAGAAATGTTTAACGCAATGAAAGCCAAAGATTATCGAGGCACGAACTATCAAGTTTCTTCTCAATTCTATCAACATTTCACTTCAGAGTTTAGACTATCGGGTGGAGTGAAATGAGATGAGGCAAAAAAAAAAAAAGCAAAAGGATAGTAGATACTCACAGTAAATGCATTCTCTACCAAATGGAAAACAGGACCTTGCATACCAACAAGCTCATCAAAGGGGACATCATCAGCACCATCAGCATCATCCACACCATCAAAAATTTGATCAACTTGAACATCAAGTTGAGCAGCACCTCTATCCCAATCAGCAGCAAGATGTTCTGCCCGCCTGTTCAACTGAACAGCTGCAATTGCAGCTTCCCCAATATCATCAGCGTTGCCATCAGCAAGCAAATTTCTATTAGCCTGTCCAAATGGCCTTCTAACTGCTCGGGCCCCATTCCTATCCCCTTCATCCTCTCTATCTGCATCCTGCCCTTGAACTTCTCTTGCATGTCGAAAATAATCCCTCAAGGATGTAGCTCCTAGGAATATAAACACAATGCTTGCCGAGAGAAGAAAACCATGTAGACAATCGGTGAGCATAATTGTGAATGACATATGACCAAGGAATAAGCGGTTGGCTTCGGAGAAACTACGAACAAAAGCCAGCCGCCAAATCCAAAAAGTGATGAAAGGGATTATCAAAAGCCAGACAGATAAAACAAAACCAAGACGCAAAAAGAATTTCAGGACATGACAAGTTTTCTTCCCAATCCCAAAAACAAATTCCTGAAATGGAAGCCTACTAGGAGCATTCTCGGCGTAGACAGGGGAGAAGGAAAATGCATGCTTGCATACCTGTACAAAATATAGGCATTAGCATATTATCAAGTAAAAAGGAAAAGTAACAGATTCCAAAACTTTAAGCTCTCTAATCACTAGTGAAGAAATGAAAGAGCCATACTCACATACATTTCAAATGCTAACTACTATGATTATAATTTTCCAACATCGAAGAGAATTATATTCATTTCTCTTAAATTGTAGAATGCTAGAACTAGATGCCTATTGCCTACAGCCAAAATATGCCTCCGTTCAACTCAACGAAGCTTATTAGGCATTTGTGGTCGTCACTCATCATAGTTTCATTCTTGCATTTCATACTCTCAAAAGCAAGAAAAGCAGACTATAAGTACTCTTTCAATTAGTTCGAACAGTAAGTACAGTAAAGTGAACAATTGCATCATTATATAGTCCAAGACTCATCATAAATTGATTAGTCAGCTTCATTACAGGAGCATGATGCACCGTAACAACTTCATCATTCAACTTCACGAAACTCAAATTTCTCAAGATCATTAATCATCATTCAAGTATGCAAATAGAATTCAAACAAAAAAAGACATGAAAAGAATGTGAGTTCTGAGTGCCTCTCAAAACCCTAACTTCGAAGAAATGCTTATATATCAGTATGAACTAAGGTAACAATCTCCTTAAAAAATGTTCAGATGTTTATTTTTCCTTTTCTTTAACAAAAATAAAGCCTCTATATTACATCTACAATATTCAACTGCAAACTAATTAAGAATCAAGAAGGTCAAATTTTCCCTAAAATATTCATACCTCAATCAAACTCACACAGTTCAATCAATTATCCACAGAAACCCTAAATTAAACAATTTTCACAATCAATCAACAAACCTCACACTGACGAGCATTACTGTGATTAAGCCACTGAAGAAGACAATCCTGATGAACAAACTTGATACTACCGCTACAAGCACACGGATATCTCAACGGATTATCAGCCTCACCAGGGTTTCGACAAATCCTACAAACATCCTCATCTTCATCATCATCATCGAACACATTCCTCGCAACCGATGATGATGACGCCGCCGGAACCGAAGGCTCAGCGCTATCCTCGGATGATTCTCTCTCTTCATCTTGATCTTCGATTTTAACTTCGCTGGAATCAATCATTTCGTTCAACGATGCATCATTTGAGGTTGAATTTAAGGATTGGATCTGAGAATCGAACGATGATGTCGGTGATGCCGACGAAATCTCCATTGAAGGGAGAGAAAATATTAGGGTTCCGGCGAAAAGATGAAAGGGGGGAAATTTGTGTTTTTTCTTTTGTTTTTTCGTGGAAAAAATATTTTGGGGTTTCCGTTTCCGGTTTTGCCTGTTAGGATGATGATCTGTTCCTCATTGGTAATGGTAATATAAATTAAAAAGAAAAATAGATGGCGGGTAGAAAAAACAGAAAAAACTGATGGAGATAAAATAGACCGACTTATCACTTACCCATCTTTTTTGTTTAAAGAGACCGACTTACCTATGCCAATTTTTAAATTATGTAGTTTTTTTATGATATCTATTATAATTTGACTTAATAAAAAATTTTAAAAAAAGCTATTGTTTTAGTTTTCTCAAAAAAAAAGCTATTGTTTTAATTATCTCAAAAAAAGCTATTTTTTAATTATTTTATTTTGATTTTTTTAGATGTATAAAGCTAATAGTATAATGTTTTCTATTTAAAACTAAGTAAATATTAGTATTATTAAAATTTCATTCTTATTTTCTTTTTTGGATTCAAGTTTTATTCTTATTTTCATAACAACTATAGTTATTTATTTTATGATATCTATTGTAAGACTGTTTAATTCAATTGATTTTAACTGATCAACTGATTTTTTTTTTTTTTGAAAATCTGATCAACTGATTGAAACTAATTAAAATTGATTTTAATTTACTTTTTAAGATGAAAATTGATTTTACTATTTATAAAAGATTTTTAGGTATAAATTTTAACTGAGTTTTAATTAATAAAATTGATTATTACTAATCAAAATTGATTATTATTGAATGTAACTGATTTTTATTAGTTGAAATCGATTTCTACTGATTAAACTTTATTTCTACAGATTACTTATTTTTTTTTTAGCTCATACAGATTACTTATTTTTTAATGTGAACTAAAACATGACCTAACTTAAATAAATAAATAATTTTAATTCATATTAATTATTTATTGTTTGTGTAATTATTTAAATTTTTGTGAGAACAATGTTTAAGGAAATTAGTTCTTATGATTAAAAGAATTTAGCTAGTATTTGAGATTAGGATGTTAATAAATATACTTAGAAAAGAGTATCTCCATAATTTGAGGTGGATAAATAAGTAAATAGAAAATTTAAAAAATCTCGTCTGATTTGATCGTATTTGATTACATCTAATTTAATCCAATTACATTCGATCTTATTTAATTTGATCTAATATAGTTCAATCTGATCTAATTCCAATAAAAATTAAATAATAAACAAAATTATTAGTTAAAGATAACATGATCTTTAGTTACAACTTACAACTACAAGTTGTACAAGTTGCCCCCGTAGGGCGTGGACCAAGTTAAGCCACTTGATACTTCAATTTGGGTCATAGCAGGCTAAATAAAAGCTGGGCTAGAATCGGAAATTGTGAACATGGCCAGATTTTTATCGTTGTGGGTTGTGTAATTGGGTTCGCAAAACTTTGGCGCGTATCATATGGGTCAAGTATTGTCTTATACAAATTACAGTAAGTCTCATAGGAGACGGTCTATTCTATAGACGGAATACATAAAGCCCAGCCCAAAATATAACATAGTATATTTGGGGTTATAATAAATTATTTGGGGTTATAATAACTTATATTTGGGGTTATAGAATAGTATATTCGAGGTTATAATGCCTTACATTTAGGATTATAACATAATATAATTGATATTATAATAAATAAAAAATCAATTAAGGGAAATGGGCTGGCCCAATTTTGTGGTCTATCCTATAGACCGTCTCTTGTGAGATTTTGTGTACAAATTATTGTATTTGTATCACACCACCTAATTTGGTTTAGACAAATTCTTTATTAAAATCCTCTCACCGTGAGACGACTTAATATGGATTAATATTTAATGGAAAAAACAACTTCAATGTAGTTAACTGCTATGTAAATTCAATTTTAGACTGCTTATATGGGCCTGTCTCACGGTGAGACGGTCTCATAAAGACTTCCTAGTTTGTTTATATACAAATAAAAGAGAAAATAAGAATGTGAGCTTTTTGTTTTGAGGTTGTCTCTATGAGAATAACCCCACTCATAGAATATTTTTCTCTGCTGCTATGATTTACGAGTGTTCTATTTTATTTCTTGCTTTTATTCTCATCATCATCACCACTATTATCAGTGTATCTTGCTCATAGAAAACTATAATCAGACTTATTTTGCTCTTATATTCTTTTAACACATTATCCAATTTGAGTGGTCTTTTGCGATGATCATTCTAACTTTTCTTAATAAGTGGCTACATATGTGTTGATCTTTGGAAATGGTGTTTATTGAGCACATACTCAACAAGTACATTCTAAAGGAAGACTAGTCTAGGTCCTTCTCGATGCACCAAATATCTTATTCCATCTAGTTTTCATTAATTTGTTATTTTTTCTTTTGTTATTGTAATTTTAATTTTGTTAATCTTTGTTTTTTTCCCAAGATTGTTTTATCATTGTTATCATTTTACTAATACACGACCAATTAATGTATGCATAATATTTCTTTCGGCATTATGTCATTCCGAGAAGTTACATAAATATCTAAAATAGTATATTTGATGAAATATGAAATATGACATATCTTAACTAGACCTTTGCATAGGCCTGTTGTGGACTTGTTTGGTCTTGAGAGGCTTATTTGTCTTATAATTTGGTGCTTTTTATGTCTTTGTTTCCATTTCTTGTTGCTTTATTCAATAATTTTACTTATTTTAACGACTTTTACAAGTTTATTAGACCAGAAGCCTCGTTAGTCAATGTAAATTGTTGACTTAGAGATGATCGAGTTTATGTCGTCTCTAATCTTGGCCATCCAAGTCTGTAAAATCAGGTTAAGAGTGGATATACTTTAAGCTAAGTCAGAGCTGAGTCAAATCAATAAAGTTTATGTTCAGGTTGACTTAAAGTTCAGTTAATTTGGGTTCAAATTGATTTTACATCAGCCATATATGACGATCTTGATTAAGTTTGAGTTAGAATGTTAAATTTGGTTTAAGCCCATGTTGAGTGTTCT
Organism: Amaranthus palmeri; assembly: GCA_019776075.1. Lineage (NCBI taxonomy): Eukaryota > Viridiplantae > Streptophyta > Magnoliopsida > Caryophyllales > Amaranthaceae > Amaranthus > Amaranthus palmeri. The sequence goes on from JAAKBH010000015.1 coordinate 1,220,321, forward strand.
GTGTTCAGATTGAGTTATTAGAAGTAGACATTCAGGTCAGTAGATTAGGTTTAAAAACGACAATTTGAATTGAATAATTTTTAGATTTTTATGTGTAATCTACACCCTATACTTGTATGGACTCATGTTTAAAGTATTCACCATTTTTATTTGTTAGAGACTTCTAGTACTTCAATACACTTATTATATATATCTATGAAAATAATGATGAAATTGATATAACTTAGTGATATGAAACGATAAATTAGAGTTTTTTTACTAATTTGAGAAAGTGATACTTGCTTTTCAGATATAACGAAGACCTAATTTGAAAGTTACATAATAACTTAAGTGCCACATAATACAATTGAAGTAGTTTAAAATAGTCGCAATAACACAATCATTTTCAACTTCATTACTTCACACTTGAAGTAACACATGGAGGACTTAAAGTCCACCAATTTAACTTAGTAATGTGGCAGCTTGATTAGCAAGAGAGTGTAATTCCACCCAGCTAAGAGACAATGACTTAAACAAATCATTGAAGTAAACTGAGTATTACTTGCTCCGTTCCATAATACTTGCTACTGAGTGTGATATGTTATGTAGGAAAATGTCACTATCAGTAGCAAATATTATGAAATGGAGGAAGTATATGGTTATAAAGAACAACATCAACAACCCAAATGAAATAGGGCAAAAATATGATTGATGGTGAAAAGACTTGACTCACTTGAGGGATGAACTAAAGCATTTTACCCTAAACTAGCATGTACTTTAAGGAATGTTCTTTCACCAATTTATCAATAATAATGTGTAGAAGGGTTGTTGAATTTATCTTGATGATAAATTTAACCCATCAAATTCATCTTTTTCTTTTTGATGTGTAATTTTTTTTGTCTTTTAGTCGAGATTATGTTGATTATTAATGAGACGAATTAAATAAGCTGATTCCACATGATTAATTTTTTCTTTTTCTTTTTGAAGGGTTGATTAATTTTTAATGAGACGAATTAAATAAGCTGATTCCACATGATTATGTTATAATTTATAAATTATAATTTCAAAAGTCAAATGAAACAACACTTATGCTGAATAGACTGTAATATTAATTATTTCTAATTTTGCAAACGCATATTTGACAAATTCATATCAATTGTCACATTTTCTTTTATGTCAATCTTTTTTTACCTAAATACTCTATATTCACACAAGTATAGACTCACTTTTACTAGTTACAATACTCCAACTACTACCTTTACAATTAATTTAATCAATTAAAATATCCCAGTTACCACCTTTTAATGAACCTCACATCACCTTTAATAATCGTGTCCAAGCAAATAGAACAACTAAATTGGTTCGGACGGAGTATGAATTGTAAATGATGAATAATGTGGAAGACTATGTATCAATCTACCGACCAAGTAAAATAATAGATGCAACAGATGGAAACAGGAAACTTTGAACGTAGTCACTCTCTACTCTCTAGTCTCTAAGGTGGATGTGATGGTCTGATGGAGCATGTGTGGTCATGACTTAGCTGTTTTTACAACGTTGGCTAGAGTTTCGCTCACTTGGACTTCTTTTGGATTTAATAATAATAATAATAATAATAATAATAATAATAATAATAATAATAATAATAATATATTAATAATAATAATAATAACAGATTAAATTATGAAACAAAATAAAGGAAAAAACAATATAATATATTTTGATAAGTAATTTAATAATAAATTTCAAATTTAATACTAATTAAGTGATATGATTAATACTTATCTAATTTTAAAATTTAAAGTACTTTTTAATTTACTGTTTAAAATAATTAATTTCCTCATTAACAAACGTTCCTAGAACAATTGCTAACATGACATGATCCTTTTCTTTAGTTTCAAATTTCAATATACATATCTACTATCACAATTTCAATATGAGATGTGCCAAATACATAGGTAAACTATTAATAAAAATTATGAAAATATTTCATTAGATGATTTTGAACATGTTAATGTGTACTAAGGTCTAAGTCCACTAAACAAAGAAGTACAAGTAAGAGGTAGTTTCAGTTCAATAAATAACGATTATTTATAATATTGACAAATCACTCTTACGTGGAAGAATTTGATAAGGTAGAATTTTAGACTTTTAATTTATTTCTTTTGTTTTATTTACTTTATTAGTATTTATTTTGTCTTTTTATGATAATTTACAAATCAAGATGCTTGATTAAAAATTTTCTATGTCTATTAACGTACTTCCTCCATTTCATAATATTTATTACCGTTCTATAATACTTACCACTAATAGTAATATTTTCTAACATAACATGTCACACTTAGAATCAAGTATAGGATGAAAGTAATTACATGACATAGAATCATTTCTTTTATTTTGGTCAAAAAAGTACAACAGTCACAGTGCTGTCCGTTGCCTTAAATCTCGGTTATTTCTCTGCTTTTGTTTTTTTTAACGGACCCATTTCTTTCTTTTCGCTACTAACCTTCACTGTTCTCTTTACCAGTACTTCTTTTCTTCCCCACATACAGACACAGGCCATAGCATTTGCATTATTGCTTCTCCTTTTAAGTGCTTGTCGGTGGAGTTTCCATGGCGTCCTGCTAACATGATCAACCATTTATGGCCAACTTAAACTACATGATGCTTATTGTTTAGAACTTCTTAATCTACTTCATTAAAGTAAGTCTTTTTCTCATTCATAATGTTTTTATCAATCTATTTTTGTCACTTTTCATTAAATCTATGCTGATTGAACCATAGAAATATGGGGTTTAATGACTTTTTCCATCATTATGTTCTATAATAAGTCTTAAGTATGATGATTGTCATTTTTGACGTAACATTTTAAGATTTAACTTGAAAAAAAAGTAATATTATTCGCTCTAATGGTGAGAATTGGTGAAAGCAATTCAGTTTGATTCTCGTTGCCCCTCCTCGAGCCGAGGGAACTCTTTGACCCCACTCTCCTCTATGGGTATGAGCTGTCGTCTTTTTTCCTTCATAGTATTCTATGGGCGGGATACACAGAGTATGTTGATGATGATGAAGTTGCTTTTTTTAAGTGGGTCAATATTTAAAAGAAAAGTGATGAATCATGATGTTCGCTAAATTTTGCAGGCAGTATGATAATGTACTAGGGTTTCTTTAATATTTGTACCAAAACTCTAAAAAAAAGAAGCTATGGAACAAAAATCATGGCGCTGGCGGAAAAAAGGATCAGAGAAGACTATTGTTGATAACGGAAGAGCTAGTCTCTGTCTGGAAAGAGATTTACATGAGGTAAGGCAAATCCACTTAGGTGTACGAAATTCTTAACCTTGTATATTTACTAGATTGATACTAATTGATTGCAGGATGAAGAACGAGTAGAACATCGTAAATGTGCAAGTAATGTGAGTGAAGGTTCGGGTTTATTCATCTGTGACTGTAATGCTAAGGAAAAACTGATCAGGAAGCAAACAAAAATAGCAGAAAAAGCACTAGCAGGTAGAAAACTGGGTTTTACTGTTTTACGGCGTTTTGATGTGTTTCTGAATCTGGATTCTGAAGTATAAATAATATTACATTACAGGCCAAAAGATGGCGGAAACAGAGGCGGCATACTTTAAGCAAGAGCTGGACAAAGTGCTGCTGCAAGGAGAAGTGGCGGAGCAAAAACTGGCTAATCTTAATGTTGCGTTGGAGGGATGTATGCTGGAGATAGAAGCTCTTCGTGTTGCACAGAAAATGACGGTGGATTTTGAGAAGGAAACGAAGAAGTTGGAGGGTAAATTAGCCGAATCTAACAAAAGGGTTTCGAACTTATCAGCTGAGAATGCCAACTTGATGAAGGCACTTTTCTGCAAAGAGAAGCTGGTTCAAGATCTTGATAAAGGAAAAGCGGATTTGGAGGCCGAAATTGGCTTGCTAATAGATAGGATTGATTCAGCCGAGAAAGAAAATACTTTTCTGAAGTACGAGTTCCAAGTGATGGAGAAGGAGATGAAGAATAGTCAAAGATCGGAGCTTGAAAACGCAAAGCAAATAAGGAAGTTGGAAGCTGAATGCCAGCAGTTGCGAAACCTAATCAGGAAAAGGCTGCAAGTACCGACTGCTCCTTTGAAGGGATCCAGTCCGAAGATGGGCCCCATTGAGAAGGTATACAACATTGAAGAGGAAAATAAAATGTTGAAAGAGATCTTGGCTTTAAGTGATGCAGAACTACAAACATGGAGAATGAAGTATGGTCAAATGGCTTCTAAAGTGGCAGAACTTAAGGCACAGCTCAATGAGCTTTCGGAAGCTGAAAACTCGATGCAGTTAGCTATATCTGGTTTAGGATTCAATAATCATAATGAAATTCGTGATACGGAATCATGGGCTACTGCTTTATTAGGGGAACTTGAACAGTTTAGACGAAATAAGATCACGAACGAATCAGAAACAGAGAAACTTGCTATGGTAACCAGTAAAGAACTTGTTCCAGTTTCTGTAAACAAGGAGAATTCTTGGCTGGATGAGATCTTAAAGGTGATTTTAGAAGAACATCGAGCTACGAAAAGAAATTTGGGCGAGCTTTTGCAAGATATCAAAATTGCTCTGGGTTGCAATAATTTGCAAAGTACGGAAAATGAAAGGTCTGATATCCAAGGTCTTCTCACATGGGAATCCTCAGATTCTACCCCTCCAGAGAATTCAACTAGTAGCAGCATCTCGATGGATAATAGCAAAGGTTTAGATATGAAAGATGCTTCATTTTCGCGAGAGAAAATAAGGAGGCATTTGAATTTTGATCGATCAAAAAGTGAAAATCAAATAGAACTTGACTCCCCGAATAGTCATAACACACTAGCCCAAATGATAGCACTACAATCTGCAGTGCAGGAAGAGAATAGGAGTATAAAAGAGAAGCTACAAAGTATGACTGACGAGAATTCAGCTTTGAGGAACCAGCTTGAAGAATCAACGCGAGCGATTGGGAACTTACAAAAGGAGGTAGAATCTCTCAAGGAATCGAAAGGACTAATGGAGGAACAAGTAGAAAATCAGAGGTTGATCAATGAAGATCTTGATACTCATCTTACAGTTGCGAAAGGCAAACTAAATGAAATTCTCCACAAAGTATCATCCTTAGAGGTAGAGTTGGAGGATAAGAGTCATTGCTGTGAAGAATTGGAAGCAACGTGCCTTGAGCTTCAGCTTCAGCTCGAAACGTAAGAGAACTTTTCTCCCCTACCCTCCAAGCGGACTCATCAGAATTGGGTTATCATTGAAAATAAATTTTCGTTACCCCAATGCCATTAGTAGCTCCCCGACTTATTTGAATTCCAAAAATAATATGACAAGATATGCAATGATCTGATTCTAGAATATATGACCGCAGGAGCAGGATCTCAAGAAAGGAATCACCAGGAAATGATGCTAATCAAGTGGCAAAAAAATTTAGAACTGTGAGTCAATTTTCTAGCCTAATAGAAGTATTAGTTTAATTCTTTGTAACATAATTCGCTAGTTAATTCGCATTTTAGATTCGAAATATGCACTGATAGCCTAGAAATAGCCCAAAACCGACTAATAGTTTTTTTTTTTTTTTTTTTTATTTGCGAGATGTAGTTACAAATTATGTGACACTGGTTTTAGTGTTTTTCCACATTTTAAGTGCTATAGGAGCAAAACTAGTACGAGTGAAATTTGGTGCTGAACTACTAAAGTGCAAGATAGTGCTCTGCTTTCTTAAGAAATTCTGATTTGGTCGAGGACCACCTACATTCAAATGCGACCTTATTTTTGCATTATGGTTGCAACGAAAAAGTTGTATGACCTATTGGAGATTTGCATCCTAAACCATAAGAAAAATACCCCATAAAAAAAATCACACATCAACCTTGAATAATATAAACCCCAAATTGAGTGGTTCTAAAACTAGTTAACACTACAGAAGGTGTTGGTTCTAAATCATCTTGAGGAATGAATGGAGTATATTATTGAAATATTTATTTTGTTAAGTACATTATTGATAGCATGTTTTGATTTAGGGTTAGAATTGAGAGTGGAAATGGTAGTTAATTGTGCTTTTGAAGTGTGTTTTGACGGTTGCATGTGTGCCTCAGAGAGATGTTATCAATTGAGAAGAGAAAGGTTGAAACATATACTTTGATGACTGTAACAATTAGAGAACAATGAAGGCAAGAGTTTGAGAGTAGTACTTAGAGAGTACGATAGGATCCTCTCTATACCATGGTATAATAAGTTATTGCTCGGTTTATTGACATAATTATAACATGTTATTGATGTGTAAACACTTGTTTTCTTGAACATTGCTGTTTCAGTCTTACTACGATGCATTTGAATTTCAGTCTTATGTAAAGTAGCAGGGGAATCATAAATAGATCTAACAGGTTTTAGATCCTTTTGCACCGCATATCGGGGATGTGAGCGTATATCTTATAATTTTTGCAACTTTGAAAGGTTCAACTTGGTGGAGGCTTGTAATTTTTCTTTTGCATAATTTATTTTCCGCTGTGTTGTTTTTGTGGTTTGCATTTTTAAATGGTTTTTGCTATGTTCAAACTCAAGCATTTATCTTGGAACCACGATCCATGCTAGACACGATGTTTGGTGAAGTGGCGATGACTCATTGCGCTATGATAAATGATTCAACGCCGTTTATATTTTCATAATTGTTATAGATGATTGTTTTTCATACCTCCAACATTCAAGAGAGATGTTGTCGAAATTTATTTGCAATTACGAAAACCATTATAGATAGATTATTTGTAATTTATTTATTTATTCTACAATTATTTTTTAGTAGCACCCCAATTCCTTCCCGTCCTCTACAATTTTGGTTTTGTTTAAGGGGTCAGAAATTCAGGATTGTTACGTTATAAGACCCCCTTCAGCTAGTCCTGGCAGTTTCAGCTGATATATATATACTGTTGAATGACAGGAAACAATTCAACAACTAGCGAAGCAACTCAAGGCATTGCCATCACCAGATATAACACAATTTGATGACCTTCTCTCTCCATTAAGTACTGCCATCACCCTCCAAAAGGCCTCAGCACCAGATAAAAAGAGCCTGGTAATCCAACGCTCTACTCTACGTGATCGTATGAAGGAAGAAGAAAGTAGCAACGACAGCACAGAGAAACAGAGTACCAATCATAGTGAGTTAAAAACTTTGCCCCCTCCCCCAGGACTAAGGGTTCAATCTCTAGAACAAGCGAGCACTTTGGCTCTTGTGCCAAGTAAGAAGTCAGGTGGAGGGTTTGGTTTTATCACAAAGCTGTTCCTAAGAAGGAAGAAAGGAAACAGCAAGATGAAGGCTGCTGCATTACAGCGTAATTCAAGTGCCTTGACGAAACAAAGGGATGTCTTGGTAGTGGTCTAACGGGGTACAGAGACGTGTTACCCTTATTTTTTGTTCAACAGTTTCCCTTTTCTAAAAACATTTTCCTACAAGTCTTGTTTGTTGCTTGTTAGTTTGTATGTTGCCATATTGGTATTGTGGTCATAGTTTGAACTTGTGTTTTTTAGATTACAGGTTCAATTCCCACTACGGGATCTTGGATAGTGTTTTCCATTCCTCCCCGGACTATCATGAGTCACGAGTTGTAAGGGTGGGGCCCTAGTCAGGTCTGTTTCATTTCGATTGCTTAAAATTTTTTGGATTGTATGTACATAATTTGTGGAACGAATCATCGGAATACAAGGGTTGTAATAAGACTTGAAAGTTGAAACAATCTGATGCCAAACAGCTCCATCATACTGATTGTAGTAATACTTTTATCTCATTTGCATGAATTTATATATAAGAGTTTCTCTCTTCAAAATTGTGAATTTCTTAATTGTGTATACAAGGTAAAAGCAAGAAACAATAGGTAGATACTTAAATGAAATTCAGAGGCGATCAAAACTGAAAAATGGAGTATCACCTCTTTTCTACTTATTCTCTGTATAAAACAAATTTAGCAATGTCATCCAGTCCTGCTTCCTTGTAGCATTCAGCGACTCGCTCCAGACAATCATCCCAAGATCCTTCAATGGAAGCCAAATCCAACAAAAAAGCAGCTTCATCTAGAGCAACCTGAGAATTGATCAAGACAAAGCATTACTTAAAATTTCTTGCCCAGAATTCTTCCATAGTTTCAAAGATTTACTTGTTTTAATCTCATCTTTCCTTTTATCATTAGGTGAACAAAAGAAATGATCTGATATTCATGTACCTGGAGAGGATCTTTTCCTTTCTTCAAATCTTCTTGCCGACCCTCATCAGTCACCTTTTCCTTGATGTATTCAATTTGTTCATCCTCCCATTGTGCTAAATCAGCAACTTCCTGATCAACATCAATAGACATCACAAGTCACAGTATTGAATTCAGAGAACTCCTGGATTAGTAATGATACAGAATGACTACGACGCGATCTCATTTATACCATTCTTATTTATCCGCTTGAAGAATTCTCAAATGTGTAGTAAATTTTCCATAAATTATGTGATACAAGAACGGCCCGTTTGGTAGGTGGTCATAAATGATGGTAATGGGAATGAAAAATTAGTGTAATTTTAATTGAAAAATCTCTTGTCTACCTTAATGGCCATGCTTGTTCAACTCCAATCATCTCATTTTCTTCATAAAATTCATTCTAATGCATTACTATTGGGAAATGTGGTATTAGGTGGTAATGAAAATTTGTATACAAAAAAAACTTTTTTTGCGATCAAAGTTTTATTACCATGGGAATTATATGGATCTTTTAATGAAATTTTACACTATAAATTATTCCCCATGCAGAAGCATCACACATCTAACAGAAAGTGTGAAAAACTTGGAGTAGCACATGGAGGAAGCGTAGATAAATGAATGAGTAAAGTAACCAAGAGAGGAAGGTACCTGGTACGGACAACCTAAAGTCCACCATGGTGATTTTAAAGCTACTCTTGCTGCATCTTTCGCTTCTGAAACACGCCCAACCCTGGGAAATGCTGTTTTTAGTAAGAACCTCTCAAGTATAACAATTCTAAAGCCTTATGCAAATTAATCACTCCTGAGTCCTGACTAACAATACTAGAACAAAAGTCTACATACTTGAGCAGGATTTTTGCATAGAAGACAAATGGCCGTGCAAACCCAGGAAAAAGGTCTTTCTTCGTATAAAATTCTCCAGTAATCAATGCTGAAACCTTCAGTTCATATGAAAAAATGTTATTATACAAACAGATAGCTCAAATAAACTAGAACGACTAGACAGTGTGGATCAAAATGTCTCACTTGATCACCATCATCAAAATGTCGGGTCACTTTTCTCTCGAGAATATCTGGAAACAAACCCACCTAAGTGAAAAAAGAGTCAATATACACTGGTTCAATCAACATAAATAGTGATTTGAAGCAAGCTTTAATTTGTTTCGTAACCTTTTTCAGAAGATATGTATCAAGGTTAGGAGTCTGAGAATCAGCGAAGTCGCCCTTCTTATAAAGTTTTTTGCCAGCCTCAGATGAAGCATCAAAAACTGTATTTTCCTTATCATCCTTGCCTAGTGCATCTTCCTCAACAAGAAGTCTGTGAATATATTGATCCACCTGGATTACAAATGATATAGTAAGGCCTTGATCCCAAATTGTCCTAAATAAAGATAAATGATGGAGAAGCTAGGAGGTGGAAGACACATGAAGCAGATATTAGGACAAGAGAGCGACATTCTTTTAAATAGATTCTAATACTCGTCTATACGCACGTGAATGTATGTTTTAACTTATTACATTCTTCGCCATAAGCCACACCCCATGTTTGGTAACTTCCACAACAGGCATCTCCATCCTGCAGTGCAGAAAACGGGAAGTCTAAAACTTAGCAAATGGCTTATGAAAATTCGTGTAAAAAGTTATTGGATTTTGAAAATTTTACCCTGGTGGAGCCGTTGGCCATCGAAGCAAGGCAGTTACATTACCTGTTGAAGTTAATAGCTCAATGAGGATGCGAAAAAGTCTACTACAAGAGGGAAAAAGATGGAAGAAGAATTATGACTCTAATAACCTGATAAATTTTCAGATAGCGGAATAACAAGGGGAAGCAAGCCCTGCCTAGCTCCAGGAGAAATGATTGTTTCACCTGTTTGAAGCATAATACAGTAAGAGCTAAGCTTTCTTAAACAAAACAAGAGTGAAAAATCTTTTCGTTTCTTACCCCAAGAAAAAGAGATAGTAGTCGGTAAGGGATTTGTTTCTCTTCACCTATTTCTACAAAAATATGTTTAAATGACGAGATCTGATCATCTGATATGTTGGTGTAAGTCCGTAGATTTTTGTTTGCTCATTAACAAAAGGATAACTTCTATAGTTACAACTTACAAGTATATTCAACTATATAACATGTTGAAATTCCATGTAAAACCAAACCTAACACAGTACGATAAAGTGTCGTAAACTATGCTGCTCTACTCAATATACATCCTAATGTTCGCAAGGTGACAATAGAGCTAAAAACGCACCTTTTGTTTGTAGCACATTCAACAGATGATGAAGATGCTCAGGAGGTTGGGTGCAAGCAACATCCTTTACGAATGATATATGTCCTGGATATATTTTGTCATATTTGTAAAAAAAAGATAATGTTGGGAAAGAAAACAACATAAAACAAGAATCACGTACAAGTACAACTCATCGAACATTATTATATGGAGCGTCTCTTCATAAATGTAGTATCTACCAGCTAATCCTTTAATTTTCAGGAACAAAAGAACAATTCATAACATAAAGCAAAGTGGAATCAACACACAATAGCAATAATGATCAATATGAATTGTCTAGATTCATACAAAATGGAAAATTGCAAATAAGATAAGCAAGGCCACATAAGAATGTATTTTTCTTCTTGAAACTTCAAGTAACCAACCTCAACTAATAGAAAGTCCAAGAAACCATTTAACTGACAAGTCCAAGAAACCATATAACTGACAATGTGCTCAAATTGCAAGCATAAAGGGTGACAGCTTTACCAATGTAGAACCCAAATTGGCTATCTTCCTCCTTTTCTATTTGAAAATTTCTAAACAAGAGAAAGATAACCCCTTAGAAAGTTTATTAGGTGTGATTGACATCTTAGCCTACACCTCCTTTAAAATTTACCCACTTTAATTACCCACCAATCTCATTTAGCATGAGCATATGGGTACATTTCAACCTCTTTTCTACTTTCTTATTGTGTTCCAGCAAATATAATGTGCTTAAATTATAGTGTGGGGTGGGGATACTAATATCAACTTCATAGTCCGTTTGGATAAAGAAAGAAGGCGAAGGTAGAAAAGGGAAAAAGAGCGAAGAGAAATGAGTTTTCCTTTCAAATCTATCTAGTGTAGAAAATATCATGAAGATGCCATCCATCCAATTTCCTCCCCTATATTCTCCCTCATCCTCATTCACAATCTCAATGCACCATGGACATTACTCGGACAAAGCTTGCTAAATAAGCACCCACCCAAATTTTTTTATAAAAAACCAGATTCTCACTGCTTACGCTCATGAGTTGCTAATTTTATTAGCTAGCAGCTTATTCAGACTAAAATTCTAAAATTTTCATTTTACCATTCTTTAAAGTCTCTTTATAACAACAAGCCTTATTAAAAACCCATGAACAAATTAATTTGTAATGTAGATGTTAGAGTATATAACATACCCTCGGGCCTCAGCTATAAGCTTAAGCTTTTGGTTGAGTTGGTTCCTTGACATGGTATCAGAAGCCAGTGTGACAAAAGGTCACGGGTTCAAATCTCAACTACCCCTCATTAAAAAGTGGAATATTCAGCGCCTACGTACATCAACACTTCTAGCTCAATAGGCTCTGGTGTGACGAGGCATGTTAGAGCATATAACATATCCCTGAGCCTCAACTATAAGCTTAAGCTTTTTTGGTTGAGTTGGATTTTTGACAATGGAAAGATTCGAACAAGTCTTAATATTTGTTGAAGGCAGCTTGCCATCCAACAATCATATTATCTAAAACTAGCAGTGCCAAAATGCAATACAGTGTCACTCTACCATTGACGGCATCCTTTTCCTCCTGCTTACAAAATTCAATCACATTCCGCCATTGTTAACTATGGGAATCTAGGCCCGGGCCTACACTGGCCATGGCCTTAAGTTATTTTTCAAAATAATATTCTCACTCATTCTTTTAGTCTCATTCACAAACTCATCATCACTCCCCAACTTACCACTTTTTTTTATCATCAAGTTGTTTCTTATCTTATTCTCCAACCCAATTCAATGATCAATTCCACTAAATTTCACCCAAAAATGGTTGCATTCTCACAGTGATGGAGGGAGTAGTATCGAATTGTACTTCTATAGTATAGTAGATTCTAGATTCGCCATTGCAATTGGCAATTCATATAAGTGTTTGTAACACTAAACAAATTGTCATTAACACATAACAAAAACCCACATCAAGGGTACAAATTAATATACATTTCTATACACCCCAGTTCGCAATTCAACAAGAAAACCGAACATGAGACTCCATACCTTTTTTTATGTGAATAATCTATAATTTTGATAAGTGAACTTCCAAGTTCCAACACAATTCAAAGGAAACAAAATGGGCGAATAAATATTCAGTAGAAATTTATTTGTAGAAGAAATTAAATAAAGCGAACATACCAGAAGAAGAAAAACATCGAATTTGAGGAAGAGAAGATTGAAAGGAGCAAAGCCGTGGAGCAGTAATGGTGGGAGTGAGCGTAGAACCTCCATGGAAAATGCCTACCACTCCTCTCATTTTCCTTATTTTTCTGTTAATTTGATCTTCTTGATTGCCAAAAAATATGAAGTGGAAAATGGAAATAAAATATTAGAAAAAAGAGGAAAATAAAGACATTTAATTTAAAAAAAAGTGTTCAGTACATTTCGAAAAGGCCCATGGTATGATATTGGAACATGGATAAGCCCATTATATGTTTGAACACTTTCAACTCTTACAAATTCTAGACCTGGATTCGTTTTGGGAAAATTTGAAAAGGATTAGATTATTTAATAAAAAAAAAATAATGAAATAAGACCCAAATCAAAGTTATCCCAAAATTAAGCGTCTACTAGGTCTGGACACAGGTTTGGAGCTGTATGCACTTACTAAGTGCGAACAGGAGGGGAATTTTCAAAAAAAAAAGCCAGGGTTGTTCGCAGTTACTAACTGCGAACAGTCAAAGCATGCTGTTCGCACTTAGTAACTGCGAACAGCTCCAAACCACAGGTCTGGTCATTTGACGCTTATTTTTTGGAAAAGTTTGATTTCAATCTTATTCCATTACTTTTTTTGTTTTTAAATCTTATTAGTTTCAAATTTTCTCGTTTTGGCAAATCAATTCTATATTTTTTTTGGATTAGCTCTTTGAATCCAGATTGGATAGATCCATAAATAATTTACAAATATGAATCCGAGTCTTAAAAAACTTCCGAACTCAGATTGATATATTAAGAACATTTTTTGTTTGGAAATTCCATGTGGTAAATCTGAAGTTTTGGATTTTCCACGTGGTAATCAAAATTTTTAAAAAATTTACGCGATAACCCTGAGGTTTACGTAATTGTTCCACCGTGATCGTTTTGCACATAAACACGTTAGCAAACGTTAATTTTGAAGCATTAAGACTGATGTATGTCTTTTATGCGACTCACTATTTCAAATGTCATCAGTTTTAACCTTTTTCCCCAAAACATAAACTCCAACTCTATAATTTTTCATCAAAATCATATTTTTCCCCCAAATCCAAAGATGGTAAAGTTAAAGTTTATATGTTGAGAGAAAAGGTTGAAACTGATGGCATTTGAAATGGTAAGTCGCATAAATTAAAAAGGCATACAACAGCCTTAAACCCTGAAATTAACGTTTGCTAACATTTTGCTAATGTTTTATGTGCAAAAAGGTCACGGTGGAACAATTTGGTAAACCTCAGGTTATTGGGTGGATTTTTTCATTCATTAAAGTCCAAAGTCTATGACTATTGCCATAAAAAGCAAAATTTAATCGAATGGGTGAAAATAAACCTGGATTCATTTTCATCCCGAATTCGATCATGGATCCATGAATTGAATCTGGATTCTCTTTTAAAATACAAATCTACAGGAACGGGACCCATTTAAATTTGGTCTAAATGTGACACTTTGCCAATTGTCATCTCACTATACATGGGCCATGGGCATGGCATATCAATTATGATATATTATAATAAATTTTGATCTCTTCTTGTAAGAAATACGTACCTTGACGTAACCCATTTTTCATTTTTGAGATTCAGACCCAACCCAAATCTAATGGGTCTTAAAAATGAGACTCGAACTCTAAAATAGGGGCAACTGGACGAGCCTAATAGGATTCTTGACCATAACCATCCCTATTCTCATTCATTTTGCTTCAGTTTTTTATTTTATCTGATTACACTTTTTTTAATCTTATCAATAAACTTATTATTTCTCATTTGTTATAACTACCTATGTTTATGACCATTATTTTGGTGAGCACTTATTAATTGAAATTGATATGGCATGAGCTGGATGTGATAACTACTTCAAATGCATGGCCTTATGTTGGATTCAAGTAGAAGAATTAAGTTGGGCCACTATACTACTTTTGAATTAAAAGCTCTAAAAGAAATCCTTATCAATTTGATCTACGTTCTTGTCACTATTCTTTATATATTAATTACATTACATATTCGTATTAATAATATTTAATTATTGTAGACAATCAATTATTGCAATGTTATCTCGTTTTAATGGAGAAGGACACTTCAAACACAAATGGTTGTGAAAGACCATCTTGAATTATTGCAAAAAAATTGTAACGTAAATGCACGCTTAATTACTTGTATTTTTGGATAGTTCAATTAAGCATTATGGATACGTCAAATAGGGACATACAACATGTCAAGTAGGTGCTGAATTCGTCAAGTAGATGGTTTTAATCGTTTATTCTTGAAAACCTTAAACACCTACTTAGTATACCTCAAAACACCTATTAAACATACCTCTTACTTTACATACTCAAATTCATACTTCATATTAACTATTTAAAACTTCACTAAAATGCTAAAATATGTTTGGTTTTTAAGTATTATATTAACTATTAAGCATATTTTGCTTTTATATAGAAGAGTACTAGATAACTTATCATCTATCAAATTAATTTATTCATATTCATTCCTTATTTTCGTCTTTCAAACATATAATTTTTCAATTCTTTTATATATTTTTAACAACTTTACAGTGTGTTAACAAAATTACTGTAAATATGCCTTCAAATCTGCAAAAGTTTGTTTTGCATATGAATAGCATGTTGTTATCTTCATATGGGTAACTTAAGTGGACTTCTTGTATAATATAGTAAAATAGGTCCCCCTGTCAATAACTTACATTATAATATTTAATATCTACTTTAATTTACTTATAACTTTGTAACAAAGACATAAATTCAATTTACCTATGACTTTGTAATAAAAAGATATAACCACAATACATATTAAACACTTATGGTTCAGGGTTTATGTCTTTAGCAGCATTCTTCATTTGAATCAAGGAATCTTGGAAGCAATTAGCAAGTAATTTTGGTTCAGGGATTATGTCTTTAGCAACAAGTATCTGCATCTCGGCCTTTCCCGCATAGCTCACCATGTGCATCATTATGCCCTAATTCAATTTTTCAAATTTATTATATTACTTATTATTATTATTAAATTTCAAACTTATTATTAGAAATTATTATTAAATAAGCATGTTATTATGGTTGCCAACTACCCACTATTTAATTGGGTTAGGTTTTGAATGCTTGTGAATTTAATTGGGTTATCAACATGGCCAAATCATCATACAATTCTATAATTTTGCTGTTAAATGACAAATGGCAGTCTCACAGCCATCTGCCAAATGCAGCAGGTTTATAGTCCTTCAATAGTAAAACAATTTATTTCTAAAAATACATTAATTTGAAAAATACATAGCTTTCAAAAATTATTTTACATTAATACAATACTCATAACATCACACATTAAAATACTAGAATTGGAAAATAATAAACCTTCCAAAAATATTTTAGTAAGAAAATATTTTTATTTCCCTTTATTACTATATTTACAGGCAAATTCAATAGTTGTAAGAATATATTGTACATTACAAATAAAAACAGTCAAAAACACAATTAATTTCCTATAATAAAGCAGCATAGCATCACAATAACTTCCTTTTATAACTAAATAAAATAGCAGTTTGAAAGTTACAATTTAAATATGCAATTGCACAATAATTAAATGTTACATTCCAAATAAAAAAAATCCATTCTACAAAACTCCGTGTGATGCACGGGTTTTATACTAGTATAAGATAAAATTGAATGATGTTGACATTAAAAATATAATCCAAAAAATCTAGTAAAAGGAAAAAAAATTTAGGGGGTGTTTGGCAAATTAGCTTATTGAACAATTTTAGCTTATTTGGATGTAAATAGAGGGTTTAGGGGTCAAAACAGCTAAAGATAGTGTTTGGTGAATCAGCTGGTTGAAACAACTTATTGATACGAATAAGCTGTTTTTGAACAAGTTGCTTATAGCAGCGGGTTCAAAATCAGCTAGTCAAACCAGTTAATAAAATCAGCTGGTCAAATCAGTCACTGTAATCAGCTATTTGCCAAACACCCTCCTAGTAAAAAAAAAGAAAAATCTAGAAATATACATAAAAAGTATAAAAGCGGTAAAGCACACACTTGATTATGTAGAAAATTCTAGATCAGTAGCCACCTATGTAATCTGAGATGCCTATTGGAGTTGATTATATTTATTTTTATTAGCACTTATATATATATATATATATATATATATATATATATATATATATATATATATATATATATATATATATATATATATATATATATATATATATATATATATATATATATATATATATATATATATATATATATATATATATATATAACTATTAACTTAGTTTTTTAAAAGCATAAACATTTTGAGGATGATTGTATAAATTAGTCTAAAACAAAAAACACATAATATTAAAGATAACAACAATAATGCCAGATCATCAAGAGGCAAAGAATTAATATCGACTTACATCAATCAATAAATTAAATAAAAATGAAAGAAATATTATACGCTTAACCACCGTACCAACCCAATCTACAAGTAGATTCTGATTTCCTTTTGCATTTCGTGGTTACAAAAAATTTACACTTTTTTGTGTTTCATGTTGATGATAATGCTATCCATCACTTATAAATATCTTGCATCTTATGTCCCATGTATGTTTCACCATCAATCATACCATACATAAAATATAAAAGAGCAATCATTTATATTCGGAGCTAAACATATATAATTATTTACTCTTGTTTTTGAACTTTGTCTAATTTATATATGTTAATCGGTATCTAATTTAATTTTCAAAAATTAGCCATATAAAATACCAATACTGTACTTGTTAAGATTTAAATACAAAAAGATGACTTACACAAGGCAGGCTAGAAGAGGTTACTCGCATAAAAGTCATGGGGTTATTGCCACCAAAAGTCGATACCTCTTGTGGACCCACTATGTTCGAGATAGTAAATGTTGAATTGCTAACAATCTTATGATTAAGCTTGGCGGGAATCTGAAATACCACCAGAATAAAGTTACAAATAAATTCTCTCAAGTCTCAATGCATGGTTAATAGTGACTTACATCTTATATAAATTGTATAAAACATTTTGATTATCAATTTTAACTTTTATTTTGTGACATCCACCATGATAATAAAAGGTTGAATGTATAAAAATAACATATGATAAGAGAGCTATCAATTTAAATTTTTTGTCTATTTTAATTATTCATTTATACCTTATTTAATTTAATGTTATTTTTTGACATTATGAATTCAATTTGCATTGCTTTCCTAAACTCAATAACTTTTATTAAAAAAATTATAAAAACATACCCTTTTAAGGCAATATTATAAAACATACCTTTTTCTTGCTTATTTGACTTTATTTTTGATAATTAAGTTAAATCTAGCAATGAAGACCATACAACTAAAAGAAAATGACAACATGATAGTGATATTTTTTTTTTGCATGTGCATGGTGGGCGAGACTCATAAAAATTATTGTTGGTATGTAATGGTTTGTTTATGGGAGATAGCTAACCTTTGGTCCAAATAGGGACATAGCTATTTTCCCCGTTTTGTAAGAGTAATGAGCCTCCAAGGATTGCTTCTTTCTATCAAGCATCTTTTTTGCTTTCTTCACATTTTCTAATGGATTTTCTTCACTTTTTGTATGGCAATGTATTGGCAAGATAAATAATCCAAATTTGTTGCCCCATTTTGTTCGAATTGAGTTGCCTTCCATCAACGTCGAAATTTCCTAATATGTATTTCATTTGACGTTCTTTTTTATATATGTATGTATTAAAAAGATAATAAATAGAGTCGTAATAACAAAGAGTAGAACAAAAATAAATCTTGTGAATTAATACCTGTATTCCTGGTTGTCGTCTTAGATTAACCATAGCTATTCCTGTTATTTGAACTCCCTTCTTATTCAAACCTAATATACATACATAATAAAGTATGGGTTATTTCTCTTATAAATTATTTTACTTATTCTACTATAAGCTGTCATATGAGTATTCTACGAAATAGAACAAACTATTAAATTTTTGTCGAATGAACAACTTATTATATTAACTAAAAAATCAAGTATACTACTACTAATACATATCAAGCTATTATGATAATTAAAAGACTATATATACCCAAAAAAAGAAAAAAAATAAAAGCTAAAATTAAAATAAATAAAAAAGGCTAAAATTAATTACCATGGGGTGATTGACTAGATAAATATTTTGAAAATCCGGAAGATAGAACTCCAAAGAGAACGTCATTGATAGTCTGCAAAGAGGTGATAACATTATTTCAATACAAGAAGTTCCTTTATCCTTTTGATAATTACTAATTTACTATGTATTCAAATCATTAATATTGTTACTAGTGTAATTCTGAATATTATTCTTTAACCTTTTATTTCATCATAATAATATTAGTTTTGTTATAAATTAATTAAATAATATATCTGGGGCTTCAATTATAAGCTTAAACTTTTTGTTGGGTTGGTTTCTTTACACGGTATCAAAAGCCAATATGACAAGAGGTAACAAGTTCGAATCTCAATAACCTCAAGGAATATATTCAGCCCTAGTATTATATATTACATCCACACTTAATTCTAACCGAAAGTGCTCTCGTGTGAGAGGTGTATTAGAGTATATATAACATATTTTAGAGACTCAATCATAAACTTATAAACTTTTGGTTGAGTTGATTTCTTGACAAATTTGTCACAATTTTGATTCTTTATCATACAAACATTATTACTAGAAATTTCATGGAAATTAAGAAAATTAAGTTAATCTTTTATTAGATGACAAAGATAGTATGTTATTGAATAATAATGTTCATAAAAAAAAAGTAATAAGACTATAAAAATTAAAGTAAACAAAATAAAATTAGTGGAAAAATATAAACATAATAAACAAATAGCATGTTTATGTTAGCATATCTTGGGGCCTCAGCCATAAGCTTAAACTTTTGGTTGAGTTGGTTCCTTGACATGTTATCAGAAGTCGGGGTGTAAGAGATCACAGGTTCGAATCTCAACCACCCCTCATTTAAAGTTGAAAATTTAGCGCCATGTATGAAGAGGGCATGTGCTGCATCCACACTTCTAGCCCAAATGGCTCTTGTGTGAAGGGGCGTATTAGAGTATATAACATATTCTGAACCTCAACTATTAACTTAAGCTTTTGGTTGAGTTGGTTCGTTGAGAGTAATGAATAATGAGTACAACAAAAATAGAAAGGGATGGACTATTATACTTACCGCACCAGGAACAGCTCTTTTGACAATTTTCATATCTTGAAGATCAAACTTAGCCGTAGCCACCATCCGCGGCCAAAGCTCCACCCCATCTCCGCCGCTAATCACCGTCTTCTTATCTTTAACCCACAAAGACCTACCAGTAAACTTCATTACATAAACATTACTCCACCACACCGTTTTCAATATCCTCAATACTCCATTCTTTTTCTTCTTCCTTTCTCCCATCTTATTTTCTGGCTTCACTTCAATCTCACCATTTTCATCAAATCTTTTGCAAGAAGCTAAATACATTGACATCAAAGTAATCCCATCTCCAATAGCATGATGAAATCGAAAAATCATACATTTTAATTCAGTAATAATATGAAATTCCCATAAGGGTTTTTTGGTACTTAATGGAGATGAAACTGCAAAATCTGCTAATATAGCATTGATTTTATCATCATAATGTTCTTCATTAATGGGTTCTGAAATTGGGTTTTGATTATTTTGATGAATTATAAAATGATCATCAATATTGACTTGGGTTTTTCTCCAGAATTCTCTCCCTTTTTGATCTAATACTAATAAGCTGGAAAATCTAGGGTGTTTCATGAGGTATGAATTTGAGAAATCTGTTTTTAAGGCATGAATATCAATTGGGTTTCTAAAGCCTATTGCACAATTCATCACTATATTCAGTTTTGGTTGCGTAAAGAGGCGTCCCTCTGGAGTTAGAGGTTCATCTCTGTTAATGTATTCCATCAAAACAATAAAAAATAAATCTCGTTTGGAGTTAATTAAGTTTCAAGGGAAGTTTGAGAAGTATATATTGTGTTTTGGTTTTGGTGAGTTTGATGTGCTACATAACTCCATCTATTTATATTGCACTTTTTCTTCTTTACAAGGATAATTTATATAGGGTGTATTGCAATTGGTTGTTGGCTTGTTTGATCAGGTGAAAATGTTGGTTGTGTTTATTGGTTTTAAAGCTTGTTGAAAAAGTTAGCCTTTTATGTAGATGTTGGTAAATTTAGGTATTGATTATTGGCTGCTTTTTAAAGATAAAGTGGTCAATATGCCAAAAACCAATGAAAAAGCTAAACGAAGTAGATTTTTGTATCTTGGTTTAAATGTTAGCTTTTCATCTGGCTTTAAAGCCACTTATGAAACTTTTTTTTTTGCTGTTTGACCAATTAACAAACCAAAAGTCAAAAGTCAACCAAAAAGCTAAGTAAAAAGCGATAAAACAAACATTCCCATAATATATTTTGGGGCTTCAATTACCTTTGGTCATGCTTGACTTGTGACTTAACTTAATCTAGATGTTGTGACTTCCAACTTAATAGGTGATTTGTATGTTTGGCAAATGGTTATTCATTGGTTGGCTTTGAGCCTTTGACCAACTAAAAGTATTGGCTGATAAGCAAATGGTGTAAGCCAGCTTTTATAAATATATTTGGTTAAGTTATTTTTGACTGTTGTCTGTTGTTTGTTTATTATAAAATAGTAGATTATAAATACAAAACAGTCAATAAAAAATTGTGCATAGTATTTTTCTTGTTTTGACTCAAAATCAAGCTTTTTAATTATCTTAAAACATAATTACCAAATACTTTTTAAGCTTAATGACAAATAAAAAACTAACTAAAACGAAAACAATTAAATTATTTACAACACCCCAATATACTCTATCACAAGGGCAGTTTGTGTTTTGGCGCTAGGATGCATGGGCCCCTAAAATTTTTAAGGCATTTATTAAATAAAAAAAGTCTAATATTGAGAATAATAACTATTGTTGTAAGAAAATGTTACTTAACCTCAAAACAATAGTATATCTCTATATTCCCATAATTCATATGATTTTTACCATTTAACTTATGGAACGTAATATTAATTATCGCCTTATATAATAATTTGTATTTTGTATTACAATAAAAAGATAACGACAAAACGACCTTTTCCGATATAGACAATGATTTATTAATTTTTGCCATGTACCGTCGGTATTTATACGTGTTTTTTAGTGTTAGATATAGATAATTTTATGTTGGCCCCATCCTCTATAATTAAGTTGACCCATTTGTTAATGCTTGAATATGACTATATGAGTGTCTACTGATCTATATTGTGGTTGTTTGTTGTTATGTTAGTTATACTTCCCTTTCAGAGGGGTCTTTGAGGATGTGCGAGGTGATCAACCGCACAGGGCCCCTCTTTCTCAAGTATATGAAAAAGTTAATTAAAAAAGAAATATGTTAAATTTATTAATAAAATAAATATATTTACTATAATTAAGGCGTAAAATATTAATTTTACATAGAGCCCTCAAATTGTTCAAGACGGCTCTGTTCCCTTTCACGATTTCTTTCCCATGTTAAGTTTTTCTTATATTATCTACCGCCACGAATTGTGATCGTCATTTAATTAACCTAATTTTCAAGACGTATTGGTAAAAAATATATTAATGAAGCACTACGCCGTACTTATGTTTACAACGTTAAAAAAGTACTTGTATAGTATTTCTCTTAGGAATGTTGCATAAAATTTTAGTACTATTAGTAAAGTACTACTCCTTCCTTTCATTTAAGTTTTTTCACCTTACTATAATGGGTAGTTTTAAAAGTTATTTTTTACTCCTTCCGTTCATTTAAGTTTTTTCACCTTACTATAATGGGTAGTTTCAAAAGTTATTTTTTCACCTTACTATAAAAAATAATTATTTTAAAATTATAAGGTTTCACTTTAAGACAAAAACTGTGTATTGAGCCAACCCAATGAAAATAGTCTCATCGTAGGACCGTCTCATTTAAGAATTAGTGTTATGCGGCTAGTCTCTTGAGAGACCGTCTTTTTTAAAGAAGTATCTCAAGTCCAACCAATTAAAAATTAATATCTATTATTCTATTTACTGTGTCCTTGATGCCTACTTACATTATCCTTAATGCTTACTTACCGTATCCTTAATGTCTATTTTTGATATCTTAAATGTCTAGTATCCTTAATGTCTATTTTTGATATCTTTCAAAGAGACCGTCTCTCATAATAATTATATAAGTTAAATAACCCAAATAACCACTCCCTCCAATTCACTACTAATGTCTTATTTACTTTTTATACACTATTCATCTCTTACAGTCTTACTCTTAATTCGTATTTTATTATTAATCTTAAAGTTAAAACATAGTCCAATGGGATCTTGCTTGATTCATCTCAATATCAGAATTATTTATATCAACTTTTCATATTTTTTAAATTATGCATGATTAGAGATATTGATTGAATAAGTACGTTTAACGGAGTACATTTTCATTCTAAAACAATAGGATATATGGGCCTTACTAAGTTACTATTGGGTTGGATTTGGCGATTGCGAATTTGTTTTCATTTTAAAACAATAAGGATGTCATTTTTAATCAAAATTATCCCAAAGTCCAAATCTTCTCATTCTGCCATATCAGACTTTCATTTATTTATTTATTTATTTATTATTTAAATTATCCAATTTTTAATTATTTAGATTTATGTATTTTTATTGTATTTATTTTTTAAAATTTAAGTTAAAAGCTAAGCTTGTGTTGTAAGATGCAGGCTAGCGGCTTCGTTGCAAAAATCTCGCATTCTTAGGATCTTCTCAAGCTGAGTGCCTCTTTAGTTGTAACCTCCTTTATAGATATGAGTTTTCATCTTCCTTTCATCCTTAAACCTTGATCATAGCGGCTTATGGATTTTTTTTAAACCCGTGCCACCTGTGTTGGTCAACTAACGGTCAACTAACGGTCAACTAACTGATTCCGTCATCAGATTGTCTTTTGAAAACGTTTATATCATTTAAGTTAGTTTTTTGCAAAAAAAATTAGAATAGATAGTTTTGTACGACTAGTAGTTTTTTTTGTAATTTTTCCATAAAAAATAGGATAAATGGAGATTATTAATCTCAACTTTGCGTGATCCGCTCAAAACAATCCCAACTTTCGATTATTTTCTAATATACCTAACTTTGCCACTTTGTTGCTCAGGACATACCCTTTAATATGGTTGGGATTGTTTTGAGCGGATCACGCAAAGTTGGGATTGTTTTGAGCGGATCACGCAAAGTTGGGATTATTAATCTTCATTTACCCTTCTTATTTCCATGACAAAAAAGGTGATTTACCTGTTATAACGGGTTACCATACTAAGGGTATGTCCTGAGCAACAAAGTGGCAAAGTTAGGTATATTAGAAAATAATCGAAAGTTGGGATTGTTTTGAGCGGATCACGCAAAGTTGGGATTATTAATCTCCATTTATCCTAAAAAATAATCATCAAGCAAGCCTATTTCTGAACTTTTTGTTGCGTAGGGGCGAAATTGCATTCCTACCATTTCAATTTGCCAGATTTTTAGTTGTAGTACGGCCTAACATTACTTCCCTACCATTTTAAGTTTTCTAAATTATAAACTTTCAAAATATTTTTTTAATAATGTTTGAGGAGAGAAAAATCTATGGTTCAAATCACGCAAAACAATAGAATTTTGATTACTTCAAAACAAAGTTTTAGTAAGTTTATCTTAGTGTGTAAAGAGAGAGAAATGATCAACTTCAGCCATACGTAGAGAAAAAGTAAAGTTTTGTGTGCTTAAAAATATTGCGGTGAGCGTGGATCGAACACGCGACCTTCAGATCTTCAGTCTGACGCTCTCCCAACTGAGCTATCCCCGCAAGTTATTATTATACATTACCTAACTAAATATATAAGGTAAGTCTAGATAAATTCAAAAAAAAACTATAGAAGGGTCAAGGGAGCTTATGGCCATAGTTTTATTTTTGAAATAGCTTATGGCAATATATTCACTAAAATTATAATTAGGCTAAAATAAATTTAGTATGATAAAAAAAAACAATCCACAAAAAAAATCATATTATTACAAATAATTAGCGTAGGGAATATATAAACAACATGAAGGAGATAATATAAATATACACGTTAAGAGAATAATTGCGGAAATGAAATTTCTTAAACTAAGCCTATAAACTAGGTTAGTAAAATAAAATAATAAAGACTTTACAAATATACATATATAAGAATAAAAAATTTTGATTTTTAGAATATTGAGTCAAGAAGCTATAATAAAGAAAGGAGAAAAAGATAACAGAGTGATCATCTTTGCCTAATATCCATCCTGAAAATGGGCATCTAATGAGATAGCCGAATTTTGTTTATCAAATATTGAATGGTACGCAGAATTGATTTAGTAAAAACACCAAAAGTTAATAATTTATAGCAATGTAAAATTCACAATTTTAATTTTCTGGTTTCACGTTTTCTCAGTTTGATGCTTACAAATGTTGGAATCTCTTGCGAAAATTTATTTGAATTCGAAGGTACTTTAAAAGAAAAGGATGGAATTTTATTTAATGGACAACTAATATATTCACCAATACTTTAGTAGTAGTAGTACTTTACTAGTAGTACTAAAATTTTTCTGTGACATTCCTAAGAGAAATACTATCTAGTACTTTTTTAACGTTATAAACATTAGTGCTTCATAAATATATTCACCAATACGTCTTGAAAATTAGGTTAAATAAATGATGATCACTATTCATTGGTAAAAACTATAGAATAAGACTAACACGAGAGAGACATTGTGAAAGGGAAGGATTTCTAACAACAAACAATCACAATCTCATTATATACACTAGACTAGGGATTGCAATTTAGTCTGAATTCGATCCTAGTCTGACTCGATCTGAGGAAAAAGTCATCCGACGCCGACTTTACGATCCGAGTCCAAGTTAGAGACGCACCGGAGTTGGACCTTATTAAAAATCCGACACTCCGACCCGACTCCGACCCTGAAGGAAATCCGACTTTGAATTTGACTTTTACACTAATATTTTGTTTCCTTTAAAAACTCTAGATGTGACTAATTCGAGCTCTCTCTCATACTAATTGTAATTTTCGATTTTGAAAAACTACTTGGCTTTTTTATTTAAATTAATCAATCAGAATACGATAAATCAGATCAAGAGAAATAACATCATACAATATAATAAAAGAACTGTAAATTTCCAAATGGCAACCTCACAATTCACGATGATTTGGCAAAAATCTATTGGCTACTTATTACTTAGATGTTTTAATAAATGTCTATTAATTTATGACTATGTTATAAATTTGCTCTCTTACAAAGCTTCTCCTACAAGATTAATTTTAAATTGTCTTAAATAGAAAATAGAGTAGGAAAATATATCATAATTGAATATATTTTCCCAATATATAACATACTATTTGTTTTTATTTTCTAGCCTTTTATCTTTCTCAAGCACGTCATTGTATTTTTTTAATCAAAATTTTAATGTATAGTAGTTGTACAATATCCAACCATATAAATGTAGGAATTAAAGATTTTTTGTTCAACCCAAATATGAAATATCTCTTAAAGCTACTAAAACCCCAATAAAAAAATGTTTTCTTACAAGGTTAATTTAGAATATTTTTTATTAAATAGTAGTATGAATATCCTGCATAAATTTTCACTGAATCTAATTGTTTTCTGTATAAATAGATTTCATTCAAATAATGATTTTTTAATGTTTTTTTTAGAATTTATCACAATCACACGTTGCTATTATTAGTTTTGTCTATTATTACATTTTTTTTATTATATATATTTAAATGCTTACACATCCGTGCATTGCACGGGCATATAAACTAGTATGCTAAATCCAAAATGTGAGAAAATTTTGTTAAATCATAGTAGTAGCACTATTTCTCTTGTTAAACTTGAATTCAAAGTACATATTTTTTGTTAAACTATATTTAAAAAATATATTTTGTTAATTTTGTATGCTTTAAAATCATTATTACAATATTACGACAATATTGTTTGATGATAAATCCGACTACGTTGGAGGTTCGAGAGTCCGAGCTGAGGCAAATTTAAAGTATGCATAATTCGACTCCGAGTAGAGGAAAAAAGTCCGACTATTATCCAAAGCAAAGTCGAAGTATGTATAATCCGAACCGAGTCCGACCTATTATCATCCCTACAATAAACACTCACATTCAAGCATTAACAAATGGGTCAAGTTATAGGGGTAGGGGCCAACATAAAATCATCTAATACAAAAACACTCACAAATAGCAACGATACAACGCATCGCATAGAGATCTATATGAATTTAATTTAGCGGCGACGGGCTATAGCCTTTTGGTTGTGGCCATTTAAGTGGACGCTAAACTAAAACGTGGCGCCAATACGCTGCCTAAATAAGCGACGTTCCATCCCATCGTCAACTTCCAGCAGATTTAAAAAAACAACACTGTCACTAATTTCAAAAAAAAAAAATTCTTAATGATTATAATGCACATTACTCTCCTGTTTTTTAAAGATTAAGAGAAGTTTTTGCAAAAAATAGATAAATAAAATACATATAGTTAAAATAAAAAATTAAAATAATTAAAAAATAAAATGAGAACAATAATACTAATAATAGTAGCCTAACTATTGCTTGACGGCCGAAATAGCGTTGGCTTGATTACGACTTGACGACCATACCAAAGATGGAGGCGACTTGACTACATTCCTGATTCGTCATTATTTTTTTAAAAATATTAAAAACTTTAATAAAAAGAAATTGGCAAAGGCGTGGCTAGTTGGCTACGGTTGTAGGTTCACGTCCCTATTAGCGCTAGCCTAGGACCTAGCCAGGCTGTCGCTATAGGGCAGTCTTTAGGCCATTGCCATTTTTACATCTAGAACTACGTAATGTTTTTGGCGTTGTTGTAAAAAAGAAATCAACTAATCAACATCCATTTGCCAAATTTCCTTGTTAATCACGAATGTTATACATCTAGATTATACACCATTTGCTTATGAGTCAATACTTTTAGAAGGTCA
This sequence comes from Amaranthus palmeri, assembly GCA_019776075.1. Taxonomy (NCBI): domain Eukaryota; kingdom Viridiplantae; phylum Streptophyta; class Magnoliopsida; order Caryophyllales; family Amaranthaceae; genus Amaranthus; species Amaranthus palmeri. The sequence continues at coordinate 1,248,095 of JAAKBH010000015.1, forward strand.
AAGCCAACTAATCAATAACCATTTGCCAAACATACAAATCATTAATAAGTTGGAAGTCACAACATCTAAATTAAGTTAGAATTCACTAGTCAGGCATGATCAAAAGTAATTGTAGCCCCAAAATATATTATGGGAATGTTTGGTTCATCGCATTTTACTTAGCTTTTGGTTAAGTTTTGACTTTTGGTTTGTTAGTTGGTTAAACAGCAAAAAACTGTTTCGTAAGTGGCTTAAGCCAGATAAAAAGCTAACATTTAAACCAAGATACAAAAATCTACTCCGTTTAGCTTTTTCATTAGTTTTTGGCATATTGACCACTTTATCTTTAAAAAGTAGACAATAACCAATACCTACATTTACCAACATCTCCATAAACGACTGATTTTTTCAACTAGCTTAAAAACCAATAAAAACAACTAACATTTTCATCTGATCAAACAAGCCAACAACCAATTACAATACACCCTATATAAATTATCCTTGTAAAGAAGAAAAAGTGCAATATAAATAGATGGTGTTGTATAGCACATCAAACTCACCAAAACAAAAACACAATATATACTCCTCATATAAACTTCCCTTAAAACTTAATTAACTCCAAACGAGCTGAGATTTATTTTTTCTTGTTTCCATGGAATACATTAACAGAGATGAACCTCTAACCCCAGAGGGACGCCTCTTTACGCAGCCAAAACTGAATATAGTAATGAATTGTGCAATTGGCTTTAGAAACCCAATTGATATTCAAGCCTTAAAAACAGATTTCTTAAACTCATACCTCATGAAACACCCTAGATTTTCCAGCTTATTAGTATTAGATCAAAAAGGGAGAGAATTCTGGAGAAAAACCCAAGTCAATATTGATGATCATTTTATAATTCATCAAAATAATCAAAACCCAATTTCAGAACCCATTAATGAACAACATTATGATGATAAAATCAATGATATATTAGCAGATTTTGCAGTTTCATCTCCATTAAGTACCAAAAAACCCTTATGGGAATTTCATATAATTACTGAATTAAAATGTATGATTTTTCGATTTCATCATGCTTTAGGAGATGGCATTACTTTGATGTCAATGTTTTTAGCTTCTTGTAAAAGATATGATGAAAATGGTGAGATTGAAGTGAAGCAATTAGAAAATAAGGGAGAAAAAAAGAAGAAAAAGAAAGGAATACTAAGAATATTGAAAACGGTTTGGTGGAGTAATGTTTATGTAATGAAGTTTACTGGTAGGTCTTTGTGGGTTAAAGATAAAAAGACGGTGATTAGCGGCGGAGATGGGGTGGAGCTGTGGCCGCGGATGGTGGCTACGGCTAAGTTTGATCTTCAAGATATGAAAATTGTCAAAAGAGTCATTCCTGGTGCGGTAAGTTATAATTTGTCTGTCCCTATTTATTTGTCTCAAGTTTGATCATTTTCTATTTCAGTTCATTCTATTTGTTATTTATATTTATATTGTATTATGTCCTTATGGACATAATGAGCATTAGTCACTCTAATATCAGCCGGTACGAGACGAGTTCATATAAGTAAGTTTAATTTTTTAAGTGATCACTTTAAGTAAAATTAAGGGGGTGTTTGGTATGAACTTTTTCATATTAAGTAAGGGATTCAAATACCATTACTCCACATATTTTGTTTGGTATGATATTGGGTTAATCCAATCCCGTTCTTGAGGGTAATGGATACCCTTACTTTGTTACCACCAATTTATGTCAAGTAACCAATTCCCTTTCTATGATCAATTAATTATTTCCCTTATATTTTTCATACCAAATAAATCTAACTACAACACATACCTTTACCCTTACTCTTGTTTATCATTTTCCTTTCCATTAGATTTTATATTTCCATACCAAACACCCCCAAAGTGATCACTTTAATCAAAATTAGAAGTGATCACTTTGAGGTTATAAGTGATAACTTTAAGAATATAAAAAGTCGCCAATTTAAGAATAAATGTAAATTGTGCCAGCACATTTAAAATAATCTTACCGTGAGATCGTCTCATATCAAAATTTATTTTCTAATATTTTTGTAATACTTATTGTATTTGCAGATTTTTCACTAACTTATTTAATACATTTTTATAATCTTTAACCTCACCTATTTCCTATATTTTTTCACAACCTTTATTTTATAGTATATTTTTTTGATGTTTATGGCTTCTATGCTTTTTCTCCATCAACTTTATCATCTAAAGAATTTAACTTGTCTTAATTTCTGAGAAATTTTCAAGTGATAAATATTTTTCCATTTAGATTTTTTTTGTTGTCTTTTGTCGTAGTACTCTTTTTGATGGGTAAGAGTTGTTACCTTTTTCTTTCCATCCAAACCCTGATCATAAAATTCTATGAGCGAGATATACTGGGTATGATGATGATGAGATTTTTCTATTATATTGTTCTGATAAAAATATGAGATGAATTTAATAATATTTTACTTGGTTGTTATACATTTTGTTATAGAATTACATTAGTAACGATTTTTTTGAATATATTGTAATTATTAAAAGATAAAGGAAGGTCTTGTATTCAAATGTTGCCAACTCTTTGCAGACTATCAATGACGTTCTCTTTGGAGTTCTATCTTCCGGATTTTCAAAATATTTATCTAGTCAATCACCTAATGGTAACTAATCTTAGCCTTTTTGTTTGCTTTATAAATTTTAGCTTTCAACTGTTTTTGGTAGTCTTTTAATTGTCATAGTAATTTGATACTATAGTATAACTTATTTTAGTACTACACTTTATGTTATGTATATGCATATTAGGTTTGAAGAAGGGAGTTCAAATAACAGGAATAGCCATGGTTAATCTAAGACGACAACCAGGAATACAGGTGTTAATGCAAAAAATTTATTTCTTCGACTTTACTATTTCACTCCCTTTATTATCATGAGTTCGTGTATCTTTTTAATGCATTCAAAAAAGAACAATCAAATGATGGAAGTATATAATTTAGTCAATATTAATTAAAACTAGGAAATTTCAACAATGATGGAAGGCCACTCAATTGGAACCAAATGGGGCAATAAATTTGGATTATTTATCTTGCCAATTCATTGCCATACAAAAAGCGGAGAAAATCCTTTAGAAAGTGTGAAGAAAGCAAAAAAGATGCTTGATCGAAAGAAACAATCCTTGGAGGCTCATTACTCTTACAAAACGGGGAAGATAGCTATGTCCCTATTTGGACCAAAGGTTTGCCATCATATCATATCATATCATACATATTAATAAAAATGCTGGAGAATGACAAGTGTCATCATTAGGAAGCTTTGATAAATATGGAATTTTTTTTTAAGGTTAATATGTAATTATTTTAGTGAATGATAGTTGTTTATATAACAGAATCTGATTTTTTAACATTGAGACTAAATTAGGTAAAGTATTTATTTAATTTATTAAAGCTATTTTATATATCTAACCTAGAATTTAATGTATTTAATTGAATAAAAAGTGATATATTCGATAAATAATTTTTTAAAAAATCAATATTTAATTTTTGCTATAAAAAAATCATGTATTTGATAAATTTAATCACGACAATATATATTGCATTATTTTTTAAAATTATATGTTTATACATTTTATACTCATAAATCGTGCTTTGCACGAGTTTCTATACTAGTCTTCTATAAACAAACTAATTAACTAAATTTTATACCCACAATTTTATTTACTCTATTCAAAAAAAAGTCTCTATCATATAAGAATAATAGGAGTAGCTATTAGTTGTAACTTTAATTATTTGTGTTTTTTTTTAAAAAAAATGAGTTAAAAATTGATTATTTAGTCAATATATATATATATATATATATATATATATATATATATATATATATATATATATATATATATATATATATATATATATATATATATATATATATATATATATATATATATATATATATATATATATATATATATATATATATTATTTTGAAAAAATGAGTTAAAAATTGATTATGAACCATAGAGAGAATTAAATTATACTTAAGTTATAAGTCAATCATACACTATATAACTTTAATTATTTGTGTTTTTTTTTTTTTTTTTTGTTATTTCAGATTCCAGCCAAGCTTAATCACAAGATTATTAGTAACTCAACGTTCATTATCTCAAACATAGTGGGTCCACAAGAGATATTATCTGCTGGTGGCAATAACCCCATGACCTATATACGTGTAACCTCTTCTAGCATGTCCTGTGTAAGTCATTTTTTTTCATTAAATTTTGGCTATTAAATTAAGGGTCCATTTTATATGGCTAATTTTTGAAAATTAAATTCAGAAATGGATTAATAAATTTAAATAAGGCAAAATTCAAAAAAATATAATAAATTTAGTTAGTTTCGGATATAAATTAATGATTATTCATTTGTATCTTGTGTATGATGTGATTGATGGTGAAGCATGGGACGTAAGATGCATGGAATAAAATCAACATGAAACACATAAGATAGATATAACGATCAATGGTTTTGGATTGATGCGTTATTGTTTTTGAGATTATAATGTGAATTTGCATTTGATATTCTTATTTTTTATTTTAAATTTGGGGTAACTCTTTTATAAATCTGGTCGAAACAAGTATGTATTTGTTTATTTTCCAACACGTAAATCGAAAAAGATTTTTAATGTCACTTTTATCCATCATAATGATATCTTTTTAAAAAAAACGAACGTCATGATTATTATTGTGGGGTAACTCTTTTGAAAATACGGTCGAAACTAATACTTATTTGGATACTCGTAACGTCCGTTTTTGAAAAAATATCGTTATGATGAGTATTGAAAATGACATCAAATATCTTTTATTTTTTTGTTAATTTATGTAATTTAATTTTTAATTATTTAAAAATACGAGTACCAATAAGATACTACTATATAGAAAACTTAACCTCTCAAATTGGTCAAACCCTTAAACTTAACGGTCAATTAACGTTTTCAGTCAAGTGGTAGCCATTTGCTGAGAAATATATTACATTAGGTAGTTTTTGCAAAAAATTACATAACGTATTTTTATGCAAATAGACCTACAGATAAAGTAGTTTTTTGCAAATAGACCTATAGATAAGGTAGTTTCTTACAATAATTTTTCCAACTATTAATTATAACTTAAATATATAATACTCCCTCCAATTTGTACCAATTGTCCCATTAAGTTTTTATGCTATATCCAATGCATCAATTTAATTTTTTTTGAATAATATTTGATTCATTAATAAAGAGTCATACAACATCTACAACAGAGATAAAATTAGCAAGTACATAACAACTTTAACCAAAGATAATTCAAAATAAAATTTAGATTGAAACGAATCAAATGATCTCACTTGATGACATATATTTAGATATCTAAATTAAGTATAAAATACAAATTAAAAGTAATCGACGAATAGAGTAAAAAATCAAAAGGATATTTGTTACACATTAAGTAAGCGCTAATAACATTAAATACAAATAACTTCAATAGGTATATCTTTTATTTAATTGATAATAATTCACAAGAATTCATAACATAACCCGGTTAAACACTTGGTAATTGACAACAATAATAACATGCTTATTTAATTATATTAATTAATAATAAATTTGAAAAATTGAATTAGGGCATAATGATGCACATGGTGAGCTATGCGGGAAAGGCCGAAATGCAGATACATGTTGCCAAAGACATAATCCCTGAACCAAAATTACTTGCTAATTGCTTCCAAGATTCCTTGATTCAGATGAAGAATGCTGCTTTGCTTTTGTGATTTGCCTTCTACCTAGCTATTTATTCTATGTAACAATATATAACGTCCATTAGCTTAAGTTTTTAATTGGGGATCAAGATATGTTATATTTCGCTTTAAATGAGGGTGATTGAGATTCGAACTCTTGACCAGTTGTTACAATGGCTTTTGATATTATGTCAATAAATCAACTCAACCAAAAGCTTAAGCTGATAGTTGAGACCCCATAATATGTTATATTGTTACCTAAATTGGTTTCTGGACATTTGATTACGCCTCAATTCTTGTTGCTATAGCCTATAGTGTTTATATGTATTGTGGTTATATATATATATATATTTTTTACAAAGTCATAAATACATCAAATATATATATTTTCTGTAATGTGGTATTTTCTCTCCAACAAAAACAATACTAAATTATGTTATGTTTTGATCTCTCTGCTTATTAGTCGTCGTCGTCATCATCATCATCAACAACTTAATATCCTCCTCTCTGCTTATTTGTATTTGTAGCAAAATTAATGGCAATGTGTCAATGACAATCTTCAAATAGATTGTTTTACCTAAATATTGCCGTCCTTTTCATTGTGTCGCCACAACCCCCTTTATATAGTAAAGGCGACTAGACATAATTAGGCCCAGAAGTCTAGCACCTTGCACCCGAAACAGGAGATTGGATGCGTCGTAGGCAGACTTCAAACTGAGATTGGGTAATTACTGCACCCGAAACAGGCGGCCTATTGACGTGTTGTTGTAGGGGCACGAGAGTTCCACCCGCTAAGAAAGAGGGCGAATAGTGGTAATTGGCATATAAACTTTTTGTTATTTTGTAGTTTATTTTGTATTTACATTGAAAAGTAAGAAAAAAAATTAAGTAAATTATGTTTAGATTATACTTATTAACTTTTGTTTCAGGTTTCAAATTTAAATATGAACCTAACTCTCTAATAAACATATCAGGTGGAATCTACTCATTTAATTAATTGGGCTATAAATCTCAACCCAAACTAACTAAATTTGGGCTAGGTTAATGTGGTTAGCAAGTGGTGGAGTCAGCTTTTGCCGAGCCTACCCCGACCAATAGATCCTTGACACATCACCGTACTCTATTCATAAGGATCACACATTTTACTCATTTTCGCCTATTTCAACTATAGTTCCCCATTAAAACGAGATAAGATTGCAATAATTGACTGCCTACAATCATTAAAATATAATTAATACGAATGTGTAAATGTAATTAAGTTAACAGCAAATCTTGTATGAGACCCTCTAACCGTGAGATGAGCTCATACAAGTAGTTCAAAATATTAAATTGCTATAATTTTAGCGACAAAATTAATAGAATTGAAAAATAACCAACACATTTAGCTGTTGGGCTAGCCCATATAACTGTCTCACGATGAGACGATTTTAATAAAGAATGTGTGTTAATTTAAAATGAATGGTGACAAAAAATTAGATCAAATTGTAAGGATTTCTTTTTGGGCTTTTAATTCTAACTACGAGACGGTACAATGGCCCAGCTTACTTCCCCTACTTGAATCCAACAAAAAGATGCTTTTGAAGTTGTAATCACATCCAACAAATACCCAATTCATGCCTATTAATTATAACAATTAAGTGCTCATCAAAGTAATGGTCCATTTCTTTTTTGACCTTTACAATTAAGTTATGTAGCATTATTTTACACAAATTTTTGTTATAGACCGTTTATAACATAGACAGGTAAATATGAGTCAACCCATTTGTTAAATGAGTAACTTAATAGTCATTTCAGCCATTGGGTTGGCTATTGAGAGAGCCGTCTATGAACATTCTCTCAAAAGACCTTTTATTATTTTTATCTTTGTAAAATGACGGGTGTATAATATTTCTTATTCCGTATATTTTAAACACTCAATTTATTGGATCTCACATACACATATACACATATATTATACAGGGCCCGAACAAAATATTTCAAGGGTCAATTTATTTTTTAAAAAACTTCTAAACTTGGGGCCTTTATATTTTAGGAAAAATTACCATGCATAATACAAACTTTTGCTTATTTTCCTACAATAATACGAACTTTTGATTAAACATGAGTAATACCAACTTTAAGGGTTTTTTATATCTAGTTTTTATAAATTTTAATTATAAACATTTATCGATATTAAGTATTGAATTGGTACATTGACCAAAAAAATAATAGAAGATTAAATACTAAATAGTCAACATTTTACCAATAAAGTAAAAATTTTAGCTACTTCATAATTAGAATCTTTGATGCCCTCTTTCTATGAGCTTAATGGTATTACATGCTCTAGAATAGTGGTAATTTGTTATGATATACTCCCTCCGTTCCAGTTTACTTGTCCCATTTCCTTTTTTGGCAATTCCTCATTACTTGTCTCATTTCCTTTTTTGGCTATCTTTTTTTTACCTAAATACCCCCACTTTTCCAATTCCCAATACTCCACTATCAACTTTACAATTAATTTAATCAATTAAAATACCCAACTACCACCTTTTCCAATGGACCCCACTACTACCTTAATATCCGTGTTTGGTCAAATGGGACAAGTAAACTGGACCGGAGGGAGTATTTTTATAATGAATTTGAATAGAGTATTAGATTACTAATTACATGATGTAACTAGTTCATTTAATATATAGAGTTCTTCATTTGAAGTAAAGAATCATGGAAGCAGTTGACTAAAACTTCAGGGTCAGAAATGATATCCTTAGCTACCATCACTTGTAAATCAGCTTTTCCTGCGTAGCTTACCATATGCAATGTAATAGCCTGTTCAAATCAATAAAAACACAACTCAACAAATTAATATTATATTATAATATATATAGCTTAATGCAAATGATTTAAATGGCTATCTCATTTATTTTTTGGCTCCATTGTAAAATATACAAAGGATCCTTACAAATTTAATACTTAGTAATTGTAATATAATAGGCCTTTTTTTTGTATTGTTAATATTTTAACTATTTTATTAAAGAAAAATCTAATAACACATATTGCATAGCAAAAAAAGTAAATACACAAAATCATTTCTAGTAATTAATGTCAACTTTGTATATACTTCCTCCGTATTTGGTTATTTGCAACTTTGGGGTCTTACGCGGATTCTAGGCAAAACTTTTAGTAGTGTATTAAAATAGATTAATGAAGTTAGTGGGGTGGGATTATAGTATTATAATATTAAAAAGCAAGAGAGATCAGTATTAAAAAGTATGAGAGAGAGTATTAAAAAGTAAGAGAGAGTATAAAAAAGTAAGAGAGAGAAAATAAAAAAGTAATAAAAAACTTTCTATAAATGGAAAAAAAAGAAAGTTGCAAATAATAGTATACGGCCATTTTTGGTAAAAGTTGCAAATAACCAAATACGGAGGAAGTAAAATTTTTAATATTTTGGGCCATGAAAAAATCTAGGGCATTGGACGATTGTCTGTTTTGCCCTTGCTAATCGACAGTCATGCTACTCTCATTGTCTATTTATTGGGTGAAATTTAGTGAAAAGGCAAATTGAGTTGGCACATAAGATAAAAAAAATAAGTAGATGAGAAAAATGAGTGTTAAATGGAGAAAGATCATAAATTTAATTTGTAAATGAGAATAAAAGAAATTAAAAATGAGAGTGAGACTGATCCTAAAAAATGTAAAATAAATAAAATAAACTGAAATAAAAAGATATACAAATTAAGAGGACCGAGAGAATATAAGTATAAATTGTTGAAAGGGAGACATAATAACTTACATGAGGAAGGCTTGAAATATTCAATCTTACGTACGTTATAGGATTGTCGGCAATGGCCATCTCTTCTTGAGGACCCATAATATTTGAGATTATTAACGATGTATTGCAAAATATCCTTCGAATGAACCAAGCAAAGATCTATACATTATTAATATGAACCGTCAATTAGCAAGGTAAAATGCATTATTATTTAAGGTCATTGTTTTTAAGGTCCAAAAAACATATTTTTAAATTTTAAGTACAAATTTGATATTCGAGCTATTTCATAAAATAATTGAAATTTCAACAATACAAAATAAAAAGTATCATTATTTATTACGTCTTAAATGTTTAGGAGTTTTTTTTATCTTTTGTTCTAAGGCTAAATATAAGCTCGACCACCTTGATTATTGATTTGGATCTCATATTTTAGACACCCTATGCACATACATTGATAAATACAATTAATGAGAAATCTTTCTCCATAAAAAGTGAGAGAAGCAATGAGTCACATGCCACACACATGTCAAGTCAACACACAACTTGACGGTTAACTAACGGTTGACGTTAAGCGTTAGTGTTTTAAAAACTCCCCTGCCACCCATCCTCCACCTGAGCACTACCCAACCCCCTTCCTATCCAACCCTTCACTGTCGACTCTCCTGCCACATCTCTTCACCCCAGTGATTGGCCCACCCTCAATGGCGGATTCAGATTTCGGTTTCAGTGAGAATAGAAATGCTATAGTATTAATTCATTAAAAATATATCATGAATACCTAAACTAAACGATTTACAAAATTTTCAAAATTTTAGATTCAAAATTTTCAATTACAAAGTTGGTATATACTTTTATAATAAATCTATGTTTGAAATGTATATATAGACTAGTTAATGTATGTTATATATCCATTAACTATATTTCGCGTGTCGCTAGTCTTATTAATGCAACATGCTTTTCCATTATAGATACAATTAATCAGTATTATGATAATCGATAATAATATTTAGCTCAAATGATAAGATATACGTACATGTCAACTATTTTTCAGGTTAGGTTGTGGGATCAATCTTTACTAACTACAAATTTTTAAAATTAGGTGAGTGCCCTCAAGTGCGGGCGGGTGAGCCCCCATGGCTCCCCTTCTCCTACAATTCTGGCCACCTCGCACCTTCTACTACACCAAATCCCTAAAACAACCCACCCCAGCCACCACCTTTAACATTCATTCAGCCTTGAGACCATAACAACCTCCATACCCTAAACTCTAAAGCTCATCCCCTATATCTACCAAATTCGCGAGCCACCACTCCCCCCTGCCCTTACATTTAAAATTGTATTGTTCATGGATTGTCAGTTTTTTCTAATAATAATATTTTCGCGTTCCAAATTAGTTGCAATATTGGAAAAAATAACACTATTCATTCATCATTCTTAACTTGCGATTAGTTTTTAATTTATATGTTAAAATATAGTCAAGTGAGAACTTGTTTTATTCGTCTTTAATATTAAATTTTTATAATTTTGATTATTCATATTTCATAATAAGATATGTTAAGGATTAATTAGTGAATGGGACTACATGAAAAAAGCAAATATTGCAATTAAATTGGAACGGAGGAAGTAATAAATATTTAAAATTAGAAATGAACTAACCTTAGGGCCTAAGAAGGAAATAAAGAAGTTGTTTAATATAAAGCCAAATTGAGGCTCGTATGATAGTTTCTTTTTGTCCATAATTGCCTTGAGTGCCCTAACATGATGGAGAGGATGGAGTTGTTTATTATTGCAAATAATTGGTATTGTCACAGCCACTGATTTATTTCCCCAACCAGATAACGCACAATTACTGTTTATCTTCATCAATTCTGACATTTCCTGTTTAAAATTGTTGCCAATTTGATCAGATGATGAAATCTTTAACAGTGACACATCATACATTCTTTGAAATATTTACAACTAGATGTGTTCAACGGGTCGGGTCAGGGTGGGTCGGGTCAAAATTTAAAAGTACCGGGGCGGGGCAGGCCATGCCAAATGATAAACGAGCCGGGGCGGGTTAGGCCTATTTAAATTCGACCCGCTTTGACCCTTTTTAAAAAAGTTCATAGAATAGCTTTTTTTATTATACTTTATGGCCCGTTGGATCGACCCACTTATGTATATAATAATTCATTTAAAAAAAATTTTAAAAAAAGTGGTAAATTTTTTTCCGCAATTAATACTTACTCCCACCATCCTAATGAGTTAGTAGTAAAGAGAAAATGAATGAATATTAAGAAAGTGGTAATAAATGAAGAGAGGGAATGAATTGTGTGGATGAAATTAAAAGAGAGTTAAAATGTACGGATGAGATTAAAAGAAAGTGGTGGGCCATGGTCCAAAAATATGATTGTTGCAATTTAAGTGGGACGGACGAAAATAGAAAATGCCGCAAATTATAAGGGACGGAAGGAGTATAATTATCCGACCCGACCCGGCCAGACTCTTTACACCAAGGCTCGTTAATGACCCGACTTTGTAACATGTTGATGTTAAATTGTTATGTGTGAAAATATCACTATTGGTTGCAAATAATTCCTCCATTCTAAAATACTTGTTAGATTTGACTTTTTACGCAATCCAGTGTGTTATTTTGATCATTTATACATTGAACCATATGGATCTAAAAAATATAAAAATTATGTAAGTATACGATTGGAAGATTTTAATAAGATCCTAGTACTTGACTATATTTGTTCTTATAAAATGGCGGCAATATATAAAACATCCTTAAATAATGAATAGTTTCAAAGCGAGTATTTTAAAACGAAGAATAAGTATATAATGAAACGACAGAAGTAAGTAAGATTGCAAACATTTATACATATAATTTAAACCATTATAGATTAAACTTAAATTTAAACTTCTCAAAACTATGAATCATAAATATTTTATTTTAGAATTATAATTTATAAATGACATACATTTAAAATTTTTATTGATAAATAATAAATCAAAATGATATGAATTAAAGAATGAGAAATTAAGCATGTTGATATTAAGTTGCGAATTGCGAGAAAATGTGAATTAATTAGGAAGGACAACCTGCATGAAAGGGTCTTTGCGTAGATTAACCGCAACAAATGTGGTGAGTTGAACGCCATGCCGCAACGCTGCAACAGAAAAGGACCACTCGGATATTATTATAAATTAATATTAATAATTCAATCTTTCATTTATTTATTATAAATAATTTTATTTTGGATTATTTTTTAATAATTTAACATTTCTTTAGTTTGTTAACAACATAATATTTTACTTTATAGAAAATTCAACACTTGCTCTTAGTTTGCTATCAGCATATTTTATTAGTATGCTGACAGCAAAGACAAAAGTTGAATTATTGAAAAATAATCCAAAGTTGGAACTATATGTCAATTATTAGTTATTAATATATCAATTTTTCGTTCCTTTAATTAATTTTTCCATTATTAGTTTTATATTTTTGAGAACCATATGTCATTATTAGTTCTAAGTATTAAGAAAATAGTAATAGTTTTTTTACAAGATTTTTTTTTATTTTTTATAATACTCCATTTACATTAATATATTTTTTTAATAACAACTTTGAAGTTATAATTTACTTACGAAGTATGTAATAATATACTTAATTGTTACAATAGTATTAGAATTATTAATTTTTCCGTAATTAGAAAAATAAAGCTATTGAAATTTCATTGTTGTATGTTGACCTTATTTGGGAAGGAAGGTTTTCTGAAAAAATGTATGATCGCCCAAATTTGAACTCTTTTTTTTTTTGAGGTAAAAATTTGAACTCATTTAGTTTAGTGACACTAAATAGTTGCAATTGACATTACGTTTATTTCTTAAAAAAACATCTCACACAAATAAAATTTAGTCAAATATTTTGCAATATTTTTTTAATATTTCTCCAATATGTTGGTGCCATTATGAATTTGAAATTCTTGATCCACCTTTTAATAACAATTGGTTTAATCAAGTGATTTTTAAAAATTATTTTCAGCTGATCAAATCAAACCTAACAACTTAATCCTAGAGTTTTAGCTATCAATTATTTACTAAACATACTCAATCAATGTTGATTGTTAATATTTGCCAAATTATTAATGTTTTACTCATCACAATTTTTATGTTGCACCGCACACAACTAATTTCAAGTAACATACTAGTGAGTAATTAAATAAATTTATAAGAAAAAGGATAAGCTAAAAATAGTACCTTGGGGTGATTTTATATTCAAATACTTGGGAAGTCCTGATGAGATGATCCCTAAAAGCACGTCATTAATTGTCTGCAAAATGCAATATCATACCGCGAACAATATGGAAACATAAAATGAATGTTAATTTAATAATTAGCGTTAATTCAAGTGCCAAAACACATGACTTTGATCACTTAATCGAACATGCTTTATTTTATACCTTAGATAGGAAAGGGACTTTAAGGATGTGTCAAGTTGTAGTGAATTAAGGTGCTCGTTCGAGCATAATGAGTGCTCGTTCAAGCACACTATGAATTTGCAAACATTGGCTCTCTGATATGTGTGCTCGTTTGAGCAAGAGTGAGGCTCGTTCGAGCACTTGCCTAGGATGCTTCCAACGGTTAGTTTGCATATACGTTTGGGGCATTGAAAGGGTGCATTACTTGTTTATGTTTTATTTTATGATGTTGATTGTGTATTGAATGGCGAGTTATGAAGGGTTCCAGAATGAAGTATGAACAACTATATAATGCATCCATCGTTCATAAAATCAATCACCACAACATAAGACATATTGTTGACAGGGCTAGTTCACTTGTAAAGAAGCTAGGACGAGTAAACAAAAAGAGTTTTCTTTCGTTGAGTTAGTTCATTTGTCAAAGAACCAACTTAGTCAAAAGTTTAAACTGATAATTAAGGCCAAATGATATGTTATATCACAAATTCTTGTAAGAGACAGTCTTTTTTAGAGATCATTTCTAATTGGGCCGGCCCTAAAGGAAAATATAAAGTAAGTATTTCAGTAGGCATTAAGAATAGTATAAGTACTTAAATACTTATTCAGTGGACATTAAGTGTACTGTAAGTAGGCATTAAAGATACTGTAAGTAAGCATTAAAGATATGGTAAGTAGGCTAGTAGACTATGTTTCTCAGTAGGTAAGAATTTTGTAAGTAGGAATTTTAAGTACATTTTTCGATGGGCATTAAATATATTGTAAGTAGGCATTAAGGATACAGCAAGTGAATATTAAGGTTTAATGACATGAGTTTGAGAAACGTCTCTCAATAAAACAATCTCTCAGAAGACCGGGCTGATGTACATGTTATGTATCCTAAGTCTTTAACAATTAACCTACCACATTTAGAATGATCAAAAGAAAAAACTTACCACATTAGGAATGACCTTTTTGATGGATTTAAAATCTTCAAGCAAAAACTTAGCAGTGACCACTTTCCTAGGCCAAAGTTCAACTCCATCACCACCACTTACCACACTAACCTTATCTTTCACCCACAAAAACCTCCCTAAAAATCTCAATCCAAACACAAATGTAAACCATAAACTCTTGATCAAACCCCATATTCCTTTCTCTTTCCATTCCCTTTTTTTATGATCATTTTCTACACATTTTTTCATTTCCTTATCTTTTCCAAAAATAGCATAAAGCATAGACATCAAAGAAGCTGCATCACCTAATGCATGATGAACTCTTAAAACCACACAATTTAATCCCATCAACACATGAAATTCCCACAAGGGTTTGTTTTCATTTAATGGTGTGGAAACTGCAATTTCAGCTAAGAATGAATTGATTTGAGTTTCAACCTCATCTTCATCATGATCATCATGATTGATTCTTTGTTGTGTTTGATGAACAATGATGTGATCATCAATATTAACATGGGTTTTTCTCCAGTGTTCTCTACCCTTAGGATCTCTTACTATGAGGCTGCAAAATCTTGGGTGTTTCATCATGATTGAGTTTATGATCACCTTTTTTAGGGTTTCAACTTTAATTGGGTGTTTTAAGCCTAGGGCACAATTCATTGTGGTTTGATCCATTGCTTGGCATAAATAAATCTGGCTAAGGGGTGAATTTACAACCTCATCATACTTCACCTCAAATTGAGTCATAGTTTTTTTTTTTTTTTTTGTTCAATTAGCTAGCTAGGAATATGTATTTGGTATGAATTTTAAATATACTAAATAAGGAATTCAATTATTATTATAATGAGGATATGATAATGTTGTTGCTTGTAGGTGTATATAGGAATAGGAAAATATTAAAAACTACCAAGATTTAGTGGTCCAAAGATATTACTTACAAGTGACAAATTTCTTGTATCAGATTGTGGTTATGATCATCATTATGATTATTAATTTAAGGGGAAACTTGTGTGCTGTGACTTGTGAGCACTGCCATCCATTTGGATCCTATATTTATGACTAAAATGATAAGGGAGTATGCCTTTTGCATTGTATTTGCCTCCATTAGAGCGAGTATGAGTTTGAATTTGGTGGGTAGTATTATTAGGTGAAGATAGATATAAAATGTTCTACCCACTATGTGTGCGAGTAAATGATGGGTATGAAATCTTACCTGTTTCATACCCCACCTTACTTTATATCTAATTACTTGACTCGTCTTGTACTCCTCTGCCTCATATTTATATATATACAATGTATTACTTTATATTGATTTTGTTTATTTTTATCAGAAGTTATTGTAAAAAAATTAAAGACTTAATTAATTTCATCACATTGTTTAGTTTATTATACAAAATTAGATTTGTAAAATATTATGATTTTATGGAGCATATAACATCTAAAATGATTTGGAGAGAGTAATTAAATAGAAAGAAGATGTAATATGACTTATTTACTAAAACTAACATTCAATGTTGAGATGGTATCGGAAAATTCTTTGTTTTATTTTGTTTGAAATAATTCTTAGTTTTAGTTTTATTTCTATACTTAGCGAACATTGTCTTTAATATATATTAGATTGATACCGTTAAAACAAGATTTCATATGAGTATATTTTGAGTTATAAATTAACAACAATATAAGAGTCAAATTTTACCGATGAATAGTGCAAAACGGTCAAATAGAGCATGATTTAAAGAACGAAAGTATGTTTTTATGTTGAGTTGGCACTTGGCATATGTTATTCTTGGACCAAGGACAAAAAATTATAATCTATACCTATAACTAAAACAAAACACGTTTACATCATCTAACCTCAAAAACTAATGAGGTGTCACTTTGTGAATTAAAATTTTTCCTCCAATAAAGGATGATGATGTCATTCTAATATGTTAATTTTTTTCGATGTGATCATAATATGTTAATTAATCCTTAAATGAATATGTATTTTATAATAATCAATACATTGAAAGTTGTTTTTTTATATAATCAATATATGTAAGTGTATTAATATATAAGGTCAAAATAATTTATAAATTAAATATTAAAATTTGTTTTAAACATAGTTATGCTTACTTGAGTAAATATTAAAATGAAATAAACCCTAGCCGCCTCTTTTTGTTTTCTCTCTTCTCTCTCTAAAAAAATCCCTAATATTTATAGTTAGTTTGGTGCTATCATCAATCCTTCGAAAATTCTCCCTTTTAAGTTTTTTTAATGCGACTTGAATCTTATTATGGAATTTGAGTCTAATGATTGGACACCCGATCAATACCCGACCCACATTTATGTTTCAAATCACTCAAAATAATAAAATTTGGATCCAGAAATTGTTTATTATCCTTATCTTAGTGTTTAAAGAGATTGATATAATTTTAATTACATTTGTTAAAAGGAGTTGCGATATATATGTAATTTTTTCAGATAACAAAATGTTTGTATATGAAATGCTAAAAAATTACAAAATGCGATGAGCGTGGATCGAACACGCGACCTTCAGATCTTCAGTCTGACGCTCTCCCAACTGAGCTATCCCCGCAATTTAATATTTTACGTTACTTAAATATATGTATATATACTAAAATAACAAAAATGCTTTTGATTTTATTTTGGAGAAAAATAGGTACAGGCGGCAACAAGACTTAGAGACAGTGAAATAAAGGGAGAACAAGTTCTCCTAGACAAGAGGACATCAAAATAAGATGTGTCAGTATTTCTCTCAACTGCTCAATGAGACGAGTGATAACACTACTTAGGAAGTAGGATAAGCACTAAAAAAGATGAGGAGAACAAAGGCAGTTAAACCAGATAATATCCTGATTGAGGTATGGAGGGGTTTAGGAGGAGAGGATATTCGTTGGCTGACTAACCTCGTTAGTGTTATCATGAGGGCTAGGGATGGTCACGGGTCCAGGACCCTGCACTTCTGTAGGACCCGCCCCAGACCCGCCCCTTTTTTAAGGGGTCCGGGTCTTATTTTTTGAGATCCATCGGATCCGGATCGGTTCTGGATCTAAAAAATAATTGGCGGATAGATTTGGACCCTGGACTTGCCCCTTGGACCTTCATAAATATTAAATTATTCATTTCTATTTGTCTTCTACATATGAATTTTGCCCCCAATACTTATTTTCTTTTTATATAATCGGATTAAGGGTTGTCCCTAGTTCTACAAAGATGCAGGAAAATAGACTAAGATAGTTTGGACGGGAGCAAAGAAAGACTTTTGACGCCCTTGTGAGGAGGATATAAAGCATCATAGTAGAGGGTAAGAGAAGTTGAGGAAGACCAAGGAGAATTTAAGATGAGCAAATAATACTTGACTTGCCTGAGTTGGGCTAGGAGTAGTTGAAGGCGCCTTATTCATGTTTTAGACTATTGATTTTCTTTCGCTTACTTGTTATTAGTTCTCTTATTCTCTTGCTTTTTTATTTTGTTATTATTTTTATTTTACTTTATTTTATTTTTTTAAAATTATTCCTTTTTATACATTTTATTTATCTCTATTTTATGTTTAAGGGTCACGCTTGTGTGATAAGATGCAGGCTTAGCGTTAGCCCTACTCAGTTTTTTCGTTGCAGGAACGATCTTTATAGAGTTGAGAGACTCTTTAGTCGCGCTCTCCTTTATGCGTAAAAGTTTCCACCTTCCTTTCATTCCCAGGCCTTACTCATAGTTTTCTATGATAAACTGGATTTGATGATGATGCGGCTTTCGACTTTAAATCTACTAAGTGTTGACAGACGTTTAAATATTATCCATTTGATATCTTATGATTATCACCTAGACTAGATAGTAATAACAATGTTTTAAATAAAGCAAAATATTATTATAGTTACTCTAAAATAAATATTGACTAATTTGTACATTGTAAATTTGTAATTATACTTTCATTTATTCTATATTTCATGTATTCAATACGATTTGTAAATTTTAATTCATAGCAAATACTCACTAGTCACTACCATAGTGGGAGTCCTAAACTCCTTCCTTATTGCTCACTGATTATAATAAAATCTATTATATTTTGTCTATTAAGTACTCAATTTCAATAATAGAAGTATATTATAGTGTACTTTTTTTTTGAGATAATATTATAATGTACTTGCATTGGCACAAATTACAACAATAAATAAAATAAATGGAGCCCTATGTAGTAATACACGGTTGATAATGATGATGTGGCATTATTTTTGATGAGACAATTTCATGTAATTGAGTTCATATTAATTCTAATAATTGTCAATTGAATTATTCAATCCATATATACAAAACGTTTTCCTGCGAGATTATCTCACCTAAGAGTTTGTGATTGAATAATAAATGATGTCCTTGGTTTAAATGGAATTCTTCAATTCAATTAAAGATTCTTCAAAGCACTTGACCAAAAATTCTGGGTTAGTAACGATATCTTTAGCCACCATTACTTGTAAATCAGCGTTTCCGGCATAACTCACCATATGCATCGTAATAGCCTGCCCATCACCATTAAAATAAAAAATTAATATAAATAAATAGAAGAAAAATGAACAATAACCCATTATATATAATAATATTTCACATACATTTTTTTAATAATAAATAGAGATTAAGAGAATAAAGATTTCATACTTGAGTTTGAGCTGTGATATTCAGTCTTAGGTATGTAACAGGATTATCAGCAATAACAATCTCTTTAGAAGGACCCATAATATTTGATATTAGCAAGGTTGTATTACATAACATTCTTTCACTGCACCAGTTAGCTACCTGCATAATTTTTTTTAATTCAAAACCAAAAAATATAAGCTATATTTGGAAAGAGTTATTCTGTGAAAGACCATTTCTCGTTGAAACGACTTTAAAATTAGAAGCGCTTATGTACTAATAATTGTATTAGTTGGACTATTAGAACTACTCCCTCTGTCCCATTTAATTTGCAACATATTCTATTTTAGTCCGTTCCACTTAATTTGCATCATTTCTACTTTTGGACTATGGCCCACCATTTCTTTATAATTTCATCCATACATTTTAACTTCATTTTAATTTCACACGCACAATTCATTCTCTCTCTTCATTTATTACTATTATTTATCTTTTTTCTTAAAAGCTAATATCTTTCTTTTTGCTTCAAATTATATGGGACGGAGGGAGTATGTATTAGGTAACGTTTCATGGTGAGACTGTCTAAAAAAAATTTTATGATTTTATAATTGCCCACACTTAATTTGGAATTTTTTTATTAAATAATACTTATTTTTTTCAAATGTACTTTTTTACAATGGACTAACCTTTAGGCCTGATGAAAAGGAGGTCAAAAATTTAAGTGTCCAGTAGAGGATATGAGCTTCATAAGACAGCTTTTTTTGGTCCATGCTTTTCTTCATTGTCTTCACATGATCCAATGGGTTGAGCCCATTACGGAAACTTATAGGCAAAAGTACTAGGCCCGTTTTGTTTCCCCATGAGGAGAACTTACAACTTGAGTTGGCTCTCATCAAATTAGATGACTCCTAATCACAACAATATTATTTGTCAACATTAATTTATAATTTTCCTAGATCTCCAACAAAGTAAAAATAAAAATTTTCAATTGATTAGCATGATACTCATACAATATCTATTAGTTTTTCTTTTGGAGCAAATATAAGAAGTATTTTTTAACAAGTGAAAATAGTCGCCATCATCATTATCATATCCAGCGTATCCGGCCCGCCAATAGAAAACTATGATCGGGATTTAAGAAGAGAAAGAAGACAGCAACTCATACACATAAAGAAGAGCGCGGCCAAAGAGCGACTCGAGAAAACTAATAGAAGTTGTGAAAACCAAAATTAGAGGTACATATTATATTCGGTGTACTTATTTTAGTGGTATTTTGGTGAATATCTGCAGTTTTAATTTGAAAAAGGAATACATATTTGATTTAGGAGTACATATTGTTAGAGGCAATTTTTGTAAATATTTAAGTAAAGAAACTCAAAAAACATACGTGGGCATAGATAATATATGTACTCCTAAAATAACTCAATAAACATAAATTTTAGTTTTTGCGTTTTTTCCAATTTTAATAGTTTTTAATAAATCCTCCCACATGATCATATATCAAAATAAAAGAAAAAATAGCAAAGTCCTTAATGCTGAAACATGAAAAAATAGGTAAGTCCTTATTCCTTAACGGTGAAAAAGAACAAAGAGCTAAGTTCACAATGTTATAATTAATTTTCTTGTTATGAATTTAATTGATCTAGGCATTATATTATTCACAATAATTTTCCCTAATATTAAATACTCCTATTGAGCTAAATTTAAAATGATGGAGGTTTAGCAAGTAAGATGAATTATTATAAACTGAAATTACCTGTATATGTAAGCAAGGGTTTTGGCGTATATATGACAATGGAAGTGAGGTGAGGTGTTTGCATCAGACCTGGCACATGAAAACACATTGAAGGTTATCAGAAGTTCGGAAATATTGCATTTGAAACATGTTTGAATACACAAGATTAAAAAAAAGGATTTTAAATATATATGACAAATAATGATTTGGATAAATGACGATTAATTGACTTTTTTTCTAGTTGAAAATCAAAAATCTATTTTGATACAAATGACTTTTTCAATAAAGTTTAAACTTAGTTTACAAAAGTAACTATAAATAGCATATCTCACATGCACGCGTTGTTTAACCCATTTTTTCTCTAATAAGAGAAAAGTTTAGAGCTTTTTTATTTTTTAGGTGTAAAGTGAGGTCCGTAAGTATAAAAGTATAAAAAAAATTAAATATATAGAAATAAATTGATAACGTTAACATACCCAAAAGTTGTCATAAACTACTTATTTGAAGCTTGATCGAGACTATGGACATATAAAGTGTAATTTCATTTTAGTATAATGTTGATGTACTAATTATACAAAACAAAATTGTCATAAACTACTTATTTGTCAAATAGAAATAATTATGCCGCATTGAAAAAATTGCCTCAAATAAATTCAGGTATTCAATGTGGCGACTTGATTAATCTGGATACTCGGATAAATTATGTTGGGACATGGGGCATAAAATTATGCACCCATTAAATTAGTACCCCGGCTTTTTGGGTATCCGATTATGAATACCCATGTTTAAAAGTTAAAAAAGTTCAACAATATTAGCTAATCAAACTAACCAACAAAACAACCAACAACAAGTTATTTAGCACCCTAAAATAGTTAATATTTTAAGATACTTTTGTATATTTTCTCAATATTAAATACTCAGTGCAAATTAGTACTATTAATCTTTTAATCTTCTTTAATTTATATATTACAGCTAATATGTAAGAGGAAATACAATCAAGTACGTTCTTATTTGAATTGTCTAAAGACATACTTTTATCATGTCAATAATCAAAATTACGCATAAAAGTGAGTAAAAATTGATCAAAATGATATTGTTATTTAAATTGTCAAACGGCTAATGTTAAACGTTTTATGTAGTAAGTACTCTATCAGTTTCTTTTCAAATATCTTTTTTTTTATTACTATTTATCAATCGCACTTAATTTGTATTTTATTCTTAATTCATAAATGCAATTAAAGATAGTTAATGAGATCTCAACATAAGGTTTATTGATATCTAACTTTTATAATTTTTAATTATACACAATTATCGCTATTAAGTATTTCCTCCTAATCACCCTAAGTGTCTCATTTTCTTATTTGGTCAAGTCACCTTTACTACACTTTTTTCTTTACATATGATTCGGTTATTTCCGTTTGATCATCGAAAATGCTAAAGAGTCAAATAAGACACATTAGTAAATTATAGAAAGAGGTATTAAATTATATACTTCATTCATTTCAAAAAAGAAAAAAATTATACTCCCTCTTATTCAGCTTAAGTGTCCCATTTGACTTTTCACGGATTTTAAGAAAAGTCAAATGGGACCACATGTGTAAGAGAAAATGTAGACTTTTTGAATCTTTATAGGTGTAAAGTGGGGTTAGTAGGTATAAAAGTGTAAAAAAGTTAAGTTTAGTAGGGATAAATTGGTAAAGTTAACATACCAAAAATAAAAATGGAACATTTAAGATGACTTGATCCAATAAAGAAATGGAACATTTAAACTGAATAGGAGGGAGTATACTTCATTAACATACATGCAAAATTGAAATTTGAATTTGAAATGAATAGTGCGTAATAGAAGTATAACGTTTACCACCTTTTGTCGAATTGACATTTATGAATTTGGAAAGTCCAGATGATATGACACCTGTCAGCACGTCATTAACAGTCTGCAAATAATAAAACATTAATGGAAAATTTTGAAATAATTTAGCAAATTAATTATTAATAAATTTAAATATTGAAGTTAAAAAATTATTTTGTATCAGAAATAAAAAATATAAAGTCTTTTAAATAAGTATATACACAATTGTAAATATTGTTTTTCTTTAAAATTACTTTTATATATATCCCGTCTAACGTTGAATGAAGTATACGTAATTCAAACTCAAAGCACGGACCGAATGCAATTAACCTTTCCCGTCCAATTTAGGTTTGGTCTCAATTGATTCCGATTCGGACTGTTGGTTCGGTCTCATTTTACACACCCCTAGCCATATTAGTATAGATTTAGTACACTATAAGTTGTATTAGTCTATTATTAATATACTAATAATCTTATTAATAAAGCATTAGCCGTATTTGTAATTATTAGACGTGTAAGTATCATTTTAGTATAGTATTTTTTTTTTTTTGAAAGAAATCATTTTAGTATAGTATTAGTTGTGTAAGTCTATTATTTTTAATAAAATATCTGTCGCATTAGTATCATGCTAGTATAGTATTAGTCCTAACTCCTATATTAGTGTATTCTTTATATATTACTATTAGTGTAGAGTATTAGTCTTATTAATTTTGTGTTGGTAACATAATATATTATTTGTTGTAATAGTAGAGAGTATAGTATTTGTTATATTAGTATATCATTAGTTGTTATAGTTTAATTTTATTCCTATTAGTATAGTGCATCAAACTTATCAAAATGAAATTAAAATTTTAAATTAATCATAATTGATTAAAAATTATACTCTCTCCGATTTTTAGTTGTTACATTTCTTTATTTGACAAATTCATATTAATTGTCATATTTCCTCTTTTGTCAATTTTTTTTTACCTAAATACTCCATGTTCACATAAGTAATGTCCAAAATACTTTTAGTTTTACTTTTAGTTTTGCACTACCACCTTTACAATTAATTTAATCATTTAAAATACTCTAACTACTCATTTTTTAATAAACCCACACCAACTTTTAATAACTGTGCTTAAGCAAATGGGAGGTCTAAATAGAATTAGAGGGAGTATATTGAAGGTGGAAAAAAAAATTTGAACTGAAATTTGTACTTAAGCGATTTTTTTATGACTAAAATATATAAATTGCAGTAAATATCTTTTCCGACCAAATTACGGTCAGAATTTAGTAGGAAATAGTCCAGAATGAAGGATGTGTAAGTTTAATTTACTATTTAACCTTCATTCAAGACAATTTTGATTTATGAGACTGCCCTTTATAAATTAAAGGGTGGTGATTGGTGAAAAATTGAAAATGCAAGTAAAAATTGTTAAGGAACCAACTCAACCAAAAGCTACGTTATATACAACACACTCCTTCACACGAGAGCTCTTTGAGCCAAAAGTGGATGCAACATTGACTTCTAATTCCATGTCAAGGAATCAACTCAACCAAAAACTTAAGCTGATAGCAGTTGAGGGCCTTGAGGCCCCAAGATACGTTATATACTATAACAAAAATTTATACTTACAGCATAAGGAACGAGCTTTTTGATAGACTTGAAATCCTCAATCTTAAACTTAGCGGTCACCAATTTCCTAGGCCAAAGCTCCACTCCATCACCCCCACTTACAATACTTATTATTTCATCTTTTTCCCACAAAAGCCTTGCTAATAATCTATACACAAATACAATTGTAAACCATACACTCTTTATAATTAATCCCAATATTTTTGCATAATTTTCATTTTTTACACCATTAACATGACCATTACTACTCATTTCCTCCTTTGGACCGAAACAAGTTGAAAGCATGGACATTAAAGAAACCCCATCACCTAATGCATGATGAATTCTTAACACAAGACATTTTAACCCAACCAATACATGAACTTCCCATAAAGGTTTGTTTTTGTTAAGTGGGTATGACACTGCTAAGTCAGCTAAATAAGCATTCACTGCCGCCTCTTCTTCCTCCTCGACGAGGCGGCTCGAATCGGGTGTTGGGTTGTGGATGATGAAGTGATCATCAATGTTGATATGGGTGTTTTTCCAATGGTGTGCACCATTTGGTTTTTGCACTAGTAGGCTGCTAAATCTTGGGTGTGTAAGCATGATTGAATTTGAGAAGGCTTTTTTAAGGGATTCTATATTGATTGGGTGCTTGAAACCCATTGCACAATTGATGATACTTTGAGTTTCAGGGTAGAGATAAACTTTACTGAATGGTGAATTTATGGTCTCAACATTTTCATTCTCAGGAATCATGGGCATTTTCCCAGAACTTGTGGAAATATGGAAACTTTTGTTTTGTTGAGTGGAAATTATGAGTAAATAGTAATACTATAGCTTTCTCATCGACTCTTTCCTTATAAAGCTCACTTTTGTGTACAATAGAATAGACAGTGATAATTTAAGAATATCAGTTTAGGATAGAGGTGTTTAAAACAGACTCGATGATCTGATAGACACCCGACGTTATAATCGAATCCGATTTGACCCCGACTTAGGATCTATAACTATGTAAAATCTAATGTGAACACAAAACCCGATTTCGCACCGACTCGAAACACCTGACACGAAATCAACCCGATGATCCGAATGAACACCTCAAGTTTAGGATTAGCCAAAATTAGGTAGAAAAGAATAAAACCAAAAGTTACATTATTGGCAAAAACACTGTATTGACTTAGATCTAAAAACCATTAGATTAGACAATTAACTTCTCCCAACGTTCCATAAAAAATGTTCACAAAAATTAAGAAAAACTAATATAAAACCCGCGCAATGTATAAAATTGTAAGTATAAAGATATATATTGCACACGTATATAATTTTCAAGATTTCTATTGATATATTTTGAATATTACTAAAATGATTGAGAAATAGATTTTTAAAAGATAATGCTAAGATTTTTATTATATACTTAGGCATACTCTTTGCAAAAAGTTTTTGAATAAGTTCATGTAATAGTAGTGATAATATTTATTGAATTAAATTTATTTAATTTAGAAAATCCTAAAATCACGAATTTTTGACTTTTGATTTTTACACAAATAAAAGATTTTCAATGATATTTTTGTAATAATTTTTTAAAAATAAGTTCCATTAATAGATTTATTTTAAAATAAGGTTCCACATCAAAATTTAACATCCGATAATTTTGATCTATAATCAAAATTATCGGATGTTAAATTTTGATGTGGAACCTTATTTTAAAATAAATCTATTAATGGAACTTATTTAAAAAAAATTATTACAAAAATATCATTGAAAATCTTTTATTTGTGTTAATTTTTGACTTGTAAATGACATAATTCGTGATATATCTAGCAAATAGCTATGAGACAATTATTTGTTCTTTTACGGCAAAATTATTAAATTGTATGATAGAATAATTTAGATGTGGATATAATTTTTTATTGAATAATAAATTTGATGGATAAAAAGTAAGGATCGTAAACATTAAAAAATTATTAAAAAAAGTTTGTGGAAAAAAAATAACAATAAAATATTATTAAATAGAAAATTTCTTCTTTAAATCAAGTTTGAAAAAAAATAACAAATATAGAAATGAGACATAAATTAATCAATAAATCACTTTTTTATAAAGGGTATTGGTATGTATGTTTGTTGTTTTGTTGTAGTAAGGGTAAAAAAATAACAAACATAGAAATGAGACATAAATTAATCAATAAATTGACCTAATAAGAAAATGTACCTAAATTAATGAATAGGAGGGAATATCTATCTATCTATCTATATCTACACTATATACTAAATGCGTTATTCAGTAGGTTACATGTCATATTCACATTCATTGTTTTCCCTCTAAAATTCTTCAGTTAGCTAAATTGGGTAAGTAGGATAATCAAGCTTGAATGCCCTATTATTTAAATCAATTGATGTTTCAAATGGCAATATAATTCATCATTCTTAATTATAGCAATAAAATATTATTAAATAGAAAATTTCTTCTTTAAATCAAGTTTGAAAATATCCGTGCGTGGTACGGGATTCAAGCTAGTAATATTATAAAAGTGTTGAAAAATTCTAAATGTCATCTTCTTAAGAGTTATAACAAATAACAAAGGAACAATCTCCAACAACAGCCACCAACTTTACTCATTTTCATTTAAACAGTCGCGAACTTCGTTTATCCTCAACAACAGCCATCAAATTACAAAAAGTGACCTCGAAACAGCCAACTTGCCCCAGCTCCACTAAATGACCGGTTTTTACCCTTTTCTTACCTTTGACCTAAGCTTATGACCGTTGACCAAAATTTAAAAAAAAAACCTTGTAATAACTATAGTTAAACCCCTAACCCAACCCCCAACTACCTTCAACTTTACCAAAAGTGTAAAGTTGAAATTCCTAATTTTCTTAAACAAAGAAAACTCTTAGAATGTTCGCAAAGAATAATTTCTGTAAAAAATTCCAATAATCTTGAATCGATTATGTTATTTTGTGCTGAAAATGGTCATATTGAGGAAGCCGAATTGTTTTGGGATGAAATCCAACCTAATGTTCAATTAGTTTCAACCCTAATTATCGCATATGCGAAAATTGGGGAATTCGATAAAATTTCTGGGATTTTGAATCAATTGAAATGTAGAAGATTCAGCTGGTTGCCCCAGGTTTACTCCCTTGCACTCAAATGCTTTGGAATGGGGGGAAACCTTGATTTAATGGAGCAAACATTAAATGATATTGAAAAACCGGTTAGGGATTGTTCAAGGTTTTTTATTAAAATTTTGGTCAACGGTCATAAGCTTAGGTCAAAGGTAGGAAAAGGGTAAAAACCGGTCATTTAGTGGAGCTGGGGCAAGTTGGCTGTTTCGAGGTCACTTTTTGTAATTTGATGGCTGTTGTTGAGGATAAACGAAGTTCGCGGCTGTTTAAATTAAAATGAGTAAAGTTGGTGGCTATTGTTAGGGATTATTCCAGTAACAAATTAGTAAACAGGAGGAGTATAAAAAAAGTAGTGGATCTAATTTACCAGTTTTAAATATAGTTCGAGTATTTTCAAATTTCAATCCCTTATTTAATTGAATAAAATAAATTCTGGGAAATTAGTTGTACCAATGCAGGCAAATTGGTGTATGAATAAATGCTGGCAAATTAATCAAATCAATGCAGGCCGACAAAAACATTTATGGCAAATACATTTACTTCCTCTGTTTCTTGATAGTACAAAATATTTACTATTGATTGTGATAATTTTCCATATAATATGTCATAGAAGTATTTAATAGCAACTATTATGAAACAGAAAAAGCACAAAATAATGTAAAAGTGAGTGAAAACTGAAACCCAAAGAATTAGAGTAATGAATTATTACTCTCGCTATGTCTCAACTTTGGAAAACTTAACCCTAGTTAATTTCTATCAACTACTTTCTCTGTTTAACTATATACTTGCTATATTTAACTTATTACTTAATTAAATGCGCTATTTTGATCTTTTTGAATATTAAACTATGAAAATATGTGATTAGATGATTCAAACAAGATTCCATTTAACTATATTTTTCCTTATATATTAACTGTACTCTATAAAATAAATTTAAATAATAAATAGTGTCAATATCGATATATAACTTTTGTCTTTGTTGAAAAGGTGGTTGAAACTTGAAAGTGTTAGCTTCGCGCCATTGATGGCAGAGAAATAATGTAAGAAGTGAAAAATTCAACTATGCTTTCAATTTTCAATTATTGTTGTTACAATTAAAAGCTTTACAAATACTAAAAGTCTTTCCTATATTTTTTATATTTCATATACATTTTTTATTTAGTTTTAGAATACTTGATACATTACTATATTGTCATAAAAAAATTTACAAATTATCATGTTGATCCCTACTTCTTTTACAATTTAAATTCCATTATACTTTTGTTATTATTTAAGGACAATAATAATATTTTGCTATTAAATTATCATTTTTTTTAATACATGTACCAAGCTAAAATGGTCCAAGCATGTACCAAATGTACTTAATAGTCAATAGTCAATACTCAATGACCGTAGTAGATAGTTCTGGTAAATTAAGTGAAAATACTTACTTTCTCTATTCTGAAATACTCGCTACATATCGTTTTTGAGTTTTGACACTATTTACCGTTCAAGCTTATTTTATACATTACAGCTAATGTGTAAGCAAAAATATTGTCAAGTGGGATTTTGTTTGAATCGTCTAATTGCATATTTTCATGATATTAAGTTTTTATAATTTTTAATAGTTCAATATACTCCCTCCGTCCCATTGAATTTGCATTATATTCCATTTTGGTTTGTCCCACTTAATTTGCATCATTTCCTTTTTTGGATAGTGGCCCACCACTTTCTTTTAATCTCATCCATACATTTTAACCCTATTCTAATATCATCTACACAATTCATTATCTCTCCTCATGTATTACCACTTTCTTAACAATACGCAATTTTCTCTTTGATGCAATTTCAAAGGGACGGAGCAGTATAAATGATCAAAACAATACATTGAATTGTGTAAAAAAAGTAGATAGTATAGTGGAATGGAAAATGTATTATTTTATTACCTTTAAAAATTTGTATATACTAATACCAATATAATGTAGAGTAAGTATATGCAATTTTTTTCCTAGAGAGACAGACCATCAAATAGTGTCCTAGTAATTTAATTACTGAAGAAAGCTTGTTTACACTGTCGGACAGAACATAAATTGAAGATTCTACTTGCTGACAAATAATGTTATGGACTTATGGTTTCTAAGAATGTTGTTTTTATGAGCAACATTTTTTTATTATTTTAATATTTTTAATAATATTGTGGTTTCCAAGAATGTTGTTTTTATGCGCAACATTTTTCATATTATTTTAAGATTTTTAATAAAATTGCCATTTGTAAGAAGATGTTGGTTTTATGAGCAACATTTTTTCTAGAGCTGTTCATGGGCGGGCTACCCGCCAGGTCCGGCCCACCCGGCTCGAAAAAACGGGCGGGTGCGCGTAGCATTTTTTAAAAAAAATTAAAGTTTGGGCGGGTAATACCCGCCCGCCAAGAATAATGGGCGGGTAGCGACAATAAAAAAATACACGCGGGTATACCCGCCCGCCCGCTTATTTTAATATATTAATATTTTTTTTATGAAAAGTAATATATTAATATTAAGTATTTTAATATATATGCAATTTGATTATTTTGAGACTTTTAAGTATTTTAATATATACTCCCTCCGTCCCATTAGTTTTGTCCACTTTTCCTTTTGCACACATGCCGAGGCAACATTTTAATCTTTAATATCTTTAATTGTGTATAATTAAAAATTATAAAAATTTGATATTAATAATCTTTGCATTGAGACGAACAAAATAAGATCCCACATGACTATATTTTAACTTATAGATTAAGAACAAAATACAAATTAAGAGTGATTAGTGAATAGTAACCAAAAACTAAAGTGGACACAATAAAAGGGATGGAGGGAGTATGTAATTTGTGAATCAAAAAAAAAATATATATGTAATTTGATTATTTTGAGACGTTTTATGTATTTGTAGTATTTTGGACTATGTGTTGTATTTTAATTATTATTAAAACTTAATTTTATATTTTGTATTGTATTTTTGGTATTTATGAGAAAATACCTGCGGCGCCCGCGGCACCCGCCCGCTTTAAAAATGGGCGGGTAGCGACAAAAAAATATGCCCGCAATCGCGGGCGGGCATTTGAATTTTTCTGCCCGCGGGTAGATTTTGTAGCAACTACCCGCCCCGCTACCCGCGCCCGCCCGCCCATGAACAGCTCTAATTTTTTCTAATCATTTAACATCAACTTGTCTTGTATGAGTTTATTTCACGGTAAGACGATTTTAAAATAAAATAATAGGGACCATACCATTGTTGATAGTGGACATCCTCGTCCCTATTAAAAACTGAAGAAAGCTTAGTTTTTGGAATAGTTTGATTTGGGTATAGTTTCATTACTTTTTTTATTTAAACTCTTATCCTTTTCAAATTTTCACTTTTGACCGTGAGTTGTTTAGCATTAATAGGGACCATACCATTGTTGATAGTGGACATCCTCGTCATAATTTTCGTACTTAGTATATTCTGCTCATAGAAAATTATGGTCAGGGTCTAAAGAGGAAAAGACGGCGACAACTTATATTCATAAGGCTATGAAGAAAAGTACGACAAAAGAGTCACCATTGTTCATAATGGACAATGGTTATACCAATATATACGGCCACACTACACATAGTTTGATTTGGTCCTTCTAACATTATTATTTATTATACCAAATTAAAAATTTTAAATTGAAAATTTTTCAGATTAAATCGGACAGTTTCAGTCACTAAATTGGACCAAACTGTTATAAAAGCGCTTAGGTCTGTCCTTGTCTGGTTTTTTTAATTATTATATATTTTTTGTAAATTAATATATGTGTTTATATGAATATTTTGCAACTACATTTATCAAATATAATAATTTGTGATTAATTGATTGCATCAATTTCATTCAAAAAACATTACCATAAAAATAACTACAACATATTAAAATATTTAAGTAGTAATGTCTTTTTGAAGATTATGGCGATTTTTTGTAAAAGTACAATTTAC
The DNA here is from genome assembly GCA_019776075.1 of Amaranthus palmeri. NCBI lineage: Eukaryota > Viridiplantae > Streptophyta > Magnoliopsida > Caryophyllales > Amaranthaceae > Amaranthus > Amaranthus palmeri. The sequence goes on from JAAKBH010000015.1 coordinate 1,279,887, forward strand.
GATTTTGTTTAGACTGAAAAATAAAAAATGAGAATTAATTTGAATATTAACACTTGCAATTTAATTTAGCCCTACCACAATGTTGGACCTAACATAGTAACATTGTACATGCTCCTAGTAGCTATCTTGCTTAGATCACAATTATGTTACTCTATACCAGCATATTAGGATAAGGATTAGATGAAAATTGAAGAACCTATGATTTTTTTTTGAAAATATGTACTTGTTATATAATTGAACCAATACTCAATTCTACTTACATATTTCCTTCGTTTCATTTTACTTGCAACACTTACTGTTTTTTGGAGTTTTATATTGCTTGCAATATTAGTATTTTTGGCAAAAATAATCTACTTATTTTATCTTCTCTTTATTCCTACCACATATCACCATCAATCATACATCATCCCATTAATTAATATACCCACAAGTCACAATTACTATTTATTTATAATAATTTTTTTTATTTCTACCTCACATATCACCATCAATCATATATCATTCCTACTTTTACCATACTGATTTGACAGCCCTTAAATATTGTGTCAAACAAGATAGTGCAACTACAATAAAACGGAGGAAGTATATAACTATACAAATACCGTTAATAATGAAACATAAGCCAAAGTTTAAGATCATACTTATCGTTAAATAATAAAAATTGTAAAAATATAAAAACATTGTAAATCAGCATTTGGAGTATAATAAAGTCTAAACTAGAAATATATTGTATATATTAGATAAATTCTTTTTCTTACTACAAATTAAACATCTGGAGTATAATAAAGTCTAAACTAGAAATAGAAAGAATATATCTAAACGATGTCGTTCATCTTAATGGAGTTCTTCATTTCAATTAAAGATTCTTGAAAGCATTTTACTAGAAATTCAGGTTCAGTAATAATATCTTTTGCTACCATCACTTGTAAATCAGCATTTCCGGCATAACTCACCATATGCATTGTAATTGCCTGTTTGTCACCAAAAATTACAAAATTTTTAAAAAGAATAAAAAAAATAATAATCTACATTTATTTATTTTTAATAAGTAAATTTAAATAATTAGAAATTATGAATTTAATTAAACTGCAATATATTCTTACTTGGCTTAAGGCTGTGATATTTACTCTTATATACGTGACAGGATTATCTGCGATAACAATCTCTTGAGAAGGACCTATAATATTTGATATTATCAAGGTTGTGTTACTTATTGTTCTTTGACTGCACCAGCTAGCTGCCTGCATTAATAATTCCAAAATTCAACAAAAATAAATAAATTTGATAATATTTTTTTATATTAATATTGGATTATCGATAATGCTTATATTTGCTATATTTGAATTTTTATGCAAGTTAATGGCCTAATATATTATTTTCATTGTTTCTATATTGAATTATACATAACCAAATATTATTATAAATTAATTTTATGAAAGTTCGTGTGTTATTAGATAATTTAAATAAGATCTTTTTTAACTATGCGCGTGTTATTAGATTATTCAAATAAGATCTCTCTTAACTATATATTTTTTTTAGATAATTCAAATAAGATCTTTTTTAACTATGCGTGTGTTATTAGATTATTCAAATAAGATCTCTCTTAACCATAAACATTATTAAAATATTAAAAGGGTGAACAAGGTTATATTTGTCAAAAAAATTGTAATGTGAATAGAAAAATTCTTTATGGAAACAATAGTTGAAACATACCAAAATGCCAAATAGAAACTTCTTTAAGGAACTCAGAAAGTAATTTTTTTGAAATGGAAAAAATACATGTATTTCTAATTGACTCATGTATAGAACACAAATTTTTGCTATAGACGATCTATAGCATAGACGGATGTAATGATCTAGCCCATTTTTACACTGTTTAAAAAAAACAACTGAAATTTTCATTGGGTTGGGCTGCTGAGAGTGTCGTCTATGCCATAAACGGTCTCTCAGGAGACCTTCTGAAAAAGAATAAAAATTGAACTAACCTTTGGGCCTAAAAGGAAGGTCGAAAGTTTAAGAGCGGAGTTGACGAGATGAGCTTCATAAGATTGCTTCTTTTGGTCCATAGATTTCTTAATTGTCCTCACATGATCTAATGGACTCAGCCCATTACAATAATATGTTGGTAGAAGTACTAAGCTCGATTTATTTCCCCATGATGAGTTTTCCTGATTATACAAAATTATATCATTATTTCAACATTCAATTTTCTTATATTTTAAATTTTAACTCTTCAACAATTTAGCAGTATAATACAAATATTTCAATGGATTGGAATCTAATCTCTACCACAATTCTTACCATTCTCGTTAAAATCGCCACTACAGCAAATTTAGCTTTTTGGGACATTGGATTTAGTGGTATTGAATAAATGTCACTGATTCATATTTTTAGTATAATAATTATTGGTTTTTGATTTAAGTTCTACCATAAAGTGATTTAGCAACACTTAATTTGGTCTTTAGTGGCATATGTAATTGTCACTAAAGTCTATATATAGTGACATTTGTGAGAAATGTTACTAGATCATATGTCGCTAAAAGTTTTAGTGTGATTTTTTAATATGCTGTTAAAGACTCTAATAAATGTCACTAAATCCTCTATATACACTATAAGATATTTGAAATAGCGACATAAATATATCCCACTAAAAGCAAATTATGTTGTAGTGCGCGGTTCTTATCTAAAATTCTACGATTTTGCGATCTTAAAACAAGTGAGCGATTTAACGTAAGTAGTTACTTAAAGTTGTAGAATCTTACGATTCTAGTTGGAATAAAATTTTTAGATGTAGAATTATAACACGATTCTACGATCCTACAATTTAACGATCCGATTCTACTATCTTAGTATTAGTATTAATTATTATTAATTTTTCTTATGTACAATCTTTCACTAATCTCTTTCACTTATATAAATAAATTTCAAATATCATCATGAAAACTTTTATGAAACAAATTTCTTAGTCGGATTTTAACTAATCATCAAAAAGTTTTCTTTACATTCTTAAAAATAAATCAAAGAAACTTTAATTCATAAATTTAGACTATTAAAATGGATAATGATGATAAGATACTATGTACTTTAATATATTTAAGTTTATTTGTAGAATCGTACGATTCGAGTCTATCGATTTGATTCTACCTCTGTAAACGATTCCAAGTAGATTCCTTATTTTAAAAGGTACTCCCTCCGTTCTTTTTTGATTGTCCGTCCCATTTCCTAAAATGGAAAGTTTTGATACCCTCTTTTCACCTCCTCTCTCTTCTAATATCTCATTTATAATAATTAATTTATATTTTCTCTCTCATAATACCAATACAATCATTAATTCACACCACTATTATAATAAAATATCCCCCCTCTCTCTTCTAATATCCCATTTATAATAATTAATTTATATTTTCTCTCTCATAATACCAATACAATCATTAATTCACACCACTATTATAATAAAATAATACCCACAATCAACAAAGATTCCCACTATCTTAATATGTGTGAAATCTTCAAATAGGACACACATATAAGAACGGAGGGAGTAATAACTTTGATTATTGTAGTATTTTTCATTTGGTTTTTGAAATTTTATAGTTCAAATATAATATATATAGAAAAATATTGTGAATAATAGAATTTTGGTTGATTTTCCTATAATCATACCATCTTTTGATCAATCATAAATACTACTCCCTCCGGTCCAGTTTACTAGTCCCATTTGACTGGGCACGGATTTAAGATAGTAATGGGGTCCATGTAAAAGGTGGTAGTTGAGTATTTTAATTGATTAAATTAATTGTAAAGGTGGTAGTTTGGTATTGGGAATTGGAAAAATGGGGGTATTTAGGTAAAAAAAAAAAGATATCCAAAAAAGGAAATTGGACAAGTAAAGAGGAATTGCCAAAAAAGGAAATTGGACTAGTAAACTGGACCGGAAAAAGTATAATATTAGGGGTGTTTTCCCAAAGTAATACTAATTTTTATTTAATCATTAGTTACCTTTGTTTCTTGTCTAAAAACCCAATACTATAAAGTATAAACAAAAAGTTAGTTTTACTATAGGCAAACACCCATTTAATTAGTATGATTCATCATAAAATCAAATTTTAGTGATACTAAAGCAAACATTATCAAGTTAAATGTGTATCCAAAGAGATAAACTAAATTAAAAATATTAAATTGTATGACTTGATTTGCTTTGAAATATTTGTAATCGATTATAATATATTATGTGAAAAAATATTCTTATTAATTTACAAGTATAATGAAATGAAGAAAGTAATAATTATATCTAAAAAAAGAAAGTAATAATTACCGGTATATGTAAGCAACGGTTTTGGCGTAGATCGACCGCAATCATGGAAGTTAGGTGGATTCTTTTTTTCGGAGCTGGAATTTGATAACGCAATTAATTAGGTTCATCTTTCAAGGAGTACACATAAGTGAATCCAAAATAAATGATCGACAAGATCACAAGAGGACTACGAATACTTAAAACTCATAATCTGTCATTTATAATAGAAGTATTATATTTCTTCCGTTTCCAAATACTTGTTACATCTTGTTTTTGGACACTATTTATCGTTTAAGCTTATTTTATATTATTGCGGTTATTATGTAAGTAATAATATAGTCAAGTGGGATCTTGTTTGAATCATCTAATCGCATACTTTCAAAATATAAATATTTTATAATTTTTAAATGTGTATAATTTGACATATAAATAAACAAAATAGTACATTAGATTGCATAAAAAAAGTTTATTTGTAGCAAGTATTATAGAACGAAGGAAGTAGTATTAAATTTGTATTAATTATCATTTTGAATTTGCAAAAATATCTTTTTAGTTCGTCTCGTTAACTTTCACGGAAATTTTTGTATTGAAAGTTGTCTCACACTTACTGTTTCATTATACTTGTTACATTTCACTTTTTACATATTCTAATGTGTTATTTTGTTTATTTATATGTTGAATTATACTAATCCAAAAATTATAAAAAGTAAATAGTAATATGAAACTATGTCATTAGACGATTCAAACAAGATACCACCACTTGGCTATAAGTAACAATATTGTCAAGTGAGATCTTGTTTGAATGTATAATCGTATTCTTTCATAATATTAACTTTCTATATTTTTTAAATTTATATAATTCAAGATATAAATAAATAAAATTATATATTAACATACGTAAAAAGTGAAGTATAACAAGTACCTCCTCCGGATTTTATTAGTTGCTACAGTTCCTATAGCAACTACTGTTCACCAATCGATCTTATTTGATACTTCCTCCGTTCCAATTTAGTTGCACCACACCCCCTTGGCACAAGAATTAAGGGCTGTCACATCAAGTCTGATGATATATGATTGATGGTGATATGTGTGGTAGGAATAAAGTGATAATAAAATAATTGAAATAAAAAATTAATTAATGGAAGGTAGGTATTGGTTGTGGGTATATTAAATGATTAATGAGATGATATATGATTGATGGTGATATGTGGGGTAGGAATAAAATGATAATAAAATAAGATTATTCTTTGCCAAATATAGTAATGGTGCAAGTATTGTGAAACAGTCAAATAAGGTAAGTGTTGCAAGTATTTTGGAACGGAGGAAGTATATAGTTCTCTATGTATGATGTGATCTTGTTTGGTTAGTCTTAATATGTATTTTCTTAACATCAACTTTTTAGACTTTTTTATCATATAAAATTAGTAAGGGGGTGTTTGGTAGAAGGGACTTGAGAGAGGGAATGAAACTTTATTTTAAAAATATGTTTAAGTCTTTGTTTGTTTAGGGGGAATGGGAATAGGGAATGGGATTAAAATGGGGGAAAGTCTCCAAGAAAAATGTCTTGGGGGAGGGGTGGTATTTGAGTTGAGACTTGATTTTATCTCTTTCTTCCAAGTTTCTTCCAAGTCCCTACCATAACAAACAAGGGATGAGACTTTTCTATTTTCAAACTCTTAACTTAAAAGTCCTATCTTAAAGTCTCACAAGTCCCATACCCTCCTACCAAACACCCCCTAATATTAAGAATAAAAATCGTACATTAAATAGAATGAAAAACAGAAATGTAACAATTGAAAATTCACCTTGTGTTGATTTGACGTCTATATACTTGGAGAGTCCTGAAGTTATGACCCCTGTTAGCACGTCATTGACGGTCTGCAAGCCATGATCTAAATTTGTGAAAACGTAATTAATCAATTACTAGTAGGAAGTTCATGAAATTGGTAACATTCAAACCTCACAAATTGCATCTGCAAATGAAGTTTGATAGTGCTTAAATGAATTACTTCCTCCATTTCATAATATTGTTTATTTTGTTTTTACACTATTTATCGTTTAAGCTTATACTTTCTCTGTTTTTTTTTACTTGCACCCCAACATACTTTTACGCAGTCCAATGCGTTTGTCGAGTTGCTTATATCTAGAATTATACTCAACTAAAAATTATAAAAATTTGATATTATGAAAGTATTCGACGAGACGAATAAAACAAAATCCCACATGACTAGGTTTTTTTATCGTTTAATAGTCGCACAATGCAAAACACTATCAAATGATGAATAGTGTAAAAAGTGCAAATGGTGCAAGTAAAAAAAAACGGAGGAAGTATTATATATTGTGGCTAATATATACTTCTTCCGTTTCATTTTAGTTGCACCATTGGGTTTAACACTATATTTAAATGCTGTCAAATCAGTATGGTAAAAGTAGGAATGATGTATGATTGATGGTGATATGTGGGGTAGAAATAAAAAAATTATTATAAATAGATAGTACTCCAGTTGTGACTTGTAGGTATATTAAATAATTAATGGAATGACCGATGACGTATGATTGATGGTGATATGTGGTAGGAATAAAGTGAGGATAAAATAAGTAGATTATTTTTGCCAAAAATAGTAATGTTGCAAGTAATATGAAATTTCCAAAAACGGTAAGTGTTGCAGGTAAAATAGAACGGTGGAAGTAAGTAATAATATAGCCCAATGTGATCTTGTTTGAATTGTCTAATCGCATACTTTCATAATATGAACTTTTTATAATTTTTAAATGTGTATAATTCGACGTATAAATGAATAAAATAAAATAGTACATTGGATTTCGTAAAAAACTAAATGCAGCAAGTATTATAGAACGGAAGAAGTATATGATATGATATCGATTTTTTATAACATTTTTTATATCAATCATCAATAATGAAAAAGAACATATTGCCTTATTTACATCGTCCATATTGGACGAGTACTCGGTTGATTAAAATATTAAATTCTATATCATTCTTTTTTATATGTCAATTATCAAGAAATAAAAAATGGATAAGCTACATATATTACTTCCTCTGTTTCGAAATACTCGCTACATTTCGATTTTGTGCACTATTCATCGTTCAAGCTTATTTTACATATTGCGACTTATGTGTAAGTAAAAATATAGTCAAGTGGAATCTTGTTTAAATCGTCTAATCACATACTTTCATAATATTAAATTTTTATAATTTTTAGATAAGTGTAGTTTAAGATATTAATGATTAAAATTGTGCATAAAATTGCGTAAAAAAGTGAAATGTACGTAGCAAGTATTATGAAACGGAGGAAATATTTAATTAGTATGCAATGATGATGGTTGGATATGTCGTCTAAGATGCTTATAGATGATTTCTTCTGTTTTCATATGATTTTTGTAAATACTCATTGATTAATAAGAAAAAACCATATTTATATAGAAACTTGTTAGATTCGTCTCAATATATAGTGGTACTTTTTAAATATCATTTAGAATTTTTAAAAACTCACAATTAAAATTATTTAATTTTAAAATTTATACTGAGATTCGTGAAAAAATAAAATAAATGGAAAGCAAATTAATGTGAAAACAACGAATGTAAATAATTAATTCACATAAGACATATTTATCCGATGTGACATCTGAAATAAATATCATCTTTATTAAATAGTACACCTATATTGTTATAACATTCTTTTTTTATGTCAACTATCAATAACATAATATGTTACCTTATTAATGTATTAACTAGGTACTAGGTAATCACCCATGCTCTACACTTCATTATAGAACTATTTTATAAAAAAATGTAATATTAATTTAGACATTATTATTAAATTAATACTAAACGTTACTTAATTTTGAACAATTATATCTATAAAATTTTAATATAAGCAAAAAAATATCAACTAATTAACTATAATACAAAATATCTTCAATATGTGTTAAGTTTATTAAATAATCTAATATTAGTATTTTTAATCAAAAATATTTACTTACCCTTAAAAAGAAGTGATATTTAAAATTAAAGCTACTTTGCTACTCATATGATTGCTAAACTTGATCTTCATCTTAACATCATATATTTTATTATTATGATATTCATAACTATACAACATGTTAACATGAAAACAAATTAAACTTTATTTTCATCGATATTTTCTTTCTCTGTGCTTCCATTTCATCTCCACTCAATTGATCTCACTTTATAAACCTTATTTTGTCTCAATTTGATCCCATATATTTCTCCAGTTTTATCTCAATTTTCATACTAATTGAAATAGTCAATAAACTCAACTCTTAAAACACCATCTACTTTTTCTTAAGTATGTGGGATGCACTAAATAAAGACTTTGAAATCAATCATATAAATAAGGCAAGATATATAAAAAATCTTAAAATTTTGTCTTTTCATTTCAGTGTAATAAAATTTAGAAGATAAAGAGTTTTATTTTCTAGCACAAAGAAAGATGAATTAAATTGATGAAGACTAAAGAGTCTCAATATAATTAAATTTAATTGGTATTTAAGAGTTTCAATGCAAAAAGACATGAAACTAAAAATTGTATAGATTTGATCGACAAATTGTGTACATGAATGTCACGTGGCACAAAAAAATCTATTGTCCTTCTATTATTACTAATTCCTAATATTGATTATTTTTAAATAATTCAACCTTTATATATTTTTTGCTATAAGCATTCCTTGCCACATTTTAATCAACTATTGTATTTTGTGGGTATACCTACTAGTCGTTATACTCACTTCTTAATTCGTATGCTTTGTTGTTGGTCTAAACCCACATTAGCCAATTAAAATAGGGCAAAAGTATTGTCAGCAAAAAATATACAAAGATTGGATATGTAAAAATGATTATCAGTAGAAATTATTAACAACAAATAGACAATAAAATGGAATTATTCATCATAATTTTTTCTATTTTTTGAATATTAAAAAATATGAAAAAAAGTGATAAAAATGCATGTAAAAATATACTTACAGCATTAGGAATAACCATTTTGATGGACTTAAAATCTTGAATCTTAAACTTAGCAGTCACCAATTTCCTAGGCCAAAGCTCCACTCCATCACCCCCACTAATCACACTTAATTCATCTTTAACCCACAACATCCTCCCTATTAATCTCAATCCAAACACAATTGTATACCATAAACTCATAATTAATCCCCATAACCCTCCTTTTCTCCACTTATTAACATAACTATTATGCTTAACACTAACATAATCACCATTAACCCCACTAATCATTTCATTTTTTGGACCAAAACAAGTTGAAAGCATTGACATCAAAGAAGACCCATCACCTAACCCATGATGAAACCTTAACACAATACATTTTAACCCAACCAACACATGAACTTCCCATAAAGGTTTGTTTTTGTTAAGTGGGGATGAGACAGCTAAGTCAGCTAAATAAGCATTCACTGCCACCTCTTCTTCCTCCTCGACGAGGCGGCTCGAATCGGGTGTTGGGTTGTGGATGATGAAGTGATCATCAATGTTGACATGGGTGTTTTTCCAATGGTGTGTGCCATTTGGGTTTTGCACTATTAAGCTGCTAAATCTTGGGTGTGTAAGCATGATTGAGTTTGAAAAGGCTTTTTTAAGGGATTCTATATTGATTGGGTGCTTGAAACCCATTGCACAATTGATTATTTGGTCAGTTTTTGGGTGGAGAAATACTCTACCAAAAGGTGAATTTAGGGCCTCACCATCATCATTCTCAGAAAATTTGGACATAATGTTGAACAAAATCTGTTTTCTTGGTTGTATTATGATTATTTCCTAGATTTTTATTTATTTGAAAGTGGATTTTGGAGGTATAGAACGAAACTTGAGGCCTTCGCTTTGTAAAGAACTCTGCACTTTGTCATATATATATATACTTCGTCCGGATTTTTTTAGTTGTTGCATTCTGTAGCAACTACTGTTCACCATAAATGATCTTATTTGATATATATTTCTCTATGTATGATGTAAAACATAGTCAAGTGAGATCTTGTTTGATTCGTCTTAATGCGTATTATCTCAATACTAACTTTTTAGATTTTTTATCATATGAACGAAATAAGAGATATTAAAAATAAAAATTGTGCATCAGATAGCGTGAAAAACAAAAAATGTATCAACTATTAAAAACCAGAGGAAGTATATGCTTGCGATTTACTAAGTTACTCCCTGGCCTCCTGTTAATCTTAGGTTTCTTTTTTACTTGTAGGATACTATTTACTTATCCTCTTAAATTGTGTTTTATTATTAATCATTTAAAATATAATCATGTAGGGTTTTATTTGGTTCGTTTTAATATAAAGTTTACTAATAGTAACTTTTTATAATTTTAAATATACATATATATAATTAAATATATTAAGAATGAAATAAGTCTATTAGATAAACGGCATAAAATAGATGAAATTAAGATGAAAATGAGAGAAATACACTATTTTAGGCTATTGAATTTGTATCACTGCCGTTACATGACATGCATAATGCAATTGGTACTAATTTGACTAAGCTAGAATTTGCATCTACGAGTCACAATGGCATATATTAAATGCATTTAATTAGGCATGGCTAGTTCTAGGAATATCCAGAGTAGTCAATTGTCTAGCCCCTTGAAATAAGGAGCCTCAACTACTAAATGGTACTTGTATTAAGGTTCGGTTTCAAAGAACATTTTTTAAGTGATTTGTTTGTAAACCTTTTTTTATATTTGAAGTATCAAGTTATGAATAAAGAATGTATGGAAGTGATTGTTGTTCTTAAGCCTTAATTTAAAGACTTAAGCAAAAATGTAGAGAATTATTAGAAAGCGAAAACATTCGTAAAAGACGGTAAGAAGAGTTCAAGGTCGGTATCATAAGGGACGTACGAGTTTTATGAATATTAAGTGAATTTGAATAAAATAGACCCAAAATTAGGGGTTTCAAATTTCCGAATGTTTTCCTACTAATTTTAGTTGGAAATTTCCTACATAATTTTAGTAGAAAAAAGTTGGAGTTCAGATTAATTTCCTACTATATAATCAATCGGAATTTCGACTGAAAGTCCAATTAGCATATTATATTTTTGATAAAATTTCCGACTAATTTTTATACTGACTGCAGTTATTTTGTCTGTCAGATGCAATTGGAAATTCAGTCGGTAAAGAGAATGCAAATTGAATTTCGATTTTTCTGGTAGTCGAAAGGGAGTGTTTTTTTGTACTAGGATCATTAAATTGTGTGGATATAATTAAAAGTAAATAACAATAAGAAAATATATTTAGATAAAAAATAGTGAGAATAATACTTAAAATAAAAATATTGAAAAATAAAAGGGACTAATTAGAATCAATATTGTGTCATCTCTAATGCCTATAGACAAAGGAGTATGGTTTATGTATGAACTTGGATCTTCCACACGACTTTACAAATGTGGTGTTGTAGTCATGTAGTGTGACATTTAAACATGCATTCTTAAATAGTCAAATCAATATGTGGGATAGAATGATAGAAATTTATGAATAGATTTTAAATATAGGTTGAATGTATGAATGACTTCTTAGGTTGCTGATTAAAAATTAAAATAAGACGATTTTGGTAAAATAGATAAAAAAAAAGTGGGATAAATTTCATGAGTCAGAGGGTATGAGCGCTCTCTATCATAATTCGTTCTATTTGGAATTACACGCTTGTTATTATACTAATTTTATCTTTAGTAAATCTGATTTGTATAATTAAAATTTATAAGAAATTGATACTAATAAATAAATTTTAGGTTGAAACGAATATAATACTCCTAAGGTATGTTCAATTTGATAATATTTTAACTAATAAATTAAAAATAAAATGGTAAGAGTAATTCATGAGACGTGAATAATGTCAAATTTCAAATGAGCAAATAACAAGGATTTAAAGGAGTATTATTTATTTAAAAATGTTTTTAATTAACTTGTTTCATAAAATCATTTTCATTAAATACTCCCTAGTGTCATGGATTTGTCCCTTAAATACAGTTCTTGTGCAAATTAAGAAAAGGGAGAAAAATTTATAAGGTATATTTTATGGAAAAAATGAAAGAAATATATGAATAAGATAAAGTGATAATTTAAAATATTAACATTGAATTAGTGTATTGGATGATGTACCAAAAATAAATGGTACAACTTTAAAAAATTAGAGGGAGTAATAGAGTAATAGGTGAAATTTGAAAATAGTTACTCCCTCCGAATCATTTTAGATGTCCCATTTTCTTATTTGGCAAAATCATATCATATCTCATTTCCTTTTTTGTTTTTTTTACTTAAATACCCCCACTTTTTCAATTCCCAATAGCCATCTATCACTTTTACAATTAATTTAATCAATTAAAATACCCAACTATTACCTTTTTAATGGACCCCACACCACCCTTAATAACCGTGAAAACCCAAATGGGACATCTAAAATAATTCGGAGGGAGTATTAAAATGGGGATAGAGTAGATTGGGTAGGAAAATACAAATAGCGTAATATAGGTGAACTTATTAATAGTAGATGCACTAGATCAAATACAAACGGCATAAAAAGCAGGGCTATGAGAAGGAAAGCTTGATTAGGCATGGATGTCCATGACGAGTATGTAAATCATGTATCCCTTTTGCTATCAACACCCAATACACCCAACTAATAACATTTATTCTTCACTTCTATGCAGAGCTAACATTGCTATTAATAGTAGCTAACCTGCGTCTCATTTAATCACCTCAAAATTTCAGGACCACCCTATAACCTTAGCCCGCTTTAAAAGTTCATTATCATCTTGCTGTATCCTGTTTATAGGAACCTATGGATAGGGTCTAGAGAGGGAAGGACGGAGGCAACTCATACCTATAAAGGAGAGCGTGGTCAAAAGGAGTTCCCTGGCTCGAGAAAGATTAAGATACGTTCAAGCCACATGAGAGATAAATAAAACGGATATAGATAAAATATATAGCTACGTACAAACAATTATACAAGTTAGAAACAATAACACTACTAATAATAGAAACCAGAGAAAGCTAGAGAACAATAACAACAATAAGTGATCTAAGAATAAAATCAGTAATCCAAAACCTGGATATGGCGCCTCCAGTAACTCGTGTCCCTAGTCAGGTCATCAGAGAGGTTTAACACACGACAAAGTGAGTAAGGGCTAATACATTGAAAGAGGGAGTTTGTTTTCTTCGCATCTGTATTGAGAGTGATCTCAATTGTTTGGGAGACGATTGCCTTATGTAGTGTTTGAGAACAAGTATTTCATTTTAAATTATGGATTTCAACTATAAAATCATAAATGAAGAATTGAGAATAACAAGGTTTGGGTAATCATTCTCAAATGCTCAAATTTAACAACTTTGAAAACAATGGTTGAATTTGATTCAAGTCTAAATTTGAAAATTTTTTATTTGTCAAATAATAGATTTTAGCCAATTTCAAATTTTCAAATGAAATCATTGTTTCCAAACATGGCATTAAGAGTTTGTTCTCAAGAGGGAAAGTTATTATATTCTTTTATCGTTGAATCCAATAAGAAAATATAATTAATTGAGGGTGAGGTATCTAAGATACCTCATTTATTGAGCGTTTCTTCCATTGCTTTTGATGAGTTTTCCATCTTGTTTCTCATTTGCGCGAGACCTTAAAAGCTTTCAATTCGGTATTTTATTTGATTAAATTAATCTTAAAGGTGATAATTGAGGTATTGTAAGTAGTAAAAGTGAGGGTATTTTAGTCATTTAGGTAAAAAAAATCAATTACAAAAAAACATGAGACAATTGATATGAATTTGCCAAATAAGGAAATAAGACAATTGAAAAGAATTGAATAGAATATTAAACATTAATATATTGAAAATATTCTCTCAAAAAAATATATATTAAAATCTAAATCTAGACAAACTTAACAAGATTTCAAATCATACATATATTTTTGTTGAAGATAATTTACTAATATACAATATTAAAATAAATTTTGTAAATAGTGCAAATATCGAAATATTGCAAACAAAAATACTTATTCAAGCCGCAGCCTTTAATTATCTCAAAAAAAGCCGCAGCCTTTAGTAAGTCAACAAAATGTTAAAAGCAACGGGCCCAGCCGAGCCGGAATTGTGGCATGGTGGCATCAGCCATCAGGCATGACTCATGCCTCGGCAATTTCAGGCGTCAAAATTAATTTAGAACAGCTCAGCTCCTATAATACGTTAATTTGGGCAGCAGGGCCAGCAGCTGATGAGCTTCACACATAGAGATGACAATTCAGTCCGAATTCGATCCGAGGAAAATAATCCGATTCGAATCCAAGGAAAAAGTCATCCGACTCCGACTTTACGTTCCGAGTCCGAGTTTGAGACGGACCGGAGTTGGATCTTATTAAAAATCGGACACTCCGACCCGACTCCGTCTCTGAAGGACATTCGACTTTGAATTTGACTTTACACTAATTTTTTGTTTCCTTTAAAACTCTAGATGTGATTAATTGAAGCTCTCTCTTATACTAATTGTAATTTTCGATTTTGAATAACTACTTGGTATTTTTATTTAGATTAATGAATCAAGATACGACAAATGAAATCAAGAGAAATAAAATACGCCATATCAAAAAACGAGAAATTTTTTTTAAATTGTACTAGTAGGACTATTCTCTTGGTGAAATTGAATTCAAATTAAAGTACATATTTTTTTGTTAAATTGACTTCGAAAAATATATTTTGTTAATTTTGTATGCTTTAAAATCATTAATACAATATCACAACGTTACTGTTTGAAAATAATCTGACTCTGCATCCGACTCCGTTGGAGGTCCAAAAGTCCGAGTCGGGGCAAACTTGGAGTATGCATAGTCCGACTCCGAGTGGAAGTGGACTGAAATATCCGGAGCAAAGTCGGAGTATGTATCATCCGAGCCGAGTCCGACCCATTGCCATCCCTATTCACACAGGGTCAACCCTAAGCGCAAGGGTAAGGCGTGTCTACGCTTAGTGTCCTCATAAATTTTAGTTTTCAATTAGTATAAAAATTGAAACTTTTTTATGTATACAATAGTTTAGGACCTTATAAATAATCTTTCGCCCACAGCTCATAAAACCTAAAACCGGCCCTGGCTTCACACCTAGACCAATTTGACATTCAAACAAAGGAGTAGTGGGCTAATGCCTAATGGCACATGAAATGTCTCTCGACAATTTATTTAGACCAGCATCAGCTAGCATTCAACCAACCCAACATATTTAATGTAACAATTGAATTTTATTAATTTTATCAAAAATAATAAGTTAGAACAAGAATCAAATCATCTTTTGTTGAAGATGATTTTGATCATAAAATCATATTATTTGATTCGCTCTTAGACTCACCTTTATTTTGGGGTTTGGGTCTAATTTTTTGAGACAGCAAATTCGGGTCAGATTTTGGGTTCCAAAAAAAATAAATGGGTCTAGGTATATGGGTTTAGGGTTACCCAGTTGATCCAAACCCTCTCTCTAGGACCATTTAAGGCTCAGTTCCGCTAGACTCATCTCACACCAGTCAGACCCGCTCTAGACTAGATTTATGATACAACCAAAATCAATTTGTTATAAACCTATTTTTATACTCCCTTTATTCACACTAATAGTCTTATTTGACTTTTGACATTGTTAACCAATCACTATTAACTTGTTTTTACTTTATCTATAAGTTATAATATAGTTAAATAGGATATTAATTGTTTCGTTTTAATTTAAAGATCATTAATATCAATTTTTTACAATTTTTAATTTAGAACAAATTGCGGAGGCGAATTTGCTCAATTAAAAGGGCTATTAGGGTCAAGTAAAGGGAATATTTTTTTAGACTTATATTCAACCTATAAAACTTTATAAGTAATAATGAAACCTCTAAAAATATAAACAAACTAACCAAGTGTAAATATAAAGATCCGGAATCATTTAGAACCTTAAACCCATTATGTCTAAAATGTTCAGACTCTTAAAGATTCGGCCCGAGTACGAGTCTAAGAAAAAATTAAAATAAAGTTAAGCGAAAAACTTTGTTTTAATTTTTTTATCTCTTCCAATGCTATGTCACTGTCATTCATTTTTTCGCTGTTAGTAACAACGATCAAAAAATTTTGACCTCTTTTAACCAGTTTTTTTGTTCGCTGTTAGTAATAGCAAACATACCTAACGTTATGCTTGAACACAAAGACGCTTATTTTGAAAATAAAATATTTTCGTAAACTATTTTTATAATTAACTTATTCTTTTCAATTTTTCACTAAAATCGGGAGGAAAATATGAACATGGACTAACTTTTGGGCCAAATGTGAAAATATAACTGAGTTGAAAATTTTTGTACATGAAGTGAGGATCATTAGTGCTATCTTTGGTTCAAGGGATGCAATCCGGGTCTTCATAGATATTCCCAGAGTACTGAGAAACTTGATTCATCCATTGGTAAAAACCTTATTATTAATAATATTAATAGAAGTAATAAATAGTGAAATCTAACTTATCAATAACATATATATTTTATTTGTCTATTAATAATAAGTACTAGGTAGTTTAGCCGCTAAGTCAAATAAACGGTGAGGATGATCATGGATCGAGCTCCAACAAAATTTGGACCCTTTAGGTTTGAGAAAACTTTATGATTGAATCATTTTCATTAACAATTAACAATTTCTTATAATCTAATAAGTATTACAATTATGACATGATATGAAATAGTATTAGCATAAAAAGTAACATGCTAAATTAAAGACCATAACATTTTGTTATATGCTAACTATCATAACTCAGAGCACCTAATAAAACATCATCGTTATGCTTAATATATTGTTCATATAACTATGATTCAAATTTTTACGCTGTGATTTAAGTCTGATGAGGATACTGTATTTAAAGTCTAAACAAAACTGATGAACAAAACGAATATTTAATTTCACATGTTTAGTTCCTAGCTAATATATATTGTGCAAACAATAAAATCACTATAAAAACATATTTCGAAAGAATTAGTACTTTCCCCGAGATATATCACAAATTGAAAGCTTAATATTATCTTCTAAAGAATCTTTCTATTTTTTTTCAAATAGTCTTGGTGGTATTAAACTTTATAGATTCCAAATTATATAAAAAGATGCATCACTGTGGGAACTGATTTTAAGATCAACAATCAATTTCAAATGCTCAAGATCAATCCGAAAGTAACATTTGAATTGAGAAGCTAATAAAATTGGGAAATAGAATTGAACTTGCCCTTTTCCCGGGCTCTTGCCTATAGGTATCGTTCTTATTGTCCTGAAATTCGAAATTCAAAAACAAAAATGTAACCTATAAACATGAGCAAAGTTGTTTCAGCCTCTTGCATTTTTATTACTTTTGTATAACTTCAGCTCTTCAATCAAAACATTTAATTGACACTCAGATGACCCTCCTTTTGAAACAGCCATCCTTGCCATCTCTTTAAGCTTATTCACCCTATTCCTTATATCTCGACCTTCCTCACCCACCATCACCATTTTCATCGCCTTCAAAATCATTTCATAACCAACAACAAAACTCTGATCATTCACTCTAGACATAGACTGTTTCCCCCCAATTTGAACACCAATCTTCAAAACCTCTGTAACCAACTTCTCATTATAAAATTGTTCAGCATGAATCGGCCAAGTCACCATAGGCACACCCGAGATCACTCCTTCCAGTATCGAATTCCACCCACAATGAGTCAAAAACCCGCCCACACTCCTATGATTAAGAATCATCATTTGTGGAGCCCAACCCCATATAATCAAACCCTTACCATTCACCCTCTCTTCAAACCCATGTGGGACCCACTCTTTACTATCTTCCTTCCTCACAACCAACACAAAATTTTGACCCAAACCCTCAAGTGCTAATGCAATCTCATGTAATTGAGCATCACACACATTTGATACACTCCCAAGACAAACATAAATCACAGAATCAACCCCTTGTTCATCAAGCCATCTCTTACATTCACTCACATCAATTGAATACTCATTTCCCCTACATTTACCTTCATAATCCTTACCATCTTCTTCATCAAAATACAGAGAAAAGGGTCCCACATGCCAATGTTTCATACCAATGACCTCCTCATAATAATCAATATACCCAGATTCTAACTCATAAAAACTATTCATTATAACCCCATAACATTTTTTCATTTCCTCCCTAATCTTATTCATTGATCTAAGAACAATTTCTGGACCTTCATTTTTATCATAAAACGGTAACTCTGATTTCATAAGTTTTACCTCATGAGGAAGATCACCAGGAACAGTAAAAAGTTCTGAATCTGATGAAATTTTCTTGTATGGCTCATACCCAAGTAAGCTTGAAACAATACAACTAGAAAAATAGTTAGTACCCTGAAATGCTAAACAAGGAATTTGGAACTTTCTAGAAACATGATTTGCCCAAGAAAAGAAAGCATCGGCTATTAAACAATTGGGTTTAATCTTATCCATTAAATCTGTAACTGGGTGTTCTAGAAGATCAATAGCTTTGAAGAATTTGATCATCATTTCTAAGGAAGTAAGAGTTTCGAATTTTTCAGAACCTTCTGGAAGTCCTGCTTCTTTGGAAGGGAAGTAGAGTGTAATAAGGTTGATTTTGATCCCAGGTTTTTGGGTTTCGGTTTTAATGGTGTCGGAAAAGTAATGGAGATTTGCTGGTGTGGTTAGGATTGTGCATTCGATTTCTTGATTTGCGAATAATCTGATCATTTCTGTGGCTGGGATCATATGGCCGGGTGCCATAAATGGAAGGAAAAATATGTGAAGGGGATTAGATTTGTTTGGAGGCATTTTTTTTGGGTATTTTTTGAAGGTTTACTGGGTTATTGCTTTGTTGTGACTTTGTGAGTTTTAAACAGGGTAATGGAGGAAGAAGAGAGTTTATTAGTTGACAAATTTAAGTCATTTGTCTTGAGAATAGACGCTAAATAAAACACACTGTTTTTTTTTTAAGGATGACTTTTAAAAGTTCAATCTAATTTTAAATATAAATTGTTCAACTCTAAATATAGATTTGGATTAGACTTTTGTGAGTCATCTTTTCAAAAGACGGTCTCTAAAGAGAGCACTTGCTAAATAAATTTGTATGAAGTATTAAAGTATTAATTCTTACGTTTGATATTCCCACAACTAACATTTTATTAAAGAAGAGAAGTCGGTACTTTGTCCATTATTTAATACTACAATCTAGTGATAAGTTTAATTTAATAGAGAAATGTCGCTGTTAATACGTATGATGAAGTGGAGAAACTACATTTTTTTTTCAAGTAATTTAATGTTTATTATGATATTAAATATGTTATTTTGACTAAATAAAAAATTATGAAAATTACATTTAAAATTACTAGGTTTTAAAAAGGATAAAACAATATCATATAATGACTGTAGTACTTTTTATATACTTACAATTGTTAAATTAGGCTAGGTTTATTGTGAATGTCAGCATATTAAAGAAAAAAATACAAAGTAGACACACTTCATAAGTCAAAATAGATATGTACCATCCAAAACCAATATGATATTATTGAGAATGGCTCCAGCCTCCAGTAGCATTATATACTCTTTAATAATCTTTCTATGAGATATTGAGATGCATCAATAGTTATTGAGCTTGTCTCCCCGACTCCCACTGTGTTAGAGGAGCAGGAGTCCGCTCGGTTTACTTTTGATGTACCCTAACTTTTATTTGTTGCTATAATATGTTGCATTTTCTCCAAAAAATAGTTATTGAGCTTCGAAATGCGAACATAACTGTTGACATGACACTTGACACTGACACACCGTTCAATTTTTTGTTTATAGCTGAGGGTACTTGTTTTTTTTTCTTTTAATTAATATGAGATTATGGAGTGTTTGACAATTGAATTTTAGCTTAGTTTTTTGGCAGATTTTTATTTTTTGGCTTGTTAGTTGATTAAACAGCTAAAAAGTGTTTGGTAAATGACTTTTAAAACCGCTGAAAAGTTGGCTTTTTAGCCGAAATGAAAAAGCTGCTCCAGCTGGATTTCAAGAAAAAAACTCAATAGTAGAGGTATTTAAAACAGATTCGATAATTCGATATATTCATTCGACCTTGTAATCAAATTCAATTTGACCTGATTTAAAAATAGATGTATAATTATGTAAAAATCAACGTGAACACGACACTGAATATTGAACCAACCTGAAACATCTAATACAAAGTCAACCCAATAATCGGAATAAACGCCCTTATAAAAATCTTGGTCAAAAAATTAAAATAGTAATAAATATTCATGGTACACTTTGGTAGATGTTGGTGATCGTGATAGAGAGACAAAATCAGCTAATACGACGGCACAGGGTAACTCCATCACCTACCGGAAGCTGGCAAATCTCAACCCTTGGATCAGCAGCAATTGATTTGTTGAATTCCAATACGAAGTCTCTGTAGTACCTAACGTATTTCCTCATGGGAGCATCTGGTGGCGCGACCACAGATCCATTCCATAGGGTGTTGTCGTACCCAATAACTCCTCCTACCTTTACAAGATCAATTAATCTCTTGTGGTAGTTCCAATAGTTGTCTTTGTCAGCATCCACAAAAATAAAATCGAATGATCCATGGTTCTTCGGCTGTCATTAAACGATCCATAAATTGTTAGCATTGTGGTAAAAAGGATTGAACCTCTCTTACTAGGGTAAAAGTGATCGAAAAAATCTTGGAAAATTCCATGTGATAAATCTGATGTTTTGATTTTTTCACGTGGTAACTAAACCTATTAAAAAATCCACGAGAAATCCTGAGATTTACCAAATTATTTTACCGTAATCCTTTTGCACATAAAATATTACTCCCTCCTAGTCACACAAAAGAAAATATTTCTATTTTGGGCCAATTCACACAAAATGTCCCATTTCTATTTTTACTCTCACCTTTACAATTATTTTAATCAATCAAAATATCCAACTATCCCCACTTTTACTACTCCCAATACCCAACTACTACCTTTACAATTAATTTAATCAATTAAAATACTGCACCATTTCACTCTTAAAAACCGTGCCCAACCCAAATGTCTCCTTTTGTGTGAATAGGAGGGAGTAGAAAAATATTAGCAAATGTTAATTTCGAAGCTTCAAGGCTGTTGTATGAATATTTAAGTGACTCACAATTTCAAATGACATTAGTTTCAACCTTTCCCCAAAAATATAAACCTAAATCTATCATCTTTGGATTTTGGGAAAAAAAAATATAATTTGGATGAAAGATGGTTAGGTTGGGTTTTATGTGGAAATGGTGAGTTGTATAAACTGACGTACAACAGCCTTAAAGCTTCGAAATAAACGTTTGGTAACATTTTTTTGTGCAAGAAGGTCAAGGTGAAACAATTATGTAAACCTCAGGGTTACCACGAGGATTTTAAGTTTTGGAAAACACGTGGAAAAAACAAAACATCAGGGTTACCACGTGAAATTTCCCAAAAATCTTTTATCATTAAATTTATCTATAACTTTTACAACCCGTTTAATTAATGATACTAAACAATGGTAATGAGAATATTTTATAATGTAAAATTTCATAAAAAATTAGTTAGTCAACCACTTTATTAGGCGAACAAATCATGGAATTCAATAGCTTGATAAATTGATTATACTCCTTTAAAGGCAAGAATTTTGTTGAATGGCCCATGGGCCATGGGTCCATAAGTAAGAACCTCTTTGACAGAAAAAGGAGGAGGAAAAACAAACCAGCTAGTCTTCTGAGAGACCGTTTTTTTTGAGAGACGTTTCTCAGGTCCAATCTATTAAAGATTATTGCCTACATTTACTTTACATTTTTTCTAATAGACCAACCCAATTAGAAGTAGTCTCTTAAAAAGACCATCTCTCACAAGAATTTGTGAAAACCAAATGCCTTTAAAACTTAAAAGGTGTAAACCAAAATCACTGCTCCTAAGCGACTTTAAAAGTCCCCTTTCTACTTCCAACATGAATACTCTTCATTTTCTTTTCAATTAAGACCATACAATTTAAAAAATTCTTACATATTTGAGTCATGATGCTAAAACTAAAAAAAAAGTGTCAGTCATTAGATTATCAAGTTGTGTAAACTAGCTAAAAGTATTAGTTGATTTGGTAGATGGTAAAAATTAGTTATTGACTTATGTAAATTTATTCATCAAAAAAATTAAATATGGATAAAAGAGGTACTAAAAAAAGATTTTAAAATCAGTTTTCAGCGAGTTAAAATTCATTCATCATATACTTTATATCAATATTTGACCAAATAAAAAATCAAATATAAACCCAAAATGCATTTGTCAACTACACCCTCAAATGCACATGGAAACAAGCAACTATTTCCACAACCCTACTTCTATTCTATCCATAATCACACGACTTGGAGAATCTATACTTACAACTCACAAGTTAAGGCTTAGAATTAGAATTAATGATCGTTTGCACGATTTAATTACAACCACTTATTAAGTACTCCTATTTTTTGTGCTAATTAAGAACGATCATGTTCTCGTTAATTATTGAACCACCTTATAACCTCATACCTCAAATAAACAAACCCTAAATTAATCTCAAAAGATCAACAAAATGCATTGATCCCTTGATTTTTGTTGTAACTTGACAACATTTCTTTACTTCTTACCAGTTACCACAATACTCCCTATGTTGCGTTAAATTACTCATATTTATTGCTTGCCTTATTTCATTTTAATTATTCTATATATCCATGATCGAGAAAAAAAATAATTGATCAAGATTTTACATACTACTTGATACTTAATTTTATAATATTAACTTTTATAGTTCATACCCTTTAATGTTGATAAAATTGAAAATCAAAATAACATAGTAATCCATGCAGAATACTTTAGGGCATTTACAAGATGCTCGATCACACAAAAACCCATAAACTAAAAACACTCAAATATTAGTTTCCATTAAGCTTACATAATTTTTTTTCATCCATCACTCGTGTTAGGCCGTAACATTTCCACAAAAAATGTAAAATAAAATTAAAGCCTAAAAAATAATTGTGTATTTTTATTCCGTTCCTGCTTTCCTTTCATTACCTCATCAAATCCATCCCATTTAATTTATGAAAATTTTACAAATTGAATTCAAACAGAAATGAAATGACAAAATTCACAAGAAAAACTTACATCTTCAAGCAAGAGATCAAGAACAGGCAAGGCAGGGCCTTCTCTGAAATCAATTTTATGGGCAACTCCAGCTTTTTCCATTACTGGTAAACCCAATTCAAAATTTTCCCTGTTTATATCCATTGCCAATATCTACAAAACCAAATCAATCTTACTAAATTTGGAAATTTCAATCACAATCATAGTAAATTTACTCAATTAAGTAATTAATTAATCAATTAATTACCTTCCCATCATCAGGAATTGCAAGAGCAGTAGCAAGAAGAGAGTAACCAGTATAAACACCAATTTCCATGGTGTTTTTTGCATTAATTAACTTAAGAAGCATATTCAAAAACTGCCCTTCATCTGCAGATGTTGTCATCAGATTCCTGATCCATTCAAAACACAACCCAATTCATCATCATTTAATCATATAATTGAGATCCAATTCCAATTGAAGATCAAATAATCGTATCAACGATATTAGAAGCCAATATGACAAGAATCACATGTGACAAGAGTTACGAGTTTAAATCTCACTCATTTAAGGTGGAATATGTATGAGGAGGTCATATGTTGCATTCACACTTCTAGTTCAACAGGCTCTCAAGTGATTGTGTTTTAGAGTATATAACATATCATGGGGCTCAACCATCAGCTTAAGATTCTGATTGAGTTAGTTTCTCGACAATAATTGATCATACCATGGATGTTTAGCAGTGATTTCCCTTAGCTCCTTCATGGGTTCTGGCTCTCTTGGATAAACACTAGTCTCAAGAATATACTGCATAGTACAAAACATTATTTTAGATTTTGATTCAGATCAATGGTGGCTGAGTATATGCAAGGTACCCAATCGTATAAAACAGAGTCTCAAATTATAAAAAAATAAATATAAAATAAACAAAGCTTTTAAATTTAGTATGTATTTTGTTGGGTTATTCCCTCCCACTTGGAGGAAGGGCCATGTAATAATATTAAGTATTGGGCTTTTGGGTAATATTAATAATAATAATAATAATAATAATAATAATATAAAAAAAAGAAAAAAAAAGCTATAAAAGGCCTAAAGAATTAGGCAGCAGTTATTTAGAGATTAGGGAATTGAGAAACATTACACACACGCACAAAAACAGAAAAGTTACGGCAGAGAGAGAAAAGTTATCGAGCGGAGTTTTCGGCCATTCCATCGAAGGTCATTCGTACTCTGATTTTCGTTAAATTTTGACACGGTGTTCTTGCCTATCCAACCTACATATTCAACAGTTGGATTGTCGTTTTGTGCACTGTAAGTGGGTAATTTGTTTTGCCCTAATTTTACCCTAATTATTATTTTACCCATTTGAATGATGTTTTAGGGTTGTTTGGTGTTTGTATTACCTCTAGTATTGGCTAGAGAGGATTTTGGGTGTACCCATTAATTTTATTAGTGATTAGTGGAAGAGTGTGGTACCACTTACGGTCCCGTGGTTTTTTCCCGCATTGGATTTTCCACGTAAATATTGTGTGCGCTTTACTTTCCGCATTTTTTACTTTATTGTGCTTGATTGTGGGATTATTATTGTTTGTTTGATTGGATTGGTTATTTTGCCCATCTAACAACACAAAGGAAGAAAGTGTGTATTATATCACACTTTTCTCAACATATTTTTACTTCGCCCCTGATTCAGATCAAAGAGATTGATTCAAAAATACATAATTCTAATTTGATTTATTTATGTTTTTCGGTTGAGCTTATTTATCAATAGTGTGTTAGCACCGAAAAAAAAATAATAAAAATGGAAATAACTTTTGTTATTGATTCGATTATACCTGATAAAGATCGTCACTTTGGAGAAGACTCTTATGGCCAACTTCTGAATGTTTGATTTCTTTAGTTTGTTGTTGTTCTTCTTGCTTGTTTCCATTTGTGATTTGCTGCTTTTCTACTGCAATTTCAGCCATTTTTGTGATTTTATCTTAATCTCTCTTAATATTTTTGTTCTTTTTCACCTATCAAAGTTTGTGATTTTATGAAGTCTAAATGTTCGACACAATTTGGTTACATATATATAGAATATATGAACCGGTTTGAATCCAAAGTTGGTGGTTGAACCGGTTTGTAGTTGGTGAAAAGTAGGAAGTGGGACCCATATTAGGAGGGTGGTGGCCTGGTGGGAATTGGGATGGATTGACATTTAACAATTAATATCATCACATTTCGTCATTTCCGTAGACTTACGCTTTAAGTATCTGATTTAGGGGTGTTTGGTAATTGGCTTTTGGTGGTTGACTTTTTAGTTGGCTTGTTTGACCAGCTGGAAATGTTGGTTGTTGGCTGTTGGCTGTTGGCTCTTTATTAGAGAAAGAGTGGACCAACAATCCAAAAGTCAACCCAAAAAGCAGCTGGAGCAGCTTTTTTATTTTGGCCTAAAAGCCAGCTTTTCAGCTGCTTTAAAAGCCATTTACCAAACATTTTTTTGGCTGTTTGACCAACCAACAAGCCAAAAGCCAAAAGCCAAAAGCCAACCAAAAAGCTAAGCGAAATGCCGATTGCCAAACACCCCATTAATATCACATGCAAATATAACTCATTAACTAAGACAAATACACTAATTTTTAAGAATGCACTAATAGATAAAAAGAGAATAAATTATATGGATGAAATAAAAAGAGAATTAAAATGCAAAATAAAGGAAATTTCAATTTAATACTATTTTAAATTAATATAATTAAGTAATACTCCCTCCTACTTATAAAGGATGAGACATTTTCTTATTGAACTAATTCATTGAAAATGTCCCATTTTTATTTTTGTCTTTTTTTTTTTTTACCTTTTTACCCTTACTACAACAATACAACAAGTCAACAACGCATAAATATTAAATGTCTTTGTGGAAAAAGAGAGTTTTCCACTCACTTTTAAGTGGTTCCCCACCCCTTTTTGATTTTGGTCAAAAACCCAAATATCTCATTTTCTATAGATAGGAGAGAGTTCTAATGAATTGCTTTTGTGAAACACTGTCTCCTGATAAGACGACTTTAATCAAAAGACCTATATTTTCATACTACATAATATAGATCTTGTTTAACTCTTATTATTATAATAACACATAAAATAACCTACACATATTATTATAGGGTTTTTTATGAATTACAGCCTTAAAGTTTTCTCGTTTTATGAATTACAGCCGCAAAGTTTTTTTTTTATGAATTATAGCCACCAACTTTTTAAATTGACCACCATTACGGCCAAGTGACCGGTTGAGACCGTTGACCAGCCTTTTTACCGTTGACTTTCCATTTTTCTGATTTTTCCTCTTTTTTTTGAGTTTTTTTCTTTTTCCTTTTTTTCTTGCCATTTATCTTTAAAGACCCAAATTCTCTTCTATTAAGTAAATTGAGTCTTTTTAATTTCTCTCCTATTAATCTTCAAAGTTACATATCTTTTTTAAGTAAATTGGGTTTTTCTAATTAAAATTGGGTCTTTCAAAGAAATCAATGGGAGATTGAAAGACCCAATTTGCACTTTCTTCTTGAATTTCAAAAAGATGAATTTAATGGTGGAGAAGAAGATTAATGGAGAAGAAGACCCCAAATTGTCTCTTGATGTGTATTTTATTTCCTGGGTTTTTCAATGATGGAATTTTGAATAATGTTTAAAGATCCAATTTCTCTACCATTAAGTCAATTGGGTTTTTCCAATTTCTCTCCTATTAATCTTCAAAGTTACATATCTTTTTTAGTTAAATTGAGTCTTTCCTATTAAAATTGGGTTTTTCAAAGAAATCTATGAGAGATTGAGAGACCCAATTTGTACTTTCTTCTTGAATTTCAACTTTCTTTCAAGGGTTTTGTTTGTTCTAGTGATTTCTTCAAGATTATTGTTTAACCCTAAAATTTCTGAATCTTTTTCCTCAATTTGCCACTCCATTTGCTTCATTGTAATCTGCTAATCTCATAAGTTTTGATGTTATTCTGCTTTTCTTGAATCTTTGCTGGTCTCGAATTTTAAAGAATACAGGTTTTTAATTGATGAATTAATTGAAAAAATCTGAATTTTTAGGGTTTTATTTTTTGTATTTTGGGAATTTGATTTTTTGGATGGAAGAAGATTATTTGTTAGAGTTTAGTAATTAATTGTCTTGAAATTCGATTTTCAAGTTTTTAGAACGAAGAGGATGAAGATGATGGGGAAGAAGGAGGAAGAGGATGGTAGAATAAAAAAAAAGGAAAAGAAAAAAAACTCAAAAAAAAAAGTTAAAATAAAAAAAAGAAAAGTCAAAGGTAAAATGGCTAGTCAACGGTCATAACCAGTCACTTGGCCGTAATGGTGGTCATTTTCAAAAGTTGGTGGCTGTAATTCGTAAAAAAAAACTTTACGACTGTAATTCACAAAACGAGAAAACTTTGAGGCTGTAATTCAAAAAAAACCCATTATTATAATAAAAGTTAGAGCCCAGAGGTGGGGAAGTGGTCGTGGTTCTATTCCAAAATGCCTTGGATCATGTACAATAGAATTATGTTTTCCTTGTTTTGGATAAAACAACAAAGTCAAAAAAAATTCGAAATAACGATTTTCAATATGTTGTTTTAATTTTTATTATAAGTATATCATACTCCACATGCTACTAATTTTGAAGTAAAAGAGTAAAAGACAAATGATAAGTATTTTAGAGCTTTGCCATTAGAATTATTTGATTGGGAGAATTTATGTAGATAAAATTATATATTCCATGCTTTAATTTTTTGTGCATAAAATATATAGATGGAGAAAAATAGGTAATTAAGAATCAAATAGAAAACAAAAACAATTTCGTATGAATCAACGCAAATAAACAACCTATTTTATAAAGAATAAATATGGGAAAATCAGATAAAGAAATAATGTTGGAGAAAAAATAGGGAATAAAAAGACAACATATGAAATAAACAGGCAAAATAAATAATAAAAACAGATAAAACAATTATTTTTTTTAGGAGAAAAAACAATTATACTTTTGCTTAACCAATTATATTATGTTAAATAAATCTGATTGATGTAAAAATTATTCAACATTTTTTTATCTTGTTTTAAATCTCCAAATTTATATTTTTATTTTTCTATCTTTTTTAACAAATTAAATCAAATATTATTAATAAAAACTATATAACCATTTATATTCTAGAAAAGTACCTAAAATAATCCAACTTGTTCCTGATTTTCCTATAATAATTTCAACAATTGATTAACCATGGATAATCACAACTATATGGGGTATTTACCTAAAGTAAACTTAAGTATTTGGATGACCTACAATATATTAGGTAATTTACCAAAAAACAAAATTTAAAAGTAACAAAAAGTTAGTAAAAAATTTACATTAAATATTCTAAAAGAAATTTAACATTTTTCTTGTATTTTTTTTTGACATTTATTTTAATTTATTTTTTAAATAAAACTTGCTTTAGCAAGTATCCGAATATCCGAGTTTGCTCTAGGAAAATACCTCATAGATTTGGGATTATTTATGAATATAGAGGGAGATTATTGTAGAAAAATCATGAAAATATTGGATTATTCTAGATAATTTTTCCTAAATTTCATTGAATTTTATATTTTAATTTTCTTCTCCTATTTTTATTTATTTTAGAATTCGAAAGAAAATTGAATCTAAAAAATTTAGCAATTAATTTAAGATCTTTCAAAAAGAATTATTTTTTTGTTTAATCTTAGGCATTAATTTAAGATCTAATTTATTTTCGGATTATTGAAAATATTGAACAATGACAAATATCATTTTACAAGAGTCTTGCCAAATGAAATATTTTAGTAGATAATAGTTGATTAAATGGACATTTAAAGGTCTAGTCCAAGCCAAGTCTTGACTTACACTTTCCCGAACCTAAAAAATTGTACCACAACCAAATTGTTCCGATCGATTTCAGAACTAAATCACTTCCAAATGCAAAACCAAACCCAATTTCTTACAAAAACACACAAATTTTTATATGAAACGGTTTTAAGATGAGATTATTTCTATTAAATTGATTCATGATATTTTATATGTTAAAGTGATCAGTAAAAATAAGACTACAAATCCTTAATAACTAAAAGTAATCTTAAAAAAAAAAAAAAAAAAAAACTAAACTAAACTAAAAGTGAAAACAATGAAAATAAATAGAATGTGGTCAGTGATCACCAAACCAACCCTCGTCTTCTCTGTTTACCAACCCACTTACTTAATCAACTCCTTTTTGACCAAACTCACGTCTTAATTCCATCAGCATTTGACTTTTTTTTTTCCGTTACTTTTCATATTTTACATGGTTTTCAATTAATAATCACACTTTAATATAAAAACAATCCTAATACTTCTATACCTTTTTGTAATAATTGGAATTATTATAGGATTGGATTGTTAGATTGTAAAATTGTGTTACAGTAAGTCTCATGGGAAACGGACTATTCTATAGACGGAATCCATAAAGCCCAACTCAAAATATAACATAGTATATTTGGGGTTATAATAAATTATTTGGGGTTATAGAATAGTATATTCGATGTTATAATACCTTACATTTAGGATTTTAACATAATATAATTGATATTATAATAAAAAAAATCAGTTAAGGAAATAGGCTGGCCCAATTTTATGGTATATCCTATAGACCGTCTCTTGTGAGATTTTGTAATTGTGTTATGAACTGTTGGGTTATTCCCTCCTACTTGAATAAAGAGTCCAATTAATATTTTAAATATGGGCTTTAAAATATTATGGGCTAATATTATTATTATTATTATTGTTATTATTATTATTATTATTATTATTATTATTATTAATATAATAAAAGATAAAAAACAAAACCTATAAAAGCCTATAAAAGGACAAAATAGGGCTGTAGCATTCGAGGGGTATTGCAATTGAGATCACATACGCACAAAACAGAAAAGTTACGCAGAGAGAGAACGTCCGTACGCGAGTTTTCGGGATCCGATTGAAGGTTATTCGTACTCCGATTTTCGTCAGATTTTGATACGGTGCTTCTGCCTACCCAACCTACATATTCAACGGTTGGATTTTTGTTTTGTGCGCTGTAAGTGGGTAATTTGTTTTGCCCTAATTTTACCCTAATTATTATCTTACCACTTTTGAGGGATGTTTTAGGGTTGTTTGGTGTTTGTATTACCCAGGGGCGGATCTAGAAAAAATTCAAATGATATCAATAATATAAATTTTTTTATTCATTAGTGTTCTAATTACGAAAATTACCCCCACTAAATTTTTATATTCTAGAACAAATTCAAATGATGTCAATAATATAAATTTTTATAATATTATTATTTGACCTTTTATTCCCACAAATTCAAACAAAATCAAATTAGTAATCAAATAAAATTCTAAAACAATTCAACAAATCAAAAAATAAACCCTAATTTCATTTGAATATGTACTAACCAAAAACCGTAACTTAACTAATAAAAGTTTGACATAAGCCAAATAATTATTGAAATTTAGAACTTGCTATTGCTATCATAAACTATTTGATTAATTGAATTTTATTCCAACAAATTCAAACAAAATCAAATCACTAATAATCTAAATTCCAACAAAAAAAATTTAATCAATTTGAAATTGTACTAGCCAATAAACCCCAAAATTAATCAACTAAGGTTGTTGGGCAATTGTAAAGACAACAAAAATTCTTTAACATATGACCAAATAATCAAACAAAATTTTGAACAATTAAACAAATATAGATTTGGGAAGGAAGCACAAACTAAACCACTCTTTTGAAATACCTATCCATTTCTAACTTTGTAAAACACAATCATTTGTTTAACAAATTAACAAATTAACACAAACCAAAAATAAAATATGATTGAACAAATTAACAAATTAACACAAACCAAATGAACAAAGAATGAAAGAATGTCAATTGTCAAGAAACAATCTTTATGAAAAATAACCCTAAATTGATTAACCT
Organism: Amaranthus palmeri; assembly: GCA_019776075.1. Lineage (NCBI taxonomy): Eukaryota > Viridiplantae > Streptophyta > Magnoliopsida > Caryophyllales > Amaranthaceae > Amaranthus > Amaranthus palmeri. Next base: position 1,311,303 of record JAAKBH010000015.1, read on the forward strand.
AATAAATTGATTCATGAATTGAACAAAGATTCAAAGAATGTCAATAAACAAATCACAATGTTTAACAAATGATTAACAAACTAACAAATTTACACAAACCAAAAATAAAATATGATTGAACAAATTAACACAAACCAAATGAACAAAGAATGAAAGAATGTCAAATGTCAAGAAACAATCTTTATGAAAAATAACCCTAAATTGATTAACCTAATAAATTGATTCATGAATTGAACAAAGATTCAAAGAATGTCAAGAAACAAATTAACAAATCACAATGTTTAACAAATTAACATATAACATATAACAATCAACAAACAAATTATTTCAAATACTCAAAAAATCAGAAAGTGAGCGGTGAAGAAGGAGACGACTTACCAGAGTTTTCTAGCACCGGTGAAGCCGACAGCCGTGAGCGGTGAAGGAGGAGCGAGTGAAGGAACCGTGACAGTCGTCGGTCTCTCTCAGTCTCAGATCTAGGTTTTTGAAAGTGAGGGTTTTGAAAATTGGGGAAATGAAAATCAGAAATTGGGCCTGGGAAGAGATGGGTTTCGAAATTTAGGAAAAAAAAATCAAAAAATTTTGCTGTTAGGTGGATTCGAACCTGAGTATATGCTGTCATATGCCAAAAGCCTTACCAACTGAGACACTTGGTATAACAACACATAACTATACTTGAAAATTTATATAAGTCAAATGTTGTCAATTGACAGCATTGACTAAGCGTGCATCCGGCCCCTGGTATTACCTCTAGTATTGTCTAGAGAAGATTTTAGGTGTACCCATTAATTTTATTGGTGATTAGTGGAAGAGTGTGGTACCACTTACGGTCTCGTGGTTTTTTCCTGCATTGGGTTTTCCACGTAAATATTGTGTGTGCTTTATTTTCCGCATTTTTACTTTAGTGTGCTTGATTGTGGGATTATTATTGTTTGTTTGCTTGGAGTTGTTATTTTGCTCATCTAACAACACAAAAGGAGAACGTGTGTGTTATATCGACACTTTTCTCAACATCAACCTATAAAACAATCCAACGATCCTGTCATTATTAAAATCTTAATTAAAATTCAGATTAGTTATCTATTTTTAAATTGTAGAGTTGTAGAATCATAAGTAAACAAAGGATTCATGATAAACATGGATACAAGTATAAAGTATTGAAGATTTGAAGATTTATTTGCTAGGGTGACATGTTTATGGGATGAATTGGATTATCTGAATCCAATTCATGTGTGTTTTTGTGTTAGTTGTTCTTGTAATGTCAGTTATAAACACCTTATTAATTGTATTAGTATTATATTAGTAGTTATTAACTGTATTATTAGTATATATTATAGTTGTATTAGTGTAGTATTTGTCTTACTAGTGTATTTTTAGTATATTATTTGTTATATTAATGTATAATTATTGTATTAATAGTCGTATGTCTATGAGCGGGATATATTGGGTATGATGAAGATGATGATTACTCATATAAGTATCGTATTAGTTGTATAAGTGTATTATTATTATACTTTTTATCATATTAGTTTAGTGTAAATATTATAAGTCGTAATAGTATAATTTGGTACTCCATTTGTGATATGAGTTTATTATTAGTCATATTAGTTTAGTATTAGTCATACTAGTATGGTTTTTATCTTTGTAAGTTACTAGTATGGTGTTTATCGCATTCAGTTTATCAAGCTTATTAAATGAAAAAAGAAAATTAAAAAAAGTTTTCACTCGCAAGACTTAAAAGACCTATTCCAAAATTATCTTGAACTTGGCCTTTTTAATATCAAATTTGAATTGAAAAAAAAAAATATATATTATTGCGCATTTAATAAGATTAACACTCGAAATAAAACTAAGTCTTTAACCGTGCAAAAAGAATGTTAAGGTTTGAAATATGAGTTTTAAACCTTAAATAGAGTAATTTAAGCTTAAAACAGTTTTTTTTTCAGTAAGTCTCATGGGAGACGGTCTATTATATAGACGGAATCCATGAAGCTCAGCCCAAAATATAACATAGTATATTTGGGGTTATAATAAATTATTTGGGGTTATAATAACTTATATTTGGGGTTATAGAATAGTATATTCGAGGTTATAATACCTTACCTTTAGGATTATAATATAATATAATTGATATTATAATAAAAAAATCAATTAAGGGAAATGGGCTGGCCTAATTTTTTGGTCTACCCTATAGACCGTCTCTTGTGAGATTTTGTGTTTTTTTAAAAAAGTAATTGACTGAACTGATCGCATGTAACATGTTCATGGCTGTCTCACAGAAAATCCATCATTTATGTCTTGGGCCACGTGTTTAGCCCAATTGATTAGGAAGTTTGTTTTTGTTGAGAGATTTTGGGCCAATTGACCCTCTTGGGGTTCTCTTTCCCGAATATTTGAAATAAATAAGATTATTTATCAAAAAAAATATACAAAAAGATCAAAATCAAAACTTATTTCAAAACTAGGCTTGTAATCCGTAGATCTTAGGTTCGGGTTGTTCGCACTTACTAAGTACGAAACACTCTTATCTTAAAATCAGCATGTTGACCCTGTTTGATCAGTTCGCAGTTACTAAGTGCGAACAAACACTTGATTTTTTTAACGACACTTGACTTTTTTTAACCAGTTTATTACTGTTCCTCGAACCTGTGCTCTGGGGTATTAGACGCTTATTTTTAGAATAAGTTTGATTATGATCTTATTGTATGCTTTTTTTTGATAAATAATCTTATTTATTTCAAATATTCTCTCTTTCCCTTTGTTTGTTTTTTTTTTGTTTATAATCATCATCATCATATCCAATATCTCGCAAAGCAGGATCTAGGTGAGGTAAGACAACGGACAATCCATACCTGTACTCCCTTCACAAAGAGGACTAGAGGAAAGCGTTTGGTTACACTTTTTTTTAATCAAATAATCAAATAGTTTCCAATTTGCCTATTTTTGTGGGCTGTTTCTTTTGAACGGCTGAAATTAAGAATTGATTTGGTTACACTTTTTTTTAATGCAATTCTTAAATTCATACTGCAATTCCTAAATTAAGGGTTGATTAACTTAATAAGCCATTATTTTAACAATGTTATTACATGTGACCTTATGTTAATTTCGTAACTTTAAGGCTGTTGTACGCCTATTTATGTGACTCACCAATTCAAATGTCATCATTTTTAACACTCCCTCAAAATATAAAGCCTAATTCTACCATCTTTCAATGTGAGGGAAAAAGATGATTTTGATGAAATATGGTAGAGTTCAGCTTTATGTTTTAGAGAAAAAGATTAAAACTGATGGCATTTGAAATGGTAAGTCGCATAAAGAGAAATTATCCGGTTGGCGAACCTCAGGATGATGGTTGGGTTCACGTTCCTTATATACATACGATGAAGATCCAGGTTTTGAAGGCGGCCTTTTAGGAACAAAAGAGGAACTGCCGGGTAAACCCATCGGGGGCCTTTCAGGAACAAAACAGGGAAACCCAGTCCCAGGTAAACCCATCGGAGGCCCTCTAGGAACAAAAGAGGGACTACCCGGTAAACCCATCGGAGCCCATTGAGGATAATAAAGTTGATTTTGATAATAAAGTTGATTTGGATGAGGTAAGGCATCTAGAAATCTCGGGTCAAAACCTTGGTTCATATGATTTGGTGGATAATTATCGAGATTTGGACGAGGAAAGGAATCTAGAAATCTTGGGTCAAATCCCGGGTTACCCGGAAAAATTAGAGGATAATTAGACTCCTGATTTTGATTGGCTGCATCAAAAAATGTGAAATACAGAGACATTACTACAAACTGAAAACAAGGTTTATAAAGAAGCACCATAAAACTTCAAGAACTGCAAACGCACCATTGTTACCAGTATTCAATCTTTGAATTTTCCGTCTATTCATTGTAATAATTCCCAACTGTAATTGATTCATAGATCGTAATAAGAATTAGTGCATTTTCAGGGGTAATAATTTTATCATTACAATGCAATCTTAATCAAGAATCAATTTGAAATTGAAGCAATAAAAAGAAATTCCCTGAAAATAAAATCATAATCCATTTATACATTAATCAATTCAAAATCGAATTAAAAAACATACCCATAAGTGATTATACCTTAAATCAAATGGGTTTAATTCGAACAGCAGAATAATGTGGGTTTTCAATTCTTTGTTGAATTTCAAAAATTGATAATCATAAATCAGTTTTATAGAATTGCTACTACACTAGGGAGAAAACTATATATAAGAAAACTATATAGAATTGATAATCAGAACAACAGACTTTTTTTTTTAGTCTGCAATCCTACCTTTCGAGTCGATTTCTGACCGAGCCTACATGACCTTTACTTTGCTAATTGTTTTCATATGGAGCTTATGTTTTCTAATTATTTTGAAAATAAAACTAAAAAATTTAAAAATACCCTTAAAAAAAAAAAAGAAATATGTACTACTACACTATGGAGAAAACTATATATAAGAAAACGAGTCAATGAGTATTTCTTCTCCTCTAGATTTTCCCTCTTCTCCTATTTTCATAATTTACTGGTGTTATCTTGGCTGCTACTAATCAAGACAAGAATCAATTCTATAAAACTTATTTCTGATTATCAATTCTTGAAATTCAACAAAGAATTGAAAACCCACATTATTCTGCTGTTCGAATTAAATCCATTTGATTTAAGGTATACTTACTTATGGGTATTTTTCTTAATTCAATTTTGAATTGATTAATGTATAAATGGATTATAATTTTGTTTTCTGGGTATTTCTTTTTATTGCTTCAATTTCAAATTGATTCTTGATTAAGATTGCATTGTAATGATAAAATTATTACCCCTGAAAATGCACTAATTCTTATTACGATCAATGAATCAATTACAGTTGGGAATTATTACAATGAGTAGACGGAAAATTCCAAGATTGAATACTGGTAACAATGGTGCGTTTCCAGTTCTTGAAGTTTTATGGTGCTTCTTTATAAACCTTGTTTTCAGTAAGTAGTAATCTCTGTGTATGTCACATTTTTTGATGCAGCCAATCGAAATCAGGAGTCTAATTATCCTCCAATTTTTCCGGGTAACCCAGGATTTGACCCAAGATTTCTAGATTCCTTTCCTCGTCCAAATCTTGATAATTATCCACCAAATCATATGAATCAAGGTTATGACCCGGGATTTCTAGATGCCTTACCTCATCCAAATCAACTTTATTATCAAAATCAACTTTATTATCCTCAATGGGCTCCGATGGGTTTACCAGGTAGTCCCTCTTTTGTTCCTGGTGGGCCTCCGATGGGTTTACCTGGGACTGGGTTTCCCTCTTTTGTTCCTGAAAGGCCCCCGATGGTTTTACCCGGCAGTTCCTCTTTTGTTCCTAAAAGGCCGCCTTCAAAACGTGGATCTTCATCGTATGTGTATAAGGAACCTGAACCCAGCCATCATCCTGAGGTTTGCCAACCGGATAATTCCTCTTTAGTGATTTTGAAACTTTTACGTGGTAATATGAGGTTTTGGGTTCTCCACGTGGTAACCAAAACTTTTAAAAAATATTTATGCGACTTACCATTTCAAATGTCATCAGTTTTAATCTTTTTCCCTAAAATATAAACCTGAACTCTACCATATTTCATCAAAATTATCGTTTTCCCTCACATTGAAAGATGTTAGAGTTAGGGTTTATATTTTGGGGGAGTGTTGAAAATGATGACATTTGAATTGGTGAGTCGTGTAAATAGTCGTACAACTGCCTTAAAATTCGAAATTAACATAAGGTCACATGTAATAACATTGTTAAAATAAAGGGTTATTAAGTTAATCAACCCTTAATTTAGGAATTGCAATATGAATTTAAGAATTGCATTAAAAAAAGTGTAACCAAATCAACCCTTAATTTCAGCCGTTCAAAAGAAACAGCCCACAAAAATAGGCAAATTGGAAACTAAGTCCAGCAGCAGTGAGTTGGGCTTAGTTTTTTGAGGCCCAAATTTCTTTCTTTTTGAATCAGCAAGTCTTGTATGAGTCCGTCTCACCGTGTGACGGACCCATACAAATAAATAGCCCAAGACATTAAAGTGTTGTAATTTTGGCAAACTAAATATTCTTTATTATATATTGTCTCATTTGATTTAACATTTTAGAAAATGATTTGTCATGACCACTAAATCATGAAGCTATGAAGTCAAATAACTAAACCCTTTATTTTTTTTTCAAAAATTGCTATTTTGTTCGGTTTTTCACTTGATAGTGGGATTTTCAAGGGAGTAAATTTTTCATTGTATTGCTGGAATGATTTTGCAGAATAATAAAGCCAGACAACTAGAAACTGATATAAATAACTTGTTACTTAAGGTACTTACATGTTTGGCTCAAAAAAAAAAACACATTTCCAAAAATTTTAAGAATCGTTATTATTCATCACAAGTGTCTCATTTTGTTATTTCGCCAAGTCATCCTAAATGTCTCAATCTACTTTAAATATGTTAAATTTACCAATTTACCCTTATTAAACTTAACATTTTCCCCCCTTTATGCTTACTAACCCTACGTTTTGGACCCGACTTGAATCCATAGATCCAGATCCGTGTCCACAGGTCTAGGTCCTTTAATGTTGGACCCATTCGATCCGGATCTGTTAAAAATTGACCGATCCAGATACAGGTCTTACCTATGAAAAAGGATTTGGATCCATCTGGACCCAATCCAGATCCGGCCTGTTGCCATCCCTTGTTACCCCTATCAAAATTTAAAAACACTACACTTTTCTGTCAAATGTGGTCCCATTAGACCACCTAAAAAAGTTATAAAGTTAAATAGGACACATTAGGTGAATAGGAGCGAGGGAGTATTATATTTTAATCAGGAGATTGAATACATAACCTATAACACAAAGATGAGTGTTCGACCTACCTTTTTGCAGGAGCGAACCGGAGGTATTAATCGAACTGGTTTAAAGGAGGACACTATCATGAAGCTTCTAAAATGGAGAAAGTATGAACCTGTTCGCGGTCAGCGTGAGCGTGAGGTTCTTTCAGATGCTCATGAATGCCTGATATGCAAAGTTGAGTACCCAACCTTAATTACCTTGTTTAATAGCACGACGAGAAATTATGTTAACTTTATCAATTTATCCTTACTGAACGATGGCAGGAATATTATATTGGCCGAGATTCAATTGGAAAGATACAATGCGGTCACGAGTTTCATGCAGAGTGTATCAAAAAAGTGCTCCTTTCATTTAACGAATGCCCAATTTGCTGCGACATTGGCTTCTATGTATAACATGTTCGACGCCTTTTGTGGGAAATTAGGACTACAATATTTTTAAATCAATGTTATATTTTTGGCAAATATTATTGGTTCTACATAAATGTTGAGCATTTCTTGACCTTTTAAATATTGTTCATGATGATGTGGATATTGTGAAAAGCCCTATATTATATTATAGTTACGTAATTATATTTTTTTTAGAGGTGGAAAATAATACTAGATAGATTAAATATGGTTATCACGGTAAAAACGGTTTTAAAATGTGGCTAAAGTTTTTCATCATTCACATTTTACAAAAGAATAGTAATTTAGCCGCATTATCATACATGTAGACATGCATTTGTTTTGTATTCGCGTCTTCATACATCCTTGCTCAAAACCTAATTTTCTCTCCTCTTCTTTATATGAATTTTTCCCTTTCCCATTTCGAAATCCACTCTATTTTCTCTATTATTTTATCCATCATCTTTCATCTAATTCCTACATCTTTATTCATTTGTTTTCTTTTTATGATTTACATCGGATACTTGTGTGTCTCATCAACAATCTGCTTTTATTCACTCTTCCAATCATTTGAAATAGTCATAAAATAATTCAAATTTTTCCAAAGATCACAACATTGAGTATTTAATCTGTCATATTATTCAATTCATATATAAATTAAATCAATCGTAATGGTGAATGACAAATTCCATCTCCAATGAAACCAAACCCTATTACAAGAATCAATCAAGAAAAACAAAGATTTGGTGTTACAAAAGAGTTTTCATAAGTACAAAATTTGCTAAATCCAAATCCACCATTGTTGTCCAATCCAGAATTTTGACTCCTATTAATAATCCTACATACTCTTATTTGTCACTGTTAGGTTTGATTATGATTGGATGAAAAATTAGGATTTTGATTTCTTGGATAATTATTTGATTTTGTGTGTTAATGTTCAAGATTTTTTGTAGATTACAATTAATTTTAATCTATTTTCTCAAGGTTAGTTTTATTTTGTCGCTAGGATTCTCATAATTTATGTATATATCTTCATTCGTCAAATTTTTGGGTTGATTATTTTGATTTTTGTAACATTCGTCGCAATTTATAAAGGTATTTAATTTTGATGATGCACATTCAAAATTTTCTGTTAAATTTGATTTTTTGAATGAAAGATTGGTTTGCTTTATCTTTAATAAAAATAGAATTTTATTTTTTGGAATGAAAAATAAGGGTTATTTTCATAATTTACCGGTTGTACTTTTCTTCCCCACTCCCAGTTTTCCCTCTTCTCCTATTTTCATAATTTACGTACTTTAGCTTGGCGCACAAGGGAACCAATTTTATAAAACTGATTTCAAATTATAAAAATTCCAAAAAAATATGAAATTCAACAAAGAAAACCCACATTTTTAGCTGTTAATCAAACCCAATTGGTTTAAGGTATACTCACTTCACTTTCTTGATTTCTTGTTTTTAATATTGTTTTTTAGTTTCTTAAACAACTCATGTTAAAAGATTTCGTTTCGTACTTAATTTTTGGCGTCAATTCTTGGGTTTATTAATTTTGAGTTTTCAAAATTTTGGTTTTGATTAATGTATTGATGAATTATGTGTTCGTTTTCTCAATTTTGTTTTCTGGGTATTTTTTTTTCTTGGTTTAATTTGGAATTGTTTGTTGATATTTGAAATTGATTCTTGATCAAGATTGCATTGTAATGGTATGAATACTAATAGGAGGGTTTGATCCCCATTGGAGTTTAGGACTAAGAAATAAGAAGTGAGGTTAAAAAATTGCTTGAAGCCTTGGACTACACCATAAGCACTTATAGGGTGTTAAATTTTAAAGGATCGAAAATTGACCTCTTTGGGTCTGAAAATGACCACTTGGGTTCGTAAAAATGAGTCTTAATGGGTCTCAATGAAAATTGATCACACAGGATCACAAAACTGGCCTCTATGGGCCTTAAAAATGACCATCTATTGGGTCTGAAAAACTGATCACAATGGGTCATCAAACGAAAGCCTCTATGGGCAAAATGACCAACTATGGGTATGAAAATCAAAGCCTCTATGGGCAAATCAAAGCCACTATGGGCAAATACGACCAACTATGGGTCAAAAACTCAAAATTGATCACTAAGGTCCTAAGGATCATTAAAAAAAAGGCTCAAAGGGGAAGAAATGACCTTCTTGGTCACAAAACTGAGAAATGTATCACTTCGAACAAAGAAGGAAATAACAGGATATCAAACAAATACTCGGCAATTGGATTAATAACCTAAAAAGAATAAACTTTAGAATTTCATGAAGAATAGGAGAAAAGGGAATTTGTTTGAGAAAGAAATGATTATCACCAAGAAACTCCAAAAATTTTCAACTAAAGACAATCACATTACTTCAAAAACATGTCTCAAAATATTTTCACCATGCCAACATTCACTCCCAATATATGTTATATACTCAACATTATGATGATAATGATGATGTACTTACAAAGATTAGAGGCAATGTATTGTAAACTACACTAGTTCTATTCACTCCCAATATGACAATGTATTGTAAATTTATTTTCAATTGTATTGTAAACTTCACTTGTGCTATCTCCAGGTTTATAGATGATACAATGCCCATAAACCTCAATCATCGTTCTTTTAACAATGGTGCGTTTGCAGTCCTTGAAGTTTTATGGTGCTTCTTTATAAACCTTGTTCTCAGTAAGTAGTAATATTTGTGTATTTCCCATTTTTTGATGCAGCCAATCAAAATGCACACTCAAATCAGGAGTCTGATCAATCTAATGATGTTGTTGAGCAGCAGAACTTCAATATTTATCCTCAAAATCTTCAGGGTAACCCTGGCTCTAACCCGAATTATGGCTTCTCACACAATGCCAGGCCAATCTATCCTGCTTATTCTCTGGTGGGTTCACCTAGCAGTCATTATTATGTTCCTGAAAGGTCTCGGATGGCTTCACCGATCACTCCCTCTTTTGTTCGTGAAAGGCCTCAGATGGCTTTACCTATCACTTCCTATGTTGTTCACGAAAGGCCTTCGATGGGTAACCCTGAGCAAAGTTATGGCTTCCCACAAGTGTCTAACAGACAATATCCCTCGCGTCATCCTGCACATCAGGGGTCTAATTACACTTCTTTATTAACGCGGTGCCAGTGTCCGCTTCATCATAATCTAACCAATGATCACAATGATGTTCCAGAGCCTACTCTGTTGGTGGGTTATTCATCCAACAACACCGGTCATAATGGCGTTAATCAAGGCATGCCTCACAGGAGGAGGGAAATTCTAGGTGGTTCTAGTACGTCTGATGCAAGATATTATCGAAACTCTCTTGGCTATTCTCGTCCAAACATCGTTACTAATCCTCGAATTCTTCAGGGTAATTCCAGCCCATTCTATCCTCAAAGGTCTCAGATGGCTTTATCTACCACTTCCTATTTTGTTCCTGAGAGGAGACAAGTGTCTGACCGACAATATCCCTCACATCATCCTCGACATCATATCCCAGATGTCGGAAGACATCAAACAAGATCAAGCCATCCATCATGGAATGATCCTAGATCTAATCCTTCTTCTTATGGGAACTTTTCTTACTTTGAGTCATATGTTCGAGTTGAAGGACCATATAGGAACTCTACTTTTGTTCCTGAACGTGAATGGACTCCTGCTACCTATGAGAACTTATCTTTTGTTCCTCAACGCGGATCTTCATCTAGACATAGCAGTACTGTCAGAGAACTAGAATATGAGGTTCGCGAACATAATTCTGTATATCCTGTTTTCTGTTAGACCATCGTGTCTCTTGATCGAGCTTTCCTTTGTTAATCATCCCGCCTAAATGAGTAAATTGTGATTGTTGTTTATGACGCTTAATATTTTGCTTTTCGTGTCTTGCAGGATATGCTTATGAGTAACAACCCAGATCATTTCTCTAGCGATCAGGTATGAATCTCAACAATGATCAAACAATTTCAATCTTCATGCACATATAGTGGCACATATGACATATTATGGTATAATATGTAACAGTGTCACATGATTCGCTAATTGCATTGCGAATTGTGAATCGAAAAAGCGAATTATGATCGATTTTAGTCATTTTTGAACCATTTGAGTGAATCACGAATCTAAAAGGCGAACTAACCAACGAATTATGTTTCAGTGATATGTTATGTTCTCATAAATGCAAGTTATGTACCGGAAAAAGGCTTCTGAGTTTCTCATGTAGAGATGAGTGTTCGACCCACCTTTTTCTAGTATCCTGGATATGCCGGTAAAAACAATGTGTTAACTCTTGGAATGATTTTGCAGGATAGGTTCGAACACCTGAGAATGGATATAGATGACTTGTCATATGAGGTACTTGCATATATTGCCTGTTGTGATCTTCTTTCGTTTAGTCTTTTAGCTCGAAAACTCAACATGAAATTTGTTTCAGGATCTGCTAGCGTTGCAGGAGCATATTGGCTATGTCCGATCTGGTTTGAGCGAGGAAACAATCATGGAGCTTCTAAAGCAGAGAACGTACATTGAACATGTTACCCGCGAGTGTGACACTCTTTCAGACGCTGATATATGCCCCATATGCAAAGTTAAGTACCGAACCTTACCTTATTTAACAGCGTGACAGTGTCCGTTGTTGTATTTGTGCTTTACTGAACTGAAAACATTACGATGGCAGGATGAATATGTTGACGGAGAAGATATTGGAGTGGTACAATGTGGTCACGAGTTTCATACAGAGTGTATCACGAAATGGCTCGTTACGAAAAACAAATGCCCAATTTGCTTCGAAAATGCCTTAAACGTAACGCCTTTTGTAGAGGCATATGAGTTTGGCTCCTGCTAAGGCCATGTTTGTTTCACTACAATTTACAAACCATAAACCATAGAAAAGTTAGTTTTAAACACACCAGCAGCAAGTTGATGCTGATTTATTGGTTTATAAAGTAGTCTGAAACTGAACAATTGATTCATATACTCCAAAAGGGGTCATTTTTTGGCATACATTTTTGCTTCTACATACTTAAATGTGTTCATAATTTGAGCAATTCTTGAGATTTTTAATATATGATGAGATGAATATTGCGGAAAGTAATACATTATCCTATAGTTTGCTAATTACACGTTTTTAGAGGTTGCTAAATAGGATAAGAAGCATTTAACAAAACTCTTTCTATTTATAATATTTCACTCTCTCCAATTCAAGTTAGTTGTCGTATTTGGTTTAGGCACAAATATTAAGAAAATGAGGGAACCACCTATATATATACTAGTATATAGTATCTCGTGCAATGCATGATTTTTTTAACATTGGCATATATAAATATATATATATTAATTAAAAAAATAAAGCCTGAGATATTATGTACTAAATTACACAATTTTTACAATATATGTATAAAATAAATTTGCAATTTAGAAATTGTCTAGAATATATGATGCGGTATATATATTTTCTAATTTACTCAATTTAACCATAAATAAATAATAGTCAAAGATAATTTAATGGTAGAGATATTGGTCAAGATTAAATGCAATTTATTCATTTACTTAATTTACTCAATTTAGATAAATAAATATAGCAATTAATTAATTTAATCATTCAATGTGAGAAATAATCTGTTAGCTTTGACTGTAATTAGTTCATTTAGGCATATTTAAAATTGTGACATTTAGTACAAAAATAATTAAAATACCATAAGTAAAAAAATTATTTATGGTCTAATGAATTATTCCATAAATTATTTTTTAAATTATTTATGGTATTCTAATATTATTCCTTAAATGAATCAAGCATTAATGTAGATTAAAATAACTATTTAGAATATTCTATTTAATGAGATAAATTTAAATAAGTTTTTAAGATATATATAGAAGATAAAATACGGGTGTAATCAGAGTATTTGTTAAAAAAAAAAAGGAATCTTAAGGAATTAATTGAACTACAAAATAAAGATAACACAATTTGCATGATGTAACTAACAATACTTGCATAATACATATTTTCAATATAATTTGAATTAGTAAAAGTTAAGAGAAGTATCTATGCTTAATCATTGTATATGCATGTAACGTTTTCGTTTTTTCAAGCCTTTATTTATTTTAGGAAATTGCACGTGGTAACCAAAACTTTTAAAAAATTCACGCGGTAACTTTGTGATATATCAAATTGTTCCACCGCGACCTTTTTGCACATAAATTGTTAGCAAACGTTAATTTCGAAGATTTAAAGCAGTTATACACCTATTTATGTGATTCACCATTTCAAATGACATCAGTTTCAACTTTTTCCCCCCAAAATATACACCCTAACTCTACCATCTTTGGATTTGAGGAAAAAATTGATTTAGATGAAAGATGGTAGAGTTCGGGTTTATGTTTTGGTGAAAAAGGTTAAAACTAATGACATTTGAAATGGTGAATTGCATAAATAGACGTACAACAGCCTTAAAACTTCGAAATTAACGCTTGCTAACGTTTTTGTGTGCAAAAAGGTCACGGTGGAACAATTACGTAAACCTCAGAGCTACCGCGTGGATTTTTTAAAAGTTTTGGTTACCATGTGGAAAACCCAAAACCTTAGGATTACCACATGGAATTTCTCTTCATTTTAATAATACTGAGCCACTTAACCAAAAAAAAAGTTTTATTAGTGAATTACAACCTTTATTTTTTAGCATTTACTATAAGAACTAAAATATCTAAGCAAATAAAAAATAGATAAAAATTAATAAGCAAAAAGTTATAATTTATGCTTTCAAAAAAAAAGTTATAATTTATGAAAAAGAGAAAAAAAAAAGTGTAGATATGATAAAAAAAATTATTTTAATGTGTGAATGAGAACGAAAGAATGAGCTTAGATCATAACCAAAAAAATCGATGAGAACTCAAAGAGACCATCATCATCATTATCATCATCATCATCATCATCATCATCGTATCCCGCTTATATGATTAGAGGTCGGAAAGCAAAGGAAGACAGCAAACAATACCTATAAAAATATATAATAAAAAAGTCTAACAGTTCGAGAAAGATGATTAGAAAATCCCTAAAAAAATATGGCTACAACAAAAAGTAACGAGTGAAGTTTGTTTAGTATTGAAAAGAGGCTTTAAAATTACTCAATCATGATTATTCTTTGTAAAGTTGTAACCGTCAAATGAAGACAACTTTTTGTGTCGTCACATTTCTCTACACTTTTAATTAATTTAAGACCCTTCTACTCTACCACCGACCATCAGATTATATTCATGAATGGTAATACCCGTTTTTCCGATTCAACGAAACTTTTTCCGTTTAGAAGAATATTATTTCTGAATACCTAACCCATAATTCTCTTATCGAATGAAAAATAATTAATCTGAATTTACAAAATTAGGTAATTATAAAATAAATAAGTATGTCTCTTTATTTATTTTTGTTTGTCTAATATATTTTTTTTATATGCATTTGAAAATTAATTTTAAGTTTTAATATTCTTAAATATGCGTCACCAAAAAAATAAAAATTATTATAGTTACTTAGTAGTTTTAACTATTGAAATAATATTATTTTAAGTGAATAAGTTCAAGAAGTATAAATACTCCATTTTGATTTGCACACTTTGCGATGCATTATTTTCTTTGATTAAAATTATAAAATATTAATAAAATATTAATTATGATGAATCAAATAAGATTTTATTTAACTATGTTCCTACTTTTAGATTTTCATTTTTGCAAATTAAGAATCTATTAAATAAATCAATATTGAAACATGAGAACTCAAACCCTTAGGCATAAAAAACCCGAGAGAGGAGAAAAAACCATTGAGTCTCACGAGACATATCACTCAAGGGTAAAGGCATAGGAGAGGTCTATGCGCTACATTGTCACCATTATAACTAATTCCTTTATAGGAAGATAGAATTAAATATAAATTAAAAGTGATAAAGAACTAGTAAAAAGCAAATGAAGCATTTCATAGAAATGACTTATGAGACCAATATTTATGTTTAACTTTAAAAATTACTATTAGCTCAAAAGATTTTTTTAATTAACAAGTCTAACTTAATTTTGATCTAACATATATATTTCATTTAGTAAAGGAGCAAGAAGTGCTCTAAAGTATTGAAATATTTTACTCTTTGCCCACTTAACCATAAAAAAATTACATTAAATAAAATGAATTCACCTTAATGAAAATTAAGTTTAATTCAGCAAAAACACTATTAATTTAGTTAAAATTCAATTCGGTACATCAACTTATACAAAAATATTCGGAAATTACTTTAATGAGCCAATGAATTCTTGTTACATCCTGTAATAAATTGTTCACCATCTTTTACAGGCAGGCATAACCGTTTAATGATGAGTTGTTCCCTTTCCGCCAATCTCTACAAAACGAAATCCTCATTAGTCATTAACTCATTACACGACAATATATCTAGATTCGTTACTTTTTTCTACTTTTAATGTTAAAATAACGATTTCTAGTAAATTAATCAATATAAGCAAAAGGAAAGTAAAAAAATTATCAAACTAGTTCAATTTAACATATTATCGAATCAACTGAATAAAAAACTTAATCTGATAATTTAAATTTATGATAATCAAATTTAATTATAGACTACCAATTTGCAATATATTTGGAGTTTAAAACAAACTTTCATAAGAAACAAAACAAAATTTATTACTTCAAATCAAATTCACCAAGTTAAAAAATTGCCAAACTGGCATCCCAAACAGAAAGAAAACGACAAATTTAGGGGTTATCTTTAATAGGGCCCACAATAGGAAAACTCTGAAAATTACGCGCTTATGTATGCGTTATTATAGGGTTTGAGAAACTGCCTGTTTGGGCCATACTATATAGAATCCAATTTTGCTCTTGAGAATCAAGGTTTGTCTCGGAAGTGTTCAAAATCGATCCGACAATTTGATATTCATTTGAATTTGTAATTGATCCGACAATTTAATATTTAGCGGAATTTAAAATTCTATAAAAAGTTAATGTGGACACAAGATCTGATTTTTAATCGACCAAAAACACTTAATTTTAAATTAGCCCGATGACCCGAATAAACACCTCTAATTTGTGTTAATGTTTTGATTTTACTTTCACTAATGTGATATATAAGATTTGGATTTTCATCACTTATAGAAAATATTTTTTTTCTTATAGGAATCAAATTTGAATGAAAATAGAGTTTGGTTTGCGTTAATAAGAATGAGTTATACTATTGGCTTTTGGCTTGTAAGATTACATTTTGTTTATAAACCAAAATAATAAATTTGATCAAATATTTCTATAAACAATCAACTTTTGTAACGAATTTGAGAAACTAATAAAACTATTTAACACTATTAAATTAAATATCAAGTAATATATACATTATAGAAAAAAATTAAAAGAACGTTATGGATAATTTTTTTAATTATAAAAGTTTAACTCCTAAAATTGTTAACATTTATATTATAGAATCATTCTATTTATTTATTGGATTAGATCTATCCATATATTAAATTAGATCTACTTAAATATTGGGTTTTAATAAAGTCTCTCATGGTGAAAGTTTAGAGGTTATCAATTTGATGGTAAAAAGGTATATGACGTCATCACGAATGTCAATTCTGCTAATACAATCAATAGCATCAAACTTATCTCTATTTCAAAGTCATACCATCAAAGATTTCCCTTTGGAAGAGGCTGTATCAAACAACGATGTGATAGAAGGAAAACTTCAGTGTTAAATCTAATTTATAATAATCGTGACTTTTTCTGTACAGAATTTTGTTTGATTAAATTATGATGTATTTGATTGATTGTTACTCTGTTGGAAATGTCATACGACATTTTTATTATTAAATTTTCAAGTTCTTTTAAAAATGTAAAAGTGTCAGATTTCGATTGTTGTTTCGTTAATTCAGATTGTTACTTGATCATCTTTAATTTTATATATGTGCTTGTTGTTAATTCTGAATAAATATTTTATGATTGTATTGTTTATGAATTAATTTTAATTAAAAAAATGAATTAAAAGTTAAAACCAATAAAAATAGCCAATACACAATTACTATCGGTTTCACTTGCAGATGAATCAGCTATGAGGCAACAATTAACGGTCACTAAACTAGATTACTACTATGTGAGTTAATTGCCCATCTATCAATTATGGAAAAATATAATAAAGACTTCCATAATATTTAACTTTTTTGGTTGCAATAATTCATTTCTCAAATTTGTTGAAACATTAACACTCACTACAACAAATTTAACCTTTTCTGACATTGAATTTAGTGACATTAAAAAAAATAAAAAAATGTCACTGATTCATATTTTTAGTGCAATAATTATTGATTTTTATTTTAAGTTCTACTATAAAATTACTTAGCGACAATTTTTTTGGTCTTTAGTGACATATTTACAGACTATAGTGGCATTTATGACAAATGTCACTAAATCATATGTCTCAAAAAGTTTTAGTGTGATTTTTTTTATTATGCTGCTAATGGTATACTAAATGTCACTAAATTCTCTATATATACTATAAGAAATTTGAAATAGCTACATTTAGAAAATGAGCATGGGCAACCCAAATAAGGAGGAGAAGAAGTAGTCCACTCATAAACCTAAAGAAGGTTCACTACTAAAACAAATTGGTAATAGTAGGAGTTACTCCTAGAGTTTATAAAAAGCATACGCTTCTCTTTCTCCGATGTGGACAACTCACATGTGGGTAATACATGGTCACTTCAACAACTATTAATTTTGATTTAAATTAATATTCGATTAAAGTAAATTATAATTTAAAACTAGTTATTAAACATCGATCCGAATATGATTGTTCCGAAAAAGTTTGAAAGAAGTGAGTCAAATTTGATTGTAATCCAATCCAATTTGTTTTTTAAAATTTGGTTATTTTTGTTTAATGTTTCATGGAGTCATCACTTTTGAATCTGAATTCACTATATTTTCTGTTAGTATTATATTTAGGGTTAATATTTCTTTGTTAAAGTCTTAAAAAGTTAGTCTATTATGATATGATAAATCTATCACAAAAACTTAGATGCGATGGTCTCACCTGTGAGACACGTTAATACACAATCAAGTGAAATCTTGTTTGATTTGTCTCAAAGCAGAGAATATTAATATTAAATTTTATAATTTTTTATTATGTATAATTAATGATATATATTAAAGATTGAATTAGTGCATTGAATTACGTGAAAAAGTAAATATTGCAAGAACTTGAAACATAGAAAGTATATATGTGATTATTTCACTATTCATTCATTAATCTTAATTTGCGATTAATTTTTAATCTATAAGTTAAAATATAGTCAAGTGAGATTTTGTTAAATTCGTCTCAAAACAAAGAATATTAATATCTAATTTTCATAATTTTTTATTATACATATTTTGAGATATTAAAGATTGAATTAGTGCACTAAACACAGTGAAAAAGCAAATGTTGTAGATGATTAATTTGAAATCGAAGAAAGTAGTAAGCATTAAGCTTTAATGAATTGATCGAGCCTGAAAAAGATCTCTCAAAAAAACGGTCTGTCAGACTAGCTGAAATTTATTAGGTATGTAGTAATAAATAATATTGCTAGTAAGTACATCTTTTGCCACCTTTCTCAACATCCTTTTTTCCCTCCTTTATATATATCCAACCAAAACCCAATTCCTCTCCAACTTAGGTCACAAACCCAAAAACCATACACCCTAAAGCAAAAAAAAAGCTCTACCTTTACATTACCAAAATGTCTCATGAACAAAACCAACAAAATGATGCTCTCTTATGGGAGACTCAATCATGGGTAAACTTGTCCAATGATACCTCCGACAATTCCGGTGGCGATAAGGGCATTTTGCCGCCGGAGTTGAAGGAGGAGAATGACAAGAAACGAAGCCGAGGCCGAGTTCCGGCGACGAAGAAAGGGAAGGGAGTAAATGGAGGGAAGAAGGAAGGAGAGACATCGGATCATGAGATACATATATGGACTGAAAGAGAAAGAAGGAAGAAAATGAGAAATATGTTTTCTAACCTTCATGCTTTGCTCCCTCAACTTCCTCCTAAGGTAATTATTAATCACACTTTTTTTTATTTATGCTTTTTTTAGTAACGATAATTTCATTTAAAATCCTAGAATTAATTCAAATTTAGTGTAAATTTAGTGTTTGACAGATTAAAATGTTTAAATTTAGATTTAACTCAATTCCACTATTATTTTAAAGTATTTAATGTTAAGAGTTTGATAATGATTTTCTAACTCTTGTCAAACTCCAATTTTTTATGTATGATTTTATAATTAAAAATTACTGATTACAATATAATTGATGAAAAACATGTTCCCAAGCACAATCTTAAAGAATTTATTAAGTAAAAAACCTTTATATGTTTTTTATCAAATAAAACGAACGACAAAACTAGGATATTAGTAGAATAGGTTGAACACTCATCTTTGCATATGTGTCAAACTAACTCGATTAATACATAATTTTATGTTTTGAATAAGTATTACATAATTTAGTATTGACGAGTTTTTAATTAAATAACCCGAGTCATGACCTAGACAATTAGATCATACATTTTTCCTTTTATAAACCATGTGCTTATATAAAAAAAATCATAAAAATCATATGTTTCCATAATTCCATATCGTTTTTTTTGGAAAATTTGTTAAAAATAAATTAATTTTTGCTGGATTCACTGGAATTAAACCAAACTATTGTTTATTTTTATTTAAACTCACTTATTCGATATAATTGCTACAATAACAAATTTACTTTTCATGACATTATAGGATTTATTGGCTTTTTTTTTTTGGAAATGATTTATTGGCATTAAAAAAATATCACTGATTTATATTTTTAGTATAATAGAAGTTACATGATAAAGTAATTTAATGACACTTTATTTGGCCTTCAGTGATATACGTAATTGTTACTGTAGTTTTTAGTGACATTTATGAGAAATGCCACTAAATTATATGTCGCAAAAAGTTTTAGTATGATCTTTTATTTTGATACTAAATGGTCTAATAAATGTCACTAAATCCATTATATATACCATGAGAAATTTAAAGTAGTGAAATTAAATGCTACTAAATATATCCCACTAAAAAAATTATGTTGTTGAGTTCTAAAAATAAACTCAATAATTATTTATTCCTAATTCTTGACTTACAAAAAAGCTTTAAAAATGGTTATAAACAATAAGTGAATTTATAGCAAATATACTTAATTGTTGAGTTAATTTTTAAAAAATAATAGTGAATTTATTATCAGGAGATCAAGCAAAATTTAATTTATTTTTGCTAAATTTTTTTACGTGAATGTTAATTAATTAATTTCATTTGTAAATAAAATGAATGTATAAATTAGAAAATTGAGTTGTTTTATTTGTCTTGTTTGGGATGCTTTCCCTCTCCTGGAATTAGTTGAGTTACGAGAATTACAAGTTTATCAAGTATCCTGTAATCCTCCTCCATGTTTTGAGATCACTTTTAAGTTTTATTACCAGTACATTCTACTTCAACATTTCTCTTTCTTTATTTTGTGCGTTATTTTATTTTTTTTAAATATACTACCTCTCAATTTAAATACTTCTACGGTTCTACCTCCTATTCAGCCTAATTGTTACATTTAGTTATATTTATATTTGTCAAGACAATATTTTAATCTTTAATATCTAAAACTATTCTTAATTAAAAATTATAAAAATTTGATATTAATAATCCTTGTATTGAGACGAATCAAACAAGATCTCATATGACTATATTTTAACTTATAGATTAAGAGTAAAATACAAATTAAGAGTGATAAGTGAATAGTGCCCAAAAAATGGGACAATTAGGCTGAATAGGAGGGAGTATTAAACAATCGATATTCTTTATGTATATGAAAAAAATATAGTCAGGTGAAATTTTGTGTGATTTTTCCTAATATATACTTTTATAATATATTTTTTATTTTTTTATAATTATACGCAACTAATTAAATACTTCTACATTAAGAATAGAATAATGAATTAGATAGCTTGAATATAAGTGTAAGGAGTATTTTAAATCAGGATCTTAAAATATTAATATATTTTAAAAGATGGATGATTTACTTTTTGAGATGGAAATTTAATCTCAAGTTATGATTCACTACAACAAATTTAACTTTTTGCGACATTAAATTTAATGGCATTAAAAAATTACCACTGATTCATATGTTTAGTGTACATAATTATTAGTTTTTATTTTTACTTCCACCATAAAGTGATTTAGCGACACTTAATTTGGTCTTTAGTGGCATATGTAATTGTCACTATAGTTTATAGTGGCATTTGTGAGAAATGTCATTAGATCCTATATCTTTTTTTTTGGCAAATTAAGTATTATAAAATGCCAGAAAATTAGCCGAAGCTTACATTAGATCCTATGTCGCTAAAAGCTTTAGTGTGATTTTTTAATATGTTGCTAAAGGGTCTAATAAATGTCACTAAATCCTCTATATACACTATAAGAAATTAGAAATAGCGAAATTTAAATTAAATGTCGCTAAATATATCCCACTAAAAGCAAATTATGTTGTGGTGATTCTAAATTACAGGATTTTGCTGCCTAAACTTGATAACATCACAAATTTTATCATGCATTTTAATTTTTTGAATTCACATTTCACTTGATTGTACAAATGAATTTGATTTTCTTATTAATAACACTTGTAATTTTTATTTTTTTTAACACTTGTAATTATCTATATAATTGCTACTTTTCATTAATTACTCTGTACATCTTGCTAGACATGTGAAAAAAAATGATGTTCTAGACAAGAAGTACAATGCTTATATTCAACAATTGCTTGTTATGTGTTTATAAAATAAAAATTAAAGTTATAATTAAAAAATTTAATGTTAACTCACTGATAAAAGAATCACATGACATCTACGTATATGAAATAACAACAAATAAAATGTAACGATTGAGATCAAAAAGCACATTAAATTGATCAGACTGTGATCGTTCTAGTTGGAGATATGACGTCTATACCCTATTTCATATCTTCATATTCTAAATTAGTAAACACAAATTCTTGCTATAGACTGTCTATAACATAGACGGGTAAATATGAGTCAATCTGTTTATTAAGTGAGTAACTATATAATCATGTCAGTCATTGGGCTCGGCTATTTAGACAGCCGTCTATGCCATAGACAGTCTCTTAGAAGACATTCTAATTTTCAAAATAAGATTTAGTATAATACAATTGGTTATAAACACGAGATTAATATCTTCCATAAAACGTGATAAATATTTATCAAAGAATCAACATAATAACGTGCGTACATCATACTAGCTCCTATTCAACCTAAATTTCCTTTTTTTTTGGTACTATTCACTCATCAATCTTAATTTGTATTTTACTCTTAATATATAAGTTAAAACATAGTCATGTGGGATCTTGTCTGATTCATTTCAATACAAGGATTATTAATATCAAATTTTTATAATTTTTAATTAAGAATAGTTTGAGATGTTAAGGGTTAAAATATTTCCTCGATAAGTGTGAAAAACTAAATGAGACATTTAGGCTGAACAGAAAGGAGTAATATATATTGATTTGTCACATAAAGAATAAAATCCAATAAATAAATAAATTTAATAAAAAATTACCTAAAATAATTTTTTTTATTTCCTTACAATAATCCCAATTAAAATGTCATAAGCCCTAATCCAACAATGTAATAAAAACTTGTACATGAATAACACAGGCAGACAAATCAACCATAGTAGATGAAGCAGTAAACTACATAAAAACCCTACAATCAGCCCTACAAAGGCTTCAAAAACAGAAGCTAGAAAGGCTCCAACTCCATGGAAACAATTCCTTCCTATTCGAGCCCTCCATTGGCGCCACCTCGAGACTAGCTTTGCTTTCATCAAGGGAGACATTCATGGCGGATCAAGTTGCCAACAATAATAACAATAATTGTGGAGGATCAAGTAGTAGTTTCTGTGCTTCGGCTTGTCACCTTCCGGTAGCCATGCAAACATGGACATCTTCGAATGTGGTGCTTAATCTTTGTGGAAATGATGCACAGTTTTCAGTTTATGCACCCAAAAGGGATGGTCTTTTTACTGCTATTTGTGGGGTTCTTGAGAAGTATAAAATGGAGGTTATTTCTGCTCATGTTTCTTCCGATGTGGATCGTTATGTTTACTTCATTCATGCTCGTGTAAGTTTTTTGCTGAATCTTACTATATATACTGATTTTTATTAGTAGCTACAGATAGAAGTGTTCAATGGGTCGGATAAGGGCCGGACCAGGCTTAAGTAAATCATGTGCACTCTTAAAAGTCCAGCCCAAATCTATATGTAGAGTTGAAACAATATATATTTAGAATTAAACTGGGTTTTTGAGAGCCGTCTTTACAAAAGACGGTCTCAAGTAAGAATTTGTGTAAGTAAATATGGGTCGGGCCGGATAAGGGCCGGACCGGGCCTGAATAAATATGGGTCGGGCTGGATAAGGGCCCTTTGAAATCAATATGGGCTTTAAATGGGTTGGGCTTTCAAACCCCGGTCCGGCCCAACCTAGCCCATTTTTACTACTAAAAAGTATTTTAATCCCCATTTATAAATTTATAACAATTAAATTATTATTTATAATAATTAAATTGAAAAAATATTAATAATTTCATTGACATTGTCATTTATAATATTTAAATTATACATTAATTATACTGTTTATAAAGGCCTGTTTTCGGTCCTTATTGAGCCCTATTATAGCCCGTTTCATTTTAATTATAGTATTTCTTTTAATTTCTAATTATATTTAAATTATTTATTTTATAAAGATGGTATAATAAACTAAAATCAATAATTTATTTCATATAGCTCATTCTAATCAAGAATCATTCAATTTAATTTGTTTTTAAAAATAGGAAGTTACTCTGTTAATTAATTTTAGGGAAATTCCACATGGTAGTATTGAGTTTTGATGAAATGCCAGTGGTAGCACTTTTTTAAGAAAATTCCACATGGTAGCATCCAGTTTATACATAAACTAATGGCCGTAGCATTTTCCGTTAAGTTCTTGTAAAATTCCGTTAAGTTCATCATTTTTTAAGTTTTCTTCCACATGGTAGCATCCAACTTTTGTTTAATTCCCCATTTTAATATTTAATTCACCAATTTAACGTTTAATTCACCATTTAATTTATTATTGACTATAAATATTGTAATTTTTTTTTCATTCAAAAATGACATAATTTATTAAACGACATTAATATAAATTGTTTAAAAATGATACGATCTATTTTTATTTTTTCGACATTAATATCGCTCCTTCAAAAACGACACAATCTATAGTCATTATAATGTCGAAAAAATGACTATTTACTTTTGAACTTTTGAACTTTATAATGACTATAGATTATGTCGTTTTGAAGGAGCGATATTAATGTCGAAAAAATGAAAATAGATCGTATCATTTTTAAACTGTTTATATTAATGTCGTTAAATAAATTATGTCATTTTTGAATGAAAAAAAAGCAATATTTATAGTCAATAATAAATTAAACGGTGAATTAAAAGTTAAATTAGTAAAATAAATATTAAAATGGGGAATTAAACAAAAGTTGGATGCTACCATGTGGAAAAAAACTTTAAAAAGGATGAACTTAACGGAATTTTACAAGATTTTAACGGAATATGCTACGGCCATTAGTTTATGCATAAACTTGATGCTACCATGTGGAATTTTCTTAAAAAAGTACTACCACTGGCATTTCATCAAAACTCGATGCTACCATGTGGAATTTCCCTTAATTTTAGGAGGGTTATAAATGACAGGGTTGTTAATTTTATTTGTCATGTAAGTCATAATCAATTAAAAAAATCATTGATTTAGTGGGGTTTTATGAGGATGTCACGTGAAATTTACAATCTTTTTATTAAAATGTGGAGTGTATATGTTTTACTCAAAAGTCAAATAAAATAGAAACAAACTCTTTGTTTATAATTTAATGACATTAATATAATAAAATATTATAGTAAATCTCATCATATTTGATTAATTTTGTTTATATGTATCAGCTTGCAAATGGGGCTTCTGATCAATTTCCAGAAATGATTACTGTAGAAGAGGTCTCCAAGCAAGCAGCTGGAGAGATGATATTATGGGTCCTATCTTAAATTCATTATATAATATAATTATACAATTTTTATTTTTCGCTTAAACTTTTATTTGAGATAGCTGCTCTTTGAAAATTATCAGCCAACCAACTATTAGTTTTCATTTCAAAAAAAGAAACTAAATGAAGAGCTAGATTTTTTTTGCAACATGTTTTTTAGGATCTTTTATTTGTAATATTGGATGAAGCTAAGCTTAAGTAAATTTTTTTTGTAACAATGTTTTGCCCAATTAAGAATCTTTAATAATCTATTTGGTTGAGTGTAATTAGCACCGTTTTGGTTTTATATCAACTGGAGTAGGACTTTTTTTAAAAAATAAGGCGATATATTATGAAGCTAAAAATTAGGGTACGTCACAATTTACAAAGCAAGTGAAGCGAAAAGCTTGCTTTAAATCATAGAGAGACTTGATGAGTTCGCAAACAATGAGGGTGAGAAAGGTCACGGAAACTCATTAGTTGATGCATTTAAACTTTATTATGAAGATTACCATGGATAAAACCATTCTTAATATATTAATTAATAACGAATAAACAACCATGCTACAGAGAGGGTAAGACTAAGAAATTAAATGTGCGAGTGGTAGCAAAGTTCGACCACAATCCATCTCAAGCAGTTGACTTACACTATTATAAAAGAGACACACTTTAATTTATATTGCATATAAATAAAAAAATCATTGTTTTTTTGTCTTAAAACTAAAGTGATTTATAAACATTAACATCATTTGGTTGTGAGTCGTGACACTAAATCGTTACGTATTTCTGTGGTGGGTCGAATAGGTGACGAATGGGTCTGATTGAAAGTAGGATCAAAGAAGGGAGGGAGGGTCTGCATGCAGACTGCATGTTTTTCTAATGAGGTAGCGATGGTTCTAACAATTTTGTAACACCAAATAAAAAAAATAAAACATAAAAAATAAAAAACTATTTTTCACAGTCAATAATGTAGGAATTATCAATTAGGAAAACCCATCAATTATTAGTAAGTCAGTAACATCAAATAAAACAAGTCGGTAATCTAGAACAAAAAAAAGTCCAAGGTAGCAAGAATTTAATTTCATTAAAACTACGTATTCTAACTCCCAAAAATGTTGTTCATAAACCAACCATTTATATTATGACCAAGAGTATTAGAATCTAAGAATATAGTTGATTGGGAGGGCTAATGCTTAATTTAACATATTATCGATTTAATTGTAATAAGGGGTGTTTAATGGGCCGGGCCTTCATTTTTAGCCCTTATTTGGACCCTTTTTAGAAGGGCTTTGTAAGGGTCGGACTGAATATGGGCCGGGCCAAAATGGGGCTATACTGAAATTAAAATAAAGCACGCTATAACAAGGCTCAATAAGGGCCGAAAACGGGCTTTTGTAAATAGTATAATTTATGTATAATTTAATATTATAAATGACAATGTCAAAGAAATTATTAATATTTTTCAATCTAATTATTATAAGTGAAAATTTAATTGTTATAAATTGATAAATGAGGATTTTAATAATTTTTTGTAGTAAAAATGGGCTGGATTGGGCTGGACCAGACTTTCATTTAAAACCCATATTAATTTTAAAGGCCCTTATCCGGCCAGGTCCATATTTACTTAAGCTCGAACCGGCCCTTATCCGACCCATTAAACACCCCTATTAATTGTAATTAAATTGATATTTATTAGAATTGCAAGTGGAATCGTTGGAATTGTATAGAATCACAGAATCGCAATTACAATCATACAATTAATTGTTAATATTTTTTTGACATAACCGAGATTTCTGACCGAAGTTGATCCGACCCATTTTTTTTAAAAAAAACTATTGCAATATTAAATTCACATCAAATTAACAAATAACAGCTATTTATAAAATTAACAAATCATTTTTATGTGGTAGGATTTGATTGGGTGAGAATTTTGTTATTTTAATTTTTTTATTTTTATTTTAATTTTTTTTTTGTCATAGTAATTTACAAATCATGATTAATTGATTATGAATTTTTATTCATTTTGGTACCCATATTATGATTTGTCTAACGTCTTTTATGGATAAGCAATGCATAACGGTTTAATGATGAGTATTCACCAATCCCTAAAAATAAAATGGACAATGTTTCTCTTTTTCTTTAAATAAACTACACCTTAAAAGCTATTAGGGCTGTGCAAAACTAGACCGGACCGGCGGTCCAGACCGGACCCGGATAGACCTGGACCGGAACCGGACCGGACCGGATGCATCAGGTCCGGTCTCCGGTCCTATAAAATTTCCAATTCCGGGTTTCCGGTCCGGTCCGGTCAAACCCGGAAAATTCAGGGTCGACCCGGTTGGGACCGGTTAAATTATAATTTAGCTTTTAAATTTCTGAAATCTGACCTAAATATAAATAGAGCTTTTCATTTTTAGGGTTTATTCTAAATCCCTTTGCTACTGGCCTACTGCGGGTCTGCGGCGCACTCCAACTCCATTACTTGCTCCATAGTCCATTCCAATTCCAATCCCTTCTCCTGTTCTCCAGACGGACTGACGACTTGCCGAGTCACTCGCAAGTTGCAACGGATATCACTGTTCACTGAGGTTTTTACTGAATACTTGAAATTTTGTCCCCATTTTATTGTGGGTAGTCATAGAAATTAAGCTTTAAGTATTTTGTGAAATTGGCTCTATTTTTTGTGGGTTAATCTGCTACATGTTGTGAAATTTTTTTAATTCTTGTTTAAGAGTTAAACTCTAAAATTAGGGTTGTAGTAGTTGTTTTCTGAATTTTTAAAATTGTCCCCATTTTGTTGTGGGTATTATCATTTTTTTGTTGGTAATCTCTGAAATTAGTGTTATAACATATGGTTATTGTTTGTGTAAAATGATAGAAGTATTTCTTCTCTTACAAATTGAGTAATATTTGCTCTGAAGTATTTTTATAGATGAATTTTACTAATATTTACTTCTGATCAATTTCAGTTATTAGGAAAATATGATTTTATCGACTATATAATGATTTATATTGAATTTTACTATAATAGACACCTTAAAATTTAAAGCAATATTTTGTAGCCGGTCCAACCGGTCCGAACCTGGACCGGACCGGAATTTTTCAGGGTCGACCCGGACCCGGACCGGATGAAACAGGTCCGGTCTCCGGTCCTCAAATTTTTTGATTCCGGTCCGGTCCGGGTTTGGACCGGTGTTCAGTCCTAAAAGCTATAACACAAATTTATGTTGTGACTTGTGAGTGGCATTCAAAGAGACATTGGAGTGTATAATGATATGTAGCTAGAGTATTCATTATTTTCCTTGTCATGACTAGAGTAGGGGTGTTTAATGGGCCCAATAAGGGCCGGTTCGGGCTTAAATAAATATTAGTAGGGCTGGATAAAGACCCTTTAAAATTAATATGGACTTTAAATGGGACGGACTTTTAAAGCCCGGTCCGGCCCAACCCGACCCATTTTTACTACTAAAAATTATTTTAATCCCCTTTTATCAATTTATAACAATTAAATTACACAAATTCTTACTTGAGACCGTTTTTTATAAAGACGGCTCTCAAAAGCCCAATCCAATTCTAAATATATATTGTTACAACTCTAAATATAGATTTAGGCTGGACTTTTGAGAGTCGTTTTTGCAAAAGATGGTCTCTCAAGAGAGCACCTGATTAAATTATTATTTATAATAATTAGATTGAAAATATATTAATAATTTCATTGACATTGTCATTTATAATATTTAAATTATACATTAATTATACTATTTAAAAAGGTCCGTTTTTGGCCCTTATTGAGCCCTTTCATTTTTGTAGTTGTGCAATTTTTGCATCAAATCTTTAATTTGCTAACTTATAATACCTGAAAATATTGAGTACAAAATTTTAAATATTGAGATTAAAATTTCATTGGAGATGACAATGAGAGTTGCAATGGAGACTACTGTGATGGTGGTGCTAGAATTGGTGGCATGAGTGGGTCATGGAGAAGAGAACATCATAGATTTAGGGTGGTTGCAAATTTTTCACAAAATCTCACAAGAGACGGTCTATAGGATAGACCACAAAATTGGGCCAGCCCATTTCCCTTAACTTATTTTTTTTATTATAATATCAATTATATTATGTTATAATCCTAAATGTAAGGTATTATAATCTCGAATATACTATTCTATAACCCCAAATATAAGTTATTATAACCCAAATAATTTATTATAACTCCAAATATACTATGTTATATTTTGGGCTGGGCTTCATGGATTCCGTCTATAGAATAGACCGTCTTCCATGAGACTTACTGCAAATTTTTTTGGTGGAGGAAGTCATTGATTTGGTGTAGAAAGCTTAAGTGATATTAGTGAGGAAGAAGCCTTTTTTATTTTTTATTTTATGATAATGGGCTATCAAGCCCATACTAAAGCAGTCGTACAACAACAGCTGTCTCACACAAGTTTTAGCCTTTTTATTTTTTATTTTATGATAATGGGCTATCAAGCCCATACTAAAGCAGTCGTATAACAACAGCTGTCTCACAAGTTTTAGCTGTGTTTATTATAGAAAATGGGTTTGGATCCACATATTTAGACTTGAACAAAGGTTCAATGACTCCCTAACTATGAGCCAATAGTCCACGGTCATTTGTAGAATGACCTCGTTATAAGGTTTGATTGCGTGAGCCAAAAGTCAACAGTCATTAGTAGAATGACGTCATAATAAGATTTGATTGCACATCTTTCATTTATGGAAAAAAATTACGATATAGTATTATTGCTATTTCAAAATCCAATCATAAAAAGTATTCTTCCTTCTATCATTCTTAAGATAATGCATCATTTATGAACTTTACATAATATAGTTATCTTATTAACAGCTGACTTAAACAACTAGCTCAAAAATCAATAAATATAGCCAAAATACTATATATTATAAATAGTAAGATAGATAACAATTGTCCATAAAATGATAATTTAACAATCATTTGTCGAACATAGTTATTAAGAAAAATTACCTAGAACAATCTAACATTTTCATGATTTTCCTACTATAATCTCAACTATTGATAAACCATGATAATTCCAACTATATAGGGTATTTGCCTAGAGTGTACTTAAGTATCCGGATGACGTGTTATAGTAGGTAATTTACCAAAAAAATAAACTGAAATTAAAATAAAGTTAGAGAAAAATTTAAAAAATTTATATAAAAAATTCTAAAAGAATTTTAATATTTTTTGACATATATTTTAATCTATCTTATTTTAAATAAAACTTGCTATAGAAGGTCATCCGGTTAACCAAGTTTATTCTAGGCAAATACCCCATGCAGTTGAGATTATTCATAGTTAATCAAAAGGTTGGATTATTCTAGGTAATTTTTCCTATGTAGTTTAACTTCGAATCCTTAGTTTAAAAAAAATTATAACCTACCTTTTTTGCTTTTAAAAAATCAATTCCTCAAATTATTTATATTTTTACCTTTCCATAATATTGCATACTATATAATAAATTCAACCACTATACTAAACCAGTGTAATATCATTCGCCAGTTAAGTGATCCGAAAATATCCCACAATCGACTATAATTCACTTTTTTGATTCATGATTCGTAAAGAAATTAGTAAATCATGTGACAGTAATTGAAACTCTTAATGTTGTGTTTGAAAACAAGTATTTCATTTCAAATTGTAGATTTTAATCATGAAATCATCAATGAACAATGTGAGAACGACAAGGTTTGAAAAATTATTCTCAAATTTTCAACTTTGACCACTTTTAAATTGAATTTTTTTTATTTGTCAAATACTAAATTTCAAAAAATTCTTCATTTTCAGATAAAATCATTGTTCACAGACATATCATAAAATTAGCAATAGTATAGTACGTACTAGTATATCTTTTTATCACCTTTCTCACCTTTTTCTTCTTTTCCCCTCTATATATATCTTACCAATACTCATTTCCTCTCCAACCTAAGCCCACAACCCAAAAAAAATACACCCAAAACACAAAAAATTTATGAAGATGTCTAAGGAAGGGAAGAAAGCAATGGGAAAGAAGCCAAACCATGAGAAGCATAAGATGGGTGAGAGGGAAAGAAGGAAGAGAATGAAGTGTTTGTATTCTATTCTTTTTTCTTTACTCCCTCATACTCCTCTTAAGGTAATCACTACACACAATTTTGTTTTAATTCTTAAAAGAATTTACACAAATTATCTATTTCTTCATTGATCTAATTAATTTTGCTACATTTATCAATTTATCAATTTAAGACATGATTATCTGTATCGCGATTCTAATCTATGATTTTATGTCTCTACGATCCAGAAAGAGGCGAGTGATTCAGATTTTAGTAGAATTTTAATAATGGTATAGTAGGATATGTTGTGCAATTCTACGATAGAATTATAATATGATTCTAAGATGACCAGCGATTCCACAAGAGTAATCAAAATGATTAAAAAGTTCTTATATTTTAAAGTTAAAAATATATCGTCGTTAGGATTATGAAAATTTATGACTTACTAATTTGTAGTTCATAAATGAGTGTTAATAAGTATTCCTTTTAAAAAATTAAAAATTAAGTTAAATAAATCTTTATTTCAACTCAAAACGTCAAACATGAATTAAAATAAATGAATATGATTGATAATCAATTATCATATACTCCCTCCGTTCTTTTTTTATTGTCCACATTACTATAACGGGTAGTTTCATATGTTTGTCCCATTTCCTAAAATGGAAAGTTTTGATACCCTCTTTTCACCCCCCTCTCTCCTAATATCCCATTTATAATAATTAATTTATATTTTCTCTCTCATAATACCAATACAATAATTAATTCACACCACTATTATAATAAAATATCCCCACTCTCTCTTCTAATATCCCATTTATAATAATTAATTTATATTTTCTCTCTCATAATACCAATACAATCATTAATTCACACCATTATTATAATAAAATACTACCCATAATCAACAAAGATTCTCACTATCTTAATATGTGTGAAATCTTCAAATTGGACACACATATAAGAACGGAGGGAGTATCATATTAAAATATATTTGTAGGATTTTGCGCTCCCACATTTCAGTATTTCTACCAATTTTGATCCTACCCCATTATCAATTCTAGATAGGATCTCAATTCTAATAGCCTTCATTTATATGTCTACATTCATTAATTCTCATCCAACAATTTTTTTTAACTTCTATATCATCTATACAATTTAAATATTTTATATAATAATCCAATTAGCTAACTATAATTGAATTTTTGGACTAGTTTACTTGTAGCAATCTCACCCAGCTAGACTTTAAAGCATAAATTTCATTTTTTTTTTTTTTTTTGTATTCAATTGAATTTTATCATGATCCACAAATCAATTGATATTTTTATATGATTAGGGATTTTAATATAAATTTCTTATTCTTATGACATTTTGTAATTATATGTAGTTTTTTCATTTCAATAAATTATATTTAGTCTTGAGTCCATTTTTTATAAGGCCAAATTAAAGTTTTAGATTTTTGATTTCATATTACAATGAACTATAATAAAATATGATATTAAATTATTTATACTTTTTATTTATATTAAATTGCTTTTAATATTCGTATTTACAAGTCAATTGAAAATCATTTTTTTATTAGAAGGATATATGAAGGGATAAATTCAATTTTTTAAAACTTTGCTTATGCAAACACCACTTATTAGGGTAAAGACATGTAACATGTTGCATTCTTAAATACTCCATATGATTTATCATATGACTAGAGATAGATATTTGTGTCACGCACGGTTTATTTTTCATGATAAAAAAAATTGATATACTAATTGAAAAAATAATATTCTTTGATTAAATCAAATAAAATAATAAAATGAATTTAGTATCATAATAATTACCTTTAAAACTTTAAAGTAATATATTTATGAAACATAAAATTCGGTAATTAATCATAGAATTTAATAAAAAAATTGTAAAATTTTACGTTACGTTCTCATAATGATTATCTATATGGATTAATTCTTACCAAAATTAACATCAACTTATATCTTAAGATATGAGTAGTATATATCGCAGTTAAATATGTCTGTTAAATTTTCTTGAAATATTATAGTACTATTGAATTTAAAAGCTACAAAAAATTTCCAATCAACGTTTTTTAGAATATATATGTACTTTTTCATTTTTCGTTAATAACTCGCCCCATTATTAATTCGCCCCATTATTGACCCGACCCACTAATAACCCAGTTAATGTGACCCAACCCTTAACTAGTTGGATCGACCCACGGTTCCCATTGAACACCTCCACGAATGGCTAAGGTCCTTTTTCATTTTTCGTCTAGGGCCGAAAAAGAATGGCACACCCCGAAATAATATATATAAGAATATAAAAAGCTTCAAATTCTATGATCTCATATATATTCATGCACCCTGATTGAATTATCATATCATACAATCATATAATGGAAATTTCCAAGTGTCATCATTTAAAGGCATGACAATATTCATCAAATTTAGAATCTAATATTTTTTTGTTTAAGTTTGAAGCTAAATTAGGTAAAATATTTGTATGATATATTATGATAACTCTATTTGATTAACTTAGAATTTGATATATTCAATTGAATGAAAAAAAGGTATTTATCAGGTAAATAATAAAATAAACGTCAGTAATTATGTTTTGATTTTAAAAAATCATGTATTTGGTAAATGTAATAATGATTGTTTACATTGCTTACATTATTATTTGAAATTGTTTTTATATATATTTCGCACCAACAAATTCGTGCATTGCATGAGTTTCTATACTAGTAAATTATAATTATAATGTAACATAATAAATTTACATTATATTGGGTACTATAGGCAAACAAAGCAATGATTCTTGATGAAGCAATGAACTACATGTTAAACCTAAAAACAACCCTCAAAAACCTTCAAAATGATGATCAGCTTCCAGTAGCCATCAATACATGGACATCATCCAATCTGGTGCTTAATATCATTGGAAATGTAATTCAGTTTTTAGTTTATGCACCCAACAAGCCTGAACTGTTTACTGCTATTTCCGGTGTTCTTCACAAGTATAAGCTCAAGGAAAACTATGTTAATCTATCATATGAGCTTGATCGCTATGTTTACCTCATTCAGGCCAATGTAAGTTATTTAATTGTCATATACTGTTACTGTTGGGATGAGTTATACCACATCGACAAATTGAAAATGGTGTGCACACTTTATAAGCTATTGGAGATCTTTTTCCCATCGTCATATGGTTTTGGGATGTTATATATCTCCTTGGCTTATGAAGTGTGTGCACCTCGTGTCTCCCTATCAATGTGCTTGCATTGACAATAAGTTCAGCCTAATTTAACATATACTTCCTATGTCCCATTAGATTTACATCAAATAAAAGTATGGTAATTTTTATGAAATCGGTAATAAATAAATAAAAAAGAAAATGAATTGTGTAGATGAAATTAAAAAAAGTCATTATAGATTAAGTTAGCGACTAAGAAATAAGTCACCTTTTAGTTTGGAAAATGGCTTTGGCGACTAGATTGAAACGGACCAAAATGAAAAATACAAATTAAGTAGTGGGTTATTGTTTAAAAATAAAAATGATTCAAATTTGGTGGGATAAACCAAAATGAAAAATAATGCAAGTTTAATGAGATGGTGAGTGTATATATAATGGTTGGTTAAACTTGAAAACTTTATTATTAGGGAATAAGGATGGTTATGATTTCTAGTTCTTATTGAACCGGCACTACACTTAGCTTGCCTTTAATTTTAGGATTTTGTTAAGTATGAAGCATAACATATGTTAGGGCCTCAACCATGAGCTTAAGCTTTTGGTTGAATTAGTTCCTTGACATGGTGTCAGAAGCCAGTGTGACAAGAGGTCATAGATTCGAATTTTAATCACCCCTCATTTAAAAGTGGTATATATAGCACCAGGTATGAGGAGGGTCTGTGTTGCATCTACACTTCTGGCCCAAAGGACTCTCATATGAGGGGGATATTAGAGTATATAACATATCTTAGGACCTCAATCATCTGCTTAAGCTTTTGGTTGAGTTGGTTCTTTGACAGATTTAAGTCTAGTTTTTTGAAACTCAGAGAGATTCAAGTTAAAATGATCACCATAAACCTAAACTAAACCCTCTCTCATGAACCACCCATACCGTTAGACCTACTCTAGACCTGACCTTTATACAACATAAAATAAATTTTAAATTTCTTTTGTACATATTTCTATACTTATAAAGTTATATAATGACTCAATTTAGACTTATTCAGAGGACATAGCCTAAATTACGATGAGAGCCTAATTTAAATTGTTTTTACTTATTAGGTGGAAAAAGAGGGTTTAGAAGACCAGTTGTCAGCAGAAAGCATAGAAGAAGTATCCAAGCAAGCAGCAACTGAGATAATATCGTTGATCACATCTTGATCAACTAATGGTTTCAATTTCGAAACTTTATTAATTAGTAATAAATAAATGAGCAAGATTATTAATATTTTGCATATAAAACTTAAGTACATTATTTTCTTTCTCTTGGATGATTTTATTTTCTTGGGATTCTTCTTTATTTGAAGATGAGCTAATTATATTATATTTTTCGGTTGAGACAATTAAAGGTTTTTTGTTTGTTGTTGTTTAAGTATTGGTGATATGTTTCGTGCTTTAATGTGTCTAGATCAGTCGCTAAAAATACACCCGTTGATTTGACATTTATCTGATTTAGTAATTGAAATTGACTTTGAGAGTTTGTGTTGTTAAAATGAAAAGCGTAAATATCATGTAATGGATGAAATACTAAAATTTTGAAATTACTTTATAAAAAATTCTAAATTTTTTTCTCCAACAAGCAATTTTAATTATTTCATTGTTTAATTATCTCTCTATTTCTTTTAAGTAATGGAGAAGGTTGTTGGTGGCAAAATCTAATGTTAAACACAAATTTTCCAATGATATATTTTCACGATCAGACTATTTCTAAGACTATTTCTATTAGGGGTGATCAAAACCGGATACCAAATCGATTCGAATCTAGAAATTTGATTTTTCGGATAGTAAAAAACATGATCATTTCTGATTTCAAGAAACCGGACATATGGGATTCAAATATCCAGTTTAATCTGGATCAAATACCAGATATTCGATTTTAAAATTATTTTATCTTTGGCTTTTTAAAAAAATGTTATGTTTTTTTACACATAATTATTTAAGTTCACTTTGGTTTCTTTATGTAACAAGCATATTTTTTTGATTTTGAAAAAAAATCATTTTGATAATATGTTTGATTTTCCAAGTCTTAAACAAATAACAATAAATAAGTTTACCAATTTAGTTATAGTTGAGAATTATATATATTAGTAAATTCAACAAACTAAACAAAGAGTTTAATAAAAAAAATTATAGGTATTTAAAAAATAAAAATAAATAATTTATAAAATTATAAAACTGGATATTCGGATTTCCGATTTTGTCAATATTCCAATTGAAATCTGGCATTCGGTTTAAACCGAATATCTGGTTCAATTTATTAAGTTTTCTATAAAACCGGTTAAACTATTTAGTTTTTGAAACCGGATACTTGATAATTCAGATCATATATTTTTTCTCCCCTAATCTCTATTGGTTGACCCAATACACAGTTTTATTGTTTAAAGTGATCATTCTTTGTAACTTTAGAGTTATCACTTATAACCTTAAAATAAATACTTATTATCTTACATTAAAGAATTAAAAAATATATTATACGAGCCCATTTCATAATGTTATGGTCTGATGCAAGATTTGTTGGATACAAAATTAGTCCACATTAACATTGGATGGAAAAGGCCAAGTCTCATGTATCGTGTCTTAAAATTAAACACTTCCGTATGGTCCATGTACATTTTTAAACGTTCATTTCACCGTGGCCCATTTTGTCAAAGAAAACAACGAACTGTAAACGTACTTGGGCTTTTTTTAGATAAAAATAGTGAGTATTAGAATACACAAAAACTTGCATAAGACCGTCTTATTCTAAGACTATAATTGGGCCGACACATTCTTAGGTGCGTGCACCACACGCGCTCCAGATTTCATTTTTTGGTTTTTTTTCATTTTCTGGACATTTTTCAATTTGGACCTTAAATGTATCAATAATATTGACCTTAAAAATATCAATTTTAACGTAAAGTACTTAAACATATCAATTAAAGTAAAAATTTCAATAACAACATACAATTCATTACTTATCACTGTCAATTATTACCAAACATGCATCAATTATGACCTTATTAAAGAAGTTTTGAATATAGAAAGGGTTTTTTTAAAAAAATATTCCCCACAAATAATTTTCAAATAAACGTCTCCTTGTTCGAGCCCAGAAGTTGTTGCACAAGGATCAATAATGCAAATTAATGGAAAAATTGATCCAAATGTAAGGTATTTATTAATGGATCCTAAATAGCTCTTTATCTAATGTTCTATAGTTTAAGTTTTAAAAAAGTCAATTTTTAAGTTTTAAAAAAGTCAATTTTAATACTTACAAAATCAATTTAATATTTAAAAGACAAATTGCAAGATATTAAATCCTAATTTTAAATTTAATATAGAAAGACTCAAACATTAAAGTTGATATCAAAAACTTCGAAGAAGACCATTTAAGTCTTAAAACTGTCCTTTTATTTCCTAAAATTAGTATGCCAGAATATTTATTAAAAAATTATTAGGTTTAGGCTAGTTGCAAGACTACATCTCACAGGAGAGTAACTATTAAACAAAATAAAATAGATTCAATATGAGCCTAAATTGATTGTTGATTGGACCAAAGCTCAAGTTATGGCTAGTTTGGGCCTTTGAATTTGGGTATGAAAACACTAAACTTTTTTTTTGAAGAAAAAAAAAACACTAAACTTAAATCTATTTAAAAATCCATTATTTTACTCGGTTCTAAACTTGTTAAATTTTAAAAAATTAGACTCAAATTCTAAAAATAATATCATACTTCCTCCGGATTTTATTAGTTTCTAGAGATACTAAAACAACTACTGTTCACCAATTGATCTTATTTGATATATAGTTCTTTATGTATAATTTAAAACATAGTCATAGTGTGTATTTTTTTAATATTAAGTTTTTAAATTTTTTATCATACTCCCTCCAATTCACTTGTGTTGTCCCATTTGGTTGGGCACGGTTTTTAAGAGTGGAATGGTGGGGTATTTTAATTGATTAAATTAATTGTAAAGGTGGTAGTTGGGTATTGGAAATTGGAAAAGTGGGTTTTAATTTGATTAAACTAATTGTAAAAGTGGTAGTGGGGTATTGGGAATTGGAAAAGTGGGGGTATTTAGGTAAAAAAAAGATAGACAAAAAAGGAAATGGGACAATTGATATGAATTTGCCAAATAAGGAAATGGGACAACACAAGTGAATCGGAGGGAGTATGAGATTAGAGATATTAAAGATTAAAATCGTGCATTAGTAAAAAACAGAAATGTAACAACTATTAAAAACCAGATGAAGTATTTTAGTAGGTCAATGACCCTCAATGACCCTTGATCATTTATTCATGTTTGTTATCAATTCAAGAGTCCACTTCCACATAATGAGTATCAATACCGAATTGGCAAAAGTAACAACTAACAAACAACTACAATAGGAAATAGCTAACAAAAAAACTAGAATAGGAAATAAACCTAAAATGCTACCAAATAAAGATACAATTTTTCATTTTTCCTTTGAGTTTACCTTAACATTTTCCATCAAGCAAAAATACAATAAATATACAATTCTTTTCTAAAAAAAGAGTAAAAAAATTACATACACCAAAACTTAAACCCATATCCCTATACCATTGCCCTAATAAAAATCTACCTTCAATTTTTTCTATCCCCTCCATTTATCCAATAATAATAATAATAATTAAAAAAACCACCTAATCAATTAAATAAAATAAAAATAAATATTCCTCCCTCCAAAAAAATAAAATCCCTCCTCTATAATCAAAACGGAACGACGTCGCTGCAGTTAAAATCATCAGAGTAATTCCCAATACTTTCTTCAGGCCAAGAATCACGGAGTAACTTCAACAACATTTGTGCCTTTCTTTTAGCGCGTTCAGTACAATCGCTCTGTACCAACAACAACAACTGAGTCAACACTCCGGCGTTGACCGCTTCTCTTTGTAATCTTTCCGACGAAGAAGCGAGTGACAACAACGCGCCGGCAGCATACTCGGTGGCTCTATCTGATATTTTAAGAATCAACTTCACTAAAAGAGGGACAGTCAGAGCGTGTGCACCAAACGCGCTACAGCCTTGTGGGACCCTACATAGGAGTTCGACGGTGGCAAGTGCGCGTTCGCAGTCGCATTTATCGAGCTCCGTCAACCGAGAAATGAGAGCGTTTACCGCACCGGCGGTAATCGCTTTGTGACGGTGTTGTTTGCTTAGGCAGAGAGCGAAGAGTGTTTTCACACCGATTTTTAAAGCGCGTGGGGATGGAATTGGATTTGTGAGAAGTGAGATAACTCCGACGTATATTTCATCGGAATCGCAAATAAACGATCTTAAATCGGACGATTTTGTTCCGGCGATTACTGACTCAATTAACGCGGCTGAGTTGACTCGGATATCGATTGAAGACGGGTGAAAAAGTAGACTCACCAAGTACCCGACCTTATACGGGTCGGATGCAATTACACTACAATCAGAATCTGATGGTGGGAATATTGCCAGAAGAGAAAGCGACTCGTATTTTAACTCAGACAAAACCGAGTCAGACTCGGAATCCGACTCGTCGGAGTTATAAAATAAAATATTTACGAGGGTATCCCTTATATTAAACGATGAAATAATGGACCGATTCTTCTCCGAGTCACGAGCGAGTCCCCTGAGTCGCCGTAAAGCTGAAATACGATTCTGAACCGGGTTTGAACCGGAAGAAGATTGGTTCAATAAAGAACGGATTAAAGACGGGTCCGCGGGTTGTTTAGGAGTGGGGATCCGTTCAACACCAAAAGCCCGATTAGAAACACACCATTCCTGAATTAACCGGCGAAGAGTATGATTAGGTATGAGACTAAAATCATCGAGTGGGACCCGGGTAACCGGACACGTAGTATTCCCGGTAGCAACCCAAGCTTCAATACTTGACCGGTCGTAAGTTTGACCCGTACAAACAGTAACCGGGTCTTGCATCAATTCCAGTGAAATCGGACACCGGAAATGGTAAGGGATTTGGATTCCGGCGGATTCTAATGGTTCAACCGGAATCCTCGCCGGAATTCTTCTTTCTCTCATTGGAAATTTGAAAAATTAGAGAAAAAGTATTTGGGTTTGGCAAGGAATGAAGAGGGGGAGTGGGTGTTTTTATTCTGACTTGAGGAAGCCCACACGTGTGACATTTATGGAGGTTAATCCAGCAATGGTGTGGTGTTGGAGAATGTGATTGGGATTTTTTTATGGGTTTTATTTTGGGAAAAAAAAGGAAAAAGAAAATGGTTATTGGGTTGGTCAAAGGTATGACTAGAAATGGGGCCTACATGAATTTGGAGTTGTGTAGAGTGTGATATGAAGTTATTTAAGGAAAAGTTTTAAATTTTGGGGTTTTGTAATTTTGTGTATTTGTTTTATTTGATTTTATTTGATTTGATTGGCATAAATTTTTGATATTGTGTAATTTTGGGGTAGTGAATTTTGTGCATTTCTAGTACTTTCCCAATGGTGTCTAAGTGTAGACTGATTTTATGCTAGTCGATTAAATTTGTGGTATACAAAATTAAGAAAACAAAAATTAGTAAATATTTTATGAGATATTATATTATAGTTTGAGTTATGTTCTTTTGTAAATCGATTATTTTTTTGTTAGACGAGATTATT
The DNA here is from genome assembly GCA_019776075.1 of Amaranthus palmeri. NCBI lineage: Eukaryota > Viridiplantae > Streptophyta > Magnoliopsida > Caryophyllales > Amaranthaceae > Amaranthus > Amaranthus palmeri. The sequence continues at coordinate 1,352,604 of JAAKBH010000015.1, forward strand.
TTATAGTTAAATACTCTCTCCACACCCTTCTTATTGTAGTGGAGTATTTTAAATGTTTATAATAATTGTAAAGGTGGTAATTGGGGTATTTAAGTGATTATAATAATTGAAAATATGGTAGATGTGGTATTTTAAATAATATAAGTCGGGATAGTTGAGGGTATTTAAGTAAAAAAATATTTGTAAAAAATAGAAAGTGGACAATTAGAGTGAACTAGCCAAATAAGAAAGTGGACAATAAAAAAGAAACAAATGAAGTATTAAATTACACTAAATAGCTCAGCTAAAATAATTATATACTCGCTGTAAGAAAAACAATTATATACTCGATTTTTGAAATGGATTTTTCTTATTGTGATACTGTCTCTTACAAGTATTGCTTTAAAATTAATGTTTTAGTGTAGATTTTTAAAAAAATATTGTTTTAGTGTAGATTAGATGAAAAAAAATGTTTTAGTGAAAAATAAGGGTGAAGTCATGTCTAAAAGTACTAGACGGTCAAATTCAAAGAGACAGAGAAAGTAGGGAAGTAATTATTTATTTAAAAAATAAATTTTATCCTTTTGTTCTTTCATAATTTTTTATACTTGATGAACATGAACATAAATATCAATGTTTAATTTTGTATTTTTCATTACTATGTTAATATTTTTATTTTCAGTAAAATTATTCTAAAATTTCATTAATATTATATATTTTATATTGTGTGCCAAACATTTGGCCTAAAACTGCCACTGTTTAGAAGTTGGAATGACGTATGAGAGCACAATAATGAGTATATTTAGCATAAAACTGATAGTCGTAATTTTATTTTCTTTTATGAAAACTGATAGTGGTAATTATAAAAATTAATTATTGTAAAATTCCTGGTATTCCGGTGGAAAATTTTTCATCTAAAATCTAGTTTTCAAATTATAATTAATGATGATAATTGATTTAAGAAGAAAAAATCTTTGAAGTCAGTCAAGCATATTAATATCAACACTTACATGAATTTCTAATATTTTTCAACAAAAAATGTACTAAGTTAAATTTCTTTTATTAATTTTTAACTATGGACCGTACCATTCGTGTTGTTAATTAATGATAATAGTAAATAGAATTTGAGAATGTAACAATAGTGTAGCGCCACAAATTCTTGCCGTAGAATGTCTATAGCATAGATAGCATAGACGGGTAAATATGAGTCAGCCCATTTTGCAAAATAAGTAACTGATTAGTCATCAGCCTTATTTTTAAATTTAAAATCATTGGGTTGGGCTGTTGAGAGAGCCGTCTTTACCATATATGATCTCTCAAGAGACATTCTGATAATGTAGAAGTGGGTTGGGCGTATGAATGCAAGAGGATAATGCCCTAAAGTTGGTATTTTTTAATTTGATATTTTAATTTAATTAATTTTTTTTTAAATAAAACTTGCTACAACAAGTCATCCGGTTATCGGATGTACTCTAGAAAAATGCCCCCAAAATTGGTATTTTTCATGGATAATCAATAGGTGAGATTATTGTATGAAATTCATAACAAGGATGGATTATTTTAAGTGACATTTCGTTTATTTTATGTGTGACTAAAATATATGTCCGCGTAATACAAATATTTTCTAATTTAATTTGTTATTTGTAATCAATTAATAAAATTGGCAATTATACTTATAATCTTTGATGCAATCGTCAATGATCTAAAACATAAAAAAAGATAATAATTGTTAACTGAAATGTAATAGTAACATAAATAAACAAATAAATTAAACAAAATATATTTTGTTATTAATTCAAAATTGTGTGTAATTAACATGTTAGAGATTTGAGAAATCATTTTTGCACACAGCGTTTTCAGTCGTAGTGCATGTGTTATTATACTTGTTACATTTGAGTTATTGGGTGTTAATTTCAAATAATTCCTATTAATGCTTAAGATACCACTATATAAAATTTTCCATAAATAAAAATATACTTAAAAAATAATAATTGACACATGAAAGTGATTGTTCTTAACTCCTATTGATGATCATTGCGAAACAAAAAGACATTGAATATTACGTTTTTTGTGACTATCATAATTATAACTTAAGTATAATTCTATTTTCACCTTATTGCAGTGTCGTTGTGACATTTTTATAACTTATAAGCCTAATGTAGGAATATGTAACGGAAAATAAGTATTAGTTATATTCGTTTTTATAAACTATCTTGAGAAATTATAGAATACTTTACTTTAGAAAATAAATATAATTTTTATTAACAATTAAAAGGGTTTTTCTTCAATTTAGTGGGGGGAGATCTAAAGATGGACTAAAAATGATGATGATGTAAGTCAAAATAGGCATAAAGATAGTCATAGACATAAATTATTGCATGTAATAAAAATAAGCTTGAGATTTAAGTAATGATAATGTGATATTTTGAAAAGCTTTACGTATAGGGTTTTCTTTTAGTAGGGAAAAAAGCAACGGCTAATTATATAATTATCACCTTTACGTTAAATTAAGGAACAAGGAACCATGCAACTTCACTTCTCATTTTACTCTCTCAACATTAAAGTCAAAACCTAAAGCTAATCATACTTTTGAGGTTAGCTAGCTTTAGATACTACTTCACTCAACACCTAATCTTATTTATTAATATTATAGGCGGTTTGCTAGGTGATAATAAACGATATTAATGAGAATGAAAAATCAAGTGTAATTTTGGTTGAAAATCTCTTAACTACTTTGATGTCCATATTTTTTGAACTTTAATCATCTCATTTTCTTCATAAAAATTCATTTCAATGCATTACCATTAGAAGAGGTGGTATTAGGTGGTAATGGAAATGATATAAAACTTTTGATGAAAATTTACACTATAATTTATTCCCATTACCACCATTTAATACCACCTACCAAATGGGCCGTTAAAGTACTTGTTTGTTTTTTTCATTGCCTTTATTTATCGCTCTTTAACTTTTTCTTTACTTTTACTCTTTTTTGGTTATTTGAAAGGTACTCTATTTAACCTATTTGTAAGTTGCAGGTTCATCTCTCTTGGAAGACCTTTCTCGAGTCAGGGACTCTATGATCGCACTCTCCTTTATGGTAATGAGTTGCCGTCGTCCTTCCCACCTCAGACCCTGAGCATAGTTTTATATGAGCGGGATACACTGGGTATGATGTACTTATAATTTTTTTTAAGGTAGTTTTACTCTTGATATAATTATGTCACTTAAATTTCTCTTATACAGAGGTTCTATTTTTTAGGAGTAAAATTGACTACATTTCTTTAGTCCTCCATCTGAAGAAAATACGAGTATGAATTGATTGTCACATTTTCTCACCTAAACCTTTTTTACAAACGGGATATTAGTTGATGATAATTTTATGGTGATAGGTGTAATTATCTTCCTTTTCACAAATTCATAAATTAAATGATGAAATCGACCATTTTTATAAGTTACAAAGCTCTTTATCTAATATGAGAAATTCTTATATAAACTTGATGTTGGCTAAAACAGTATGCACTAACTTTAATACTATACTTCTATATTCAAAAAAACTTTAATACTATACTTCTATGAATTACTTCATGTTAGTGAATTGAAGAGTAAAGTGGATAATGGTGCACTATATATTAATATATATATATGCACCAAGTCTATAGTGGAATTTTCTTATGTGAGCGAACTCTAATAAAATACTTCATATTATGTCATATATATACTCAAATAGTATTAATTATTGCCTTTTTTAAAAACAATAAAAAGTATAAACAAATAAATGCATTGACCGCAGAAATAAAAGTGAAAATATAAAATCTTTAACATATAAATAATTGTGATTTAAAAGAAATATACTTTCTTTGTCTATATATTTAATTCGTTTTTTCATAACTTTATTCATAAAAATGTTCCCATCACTTTCTTTTATATTGATTTATATATTTCAACTATAATTTCATATAATCCATATAATTAAATGACCTAATTATTTTTAATCTTTGTGCATGATTCTTTTGTTGCACTTTGAAAGAAACACATTTACTAGTTAACTAATGTACACATGCATATGAAGAGTACGTGGCGTTAGGAAACCCTACATAGAAAGTGTGTTCAGCTTTTTTACTAATGCTGAATACGATGGTTTTGGTCCTTATTTTGACTATCTTATTTTGTTTTGGCATATATATATATACATATATATATATATATATATATATATATATATATATATATATATATATATATATATATATAGGATTTGGATCGTGTGAAAACCAATTAAAATGGTGAAAACTGAAAACAGGGGTACATAATAGCTCAAATGGAGTACATATTTGGGTGGCAGTTTTGTAAATAATTAGACATTTGTTAAAAAGGGTACATAACTACTTAAAAGGGGTACATATTCTAATGTCATTTTTGTAAATAATATGAACTTTTTTCTTCACAAAACATATGTACACCCTATAAGATGATATGTATCTCTTTTGCTTCAATATGTATACCTTAGTTTGGTTTTCAGTTTTCACCACTTTAAGTGTTTTCACTTGATTCTACCCCTATATATATATATATATATATATATATATATATATATATATATATATATATATATATATATATATATATATATATATATATATATATATATATATATATATATATATATATATATATATATATATATATATATATATATATATATATATATATATATATATATATAGGGTCAGGATCCAGTGAGACCACCCTCTTATGTGAGACCATGTGAGACCTGCTCATTTATCAAATGAGCAACTATTCTTAGTTCATTTATCAACATCATCTTCATCTTCATCATCATCATCATCATCATCATCATCGTCGTCGTCGTCATCATCATTTTCATCATCAACATCATCAATTTGAAATCAATGTGAAAGTTTTTTTTGGTAATATATTCTTGTCCAAAACGCACTGGTACTTTGCTGCTTGTTTGGATAATATGTGATGAGAAACGATTTTGTGTTTATGTATCACATGAGCTGATACATGAGCAACAATTCATTGCTCATTTATCAAATGAGCAAACAAGTTCTTGCTATTTTATCAAATGAGCAAACAATTCTTTGCTCATTTATCAAATGAGTAATTATTTTTTGCTCATTTATGAAATGAGCAAAAAATGTTTTGCTCATTTCTCAAATGAGCAACAAAATTTTTAGGTGGACAATGTAACGAAAATTAAGTTTCCCTACAATGCAAAACATTATTGTTAGTTTGCAAAAGATGAAGTTAGTTGAGTGGTTAACTCGTGCAATATTTTAAGCTAGCTAGATCGAAAAATTAAAGACCACGCTCTATAACTTCTATTCTATGCACTTATTTGATAGGTTGTTGGCTGTCGATCAAAAGATTGCCATTAATAATCTTATTGACCATAATTATCAATCAAAATAATGCTATACGATTTAAAATTAAATAATTATTACTCTCTATTAATTTTTTCATTTTCAAAAAGTATGGATTCCATGAAAACAATATAGTCAAACTTAGTAAATGCACGCATTTTCTCAATTAATTTTTAATTAATGTGTCAAAATTGAAACTCTAAGAATTGTGACATCTAAAATTGATATGTCAATGAACCAACACAACCAAAAGCTTAAGCTGATGGTTTAGGCCCCAGAATATGTTATATACTCTAACACGCCACCTCACACGAGAGCCCTTTGGGCTAGAAGTGTGGATGCAACACAGGCTCTTCTCATACCAGATGCTAAATAATTCACTTAAATGAGGGATGGTTGAGATTCGAACCCATGACCTCTTGTCACGTTGGCTTCTGATACCATGTCATTGAACCAACTCAACTAAAAGCTTAAGCTTATGGTTGAGGCTCCAGAATATGTTATATACTCAAACATTTTTTTGATTTCAAAATTTCTTGTCTTAGCCGGAAAAAATTTTTTTTTTTGTTGGGAGAAAATTACAAAATATTATATCAACACTAATGGAGTAATGTATGATAGCCTAAAAGAACAAAGAGATGATTTAAAAAAACAATTTTATGTTTTTTTTTGAACAAACCATAAGTGGGACCTAATTTCAAACAAAATTTTCAACAAATACTTCCTCCATTTCTTAAAACAGTTCTTATTTGTCATTTTAGAATGTTTCATTTATTGTTCGCACAAAACGTCTTTCCATCTGTAGCATTATTGGACAAATTAACTTTAATCATCCTCATTAGTATTTTAACAATGGCTATGGTCCCCACATATCATCCACTAATATTATTTTAATATTTTTATATTCCTTATAGTCCCTACATGTCTCTCATTAACTTTATAAAATATTTTTTTGATGTTTACTATTCTCACTTTTTCTTTATCAAATTTAATATTTAATAAAATAATATCTCTACTACTTCAAAGTTTAATTCTCGAGAAGTGATCATTAAGAAATAATAGGAGTATAATATTATAAAAAACTCTTTTTATTCTAATTAAATGTCAAATTTCTTTTTTACTATATTTCTATTAAATATTTTTTATATACTCTAATGAGATCCAGTTAAAAAAAAAGTAGAAATAAAAAAAGAAGAATAGAGAATGGAGGTGGGGGATGGGTAATGAGTGAGTCAAAGGTCAAAGAAAGACAGAGCATGGAATGTGAAATTGTGAAGAGGCCCAGGTTGTCCTTCTTCTCTTCCCTTCCCTTTCCTTTCATATTCATTCATTCTCTTCATGACCCCACTCCCTCCATCACTCACCAATTTATGGGCCCCACCACCTAACTGTTATCAAGATCTCTTCGACCCGACTTCTTCTACTTGTGGGTCCTTTTTGCTTCAATGGGGCTCCATTTTCTTCTCTTAAGTGTTAACCATAAAACAAAATTTGACTCATCCTAATTTCTTCAACTCAAGCTCAAGGGTACGTCATAGAGGTGTTTATTCGTGTTATTTGGTTGAGTTCAAATTAGATCTTTTGTTTATAATGATCATGTACTCTCTCTATTTTCTAATGTTATATTCATATTTGATCTACTCTCTCTATTTTCTAATGTTATATTCATATTTGATCTCGTTAGATTCGTCTAAATTTATACTTTTTTATAATTTTTTATTATGTGTATTTAAAGATATTGAGGTTCAAAATCTACATTGAAAACTGTACAAAAAATAAATAGGAAGAATAAAAAGAAACGAAGGGAGTATAATTTTAAATTCAATTTGAAGTTAGGTCAATTCAGATTCGATTAAAGTCAAGTCGATTCTGTTTTGAACACCTTTGCTCAGCTATTGAAAATGTTTATTGTCAATCTTCAAAAAAAAAATGTTTATTGTCAGCACATAAATCTTTGAACTAAATTCACGTTGAAATAACATGCACCAATTTTAATGGTTTTACGTTTTTAACTTATACTCAATTCATCTCATTGAATTTGCAAGAATTTTTATTTTAGTTCGTACCATTTAATTTGCATTATTTCTATTTTTGAATAATGACCCCATCACTTTCTTTTAATTCTATGGATACATTTTAATTCTGTTTTAATTTCATTCACACAATTCATTTTCTCCCTTTATTTATTATCAATTTCTTAACATTTACCCATTTTGTCTTTAATGCAAATTAAAGAAGACAGATGGAAAACTCCTTCTGCTCTTTATATCAATACTTGCTATTTAGAGTGGATTAATTAGTCCATACAAACCATTTATCTTAAAGATATTATTGATTTAAATATTAATTCGATTAGATTAGATATAAAGGTCACGTTCTAACTTGAAATTTGTTCACTCGATGCGATTATAATCCAACTTGAAACCAATTTGATCAATATAATCTAACTTATAAGACTATAACGTTAAATTTTTAATATTTGTTGGCTGCACCCTCTTTTCATATTTGGTGGCCAAATGTTCAAATAATTATTTTATTAGAAAATTATGGTTCATATTTTTAAAAAATAATAACAAAAATAAAATCCACGTACGTGTAGGTGCAGCAGACAGCAGTTAGTAGTATCATTAAATGTGTTGTTGAATGTTGATAATCTTATTTAGTTGTTTTGTGGTTGGCAAATACAATTATACAAGTATATATATGATTTTGCTATGAATGGATATTGTATTTTTAAATTCAAGGTAGGAAATTTCCAATTGCATTAAATAATTAAGGTCAAGTACTAGTGTCTTCTACGTTTAACATCTTCTTCTAGCTTTTTTATTTGTTTTTTATTTTTTTGAAGTGATTCTTCTAGTATTAATAGAGTTTTTCATGTTATTTTTTCTTTGCATTGTTAACTACTAGTACTACTGAAGTATAAACTAGATCTAGATTGGACCCACATATCTCTATTTTTTGAAATAAAAAGACTCAAGTGTGGTTTTATAATTTTAAAATTATAATTTGTTAGGTCAAAAGTCAAATTATCAAGGGTTGAAGGTGACTTTAATCGGTCAAGGAAACAACTCAATCAAAAGCTTAAGTTTATGGTTGAGGTCCTAGGATATGTTTTATACTCTAACATGCCCTCTCACACGAGAGCCCATTGGGCTAAAAGTGTGGATGACTGGATGCACATATGCGTTGAATATTCCACTAAGTGAAGGATGGTTGAGATTCGAACCGGTGACCTCTTGTCACGTTGGCTTCTGATTCCATGGCAAGAATCCAATTAAACCAAAAGCTAAAATTTATGGTTGAGGCCCCAAAATATGTTTTATACTCTGATCACCTAGTAACTCAAACGATGATATGCATCATAGAGGAAAGTGATGAGAGTGCATTGGCGTTGAGTGACAAGATGATCAGTACTTATATGTATAATTTCATATGAATATATCAAATTTAAAGGCTTCTAATAAATTTCAGGTAATCCAATTTATCCAAATGAAGTATAGGATTTCAAATAAGAAAATTTTCTAATAAAGCCAATAATTGTGCAAATGTAAATAGGAGTAGATGTTATATCAACAAGCCGACCATTCAAGCACATGCCATTCACATTTTGTAATCTATTTCAAAGAATTATCCCAATTAATTTAACTTTCTTCTATTAAATTTACCTTATTTTTACTTTTTTTTACTATCATTGACATCTCATTTATATATTTAATTTTGGAAAATTTGCCAAGAATAATCCCAACTATCACCCGTTGGCCATAAATAATCCCAACTATTGATGAAGTTTGCTGAAAACAGTCCCACTCTATTTTAAACCGGCTGTAGTAGGTTTTTTGAGTATTTTTTTTATCTTTTTTTTTAACTTTCCTTCATCAAATTAGGTAAACCTATATTAAAGTTAAAAAAAAAGGTAAAAAAAAATACTCAAAAAACCAGCTACAGCCGATTGAAAATAGAGTGAGACTGTTTTCAGCAAACTTCATCAATAGTTGGGATTATTAAAAAATAATCAATAGTTGGGATTATTTCTGGCCAACGGGTGATAGTTGGGATTATTCTTGGCAAATTTTCCTTTAATTTTTGTTATTTTCCATAAATTTCTCTCGCTTTGTTGTAAAATATTTTCTTTCGAGTTTTTCTTTTTTTTTATTTGTACATAGAGCTATCTCTTTGGTACCAAACAAGTCGGTTGACTCTATCGATCACATGAGCGGCATAACAGACTGCTCAGGAACCCACTATTAATTAAAAAATAAAAAATAAAATATTTATCTTTTCATTTAATTATTAACTGCGGGTATTAGTTAGTGGATATGGCCAGTTTAATACTCCCTCCGGTCCAGTTTACTTGTGCCATTTGACCAAACACAGATATTAAGGTAGTAGTGGGGTCCATTGGAAAAGGTGGTAGTTGGGTATTTTAATTGATTAAATTAATTGTAAAGGTGGTAGTGGAGTATTGGGAATTGGAAAAGTGGGGGTATTTAGGTAAAAAAAGGATAGCCAAAAAAGAAAATGGGACAAGTAATGAGGAATTGCCAAAAAAGGAAATGGGACAAGTAAACTGGAACGGAGGGAGTATGTCTTATCTTTTCATTTATATTGATTCAACCTAGGTATAACTCAATAGTGTTACTCTTAATTTGTCATATCCTCTTATGTAAGGTTTCTTCTATTTGGGGTAAAATCAATCGCTAACCTCTAACCCTCCCTGTAATTTTGTAAAGGGAGCATATTGGTAAGGATTGTCCGTCAAGTTCCCTCACCCATACCCTGCTCTCAAGCGGGATATTAAGTATAATAATGATGATGATTAAACTAGTAAAGTAAATCAATACTTAGTTCAATTGAAAAAATTACTAATACATCGTACATTATCTAAGTTAAAAAATAAATATTCATAATTATACATTCATACTTAAAAAAGTTCATATTTTAACGTCGCTAATTTATTAATAGAAAGTAAAACTGTTGTAAATCAGCAGCAAAAGCGACAGATATATATAGAATGATTGCCGGTAGAAGGATGAGAATGAAGAAGAATCTGGCACGTACCAGAATATATAAAACATCGTGTGTCGTTTACCGGTGAATACCCGCGTGTGAGAAAGAAAGTGCGTGGCACGGGTGAATGCCCAAACAAAACGGGTGTCTCTGGTCAACCCGACAGCCTCGCCGGATACAGCTTACTATTGCCTCCTTACCCTTTTCTACCACGTGCTCTTTCTCTTTCCTTCGCACGTGTGCCAGCTATGCTCCCATTTTAAGTATGGTTTTGTTTTTTTGACCTCTTTTTTTCTTTTGAATTATGACCAACTAATCCTATCTTATTATCTTAGTTTTACTCTTAATTAACACTTAACACTAATGATTTTGATGGGGTATGGATTATATTAAGCATGGTAATAGTAATCATGTAGTGAGATTCAATGTTCATACATTGTATAGTGCTAATGTTGACAATTAATGTCTAATCAACTTCCATTATGTATATAATCATGATTTGTTGTAAGTTTAACTTTTTGATTCCTAAAGTTGTACTATAGATCTATGTAAAATTATATTATAAGCTTCACTTATAAATTTTTAGGTAATTGATTTATCTGAAATAGTAATATTTGGTTCAGAAACTCTCATATATTTGAGTTAAATGGTGTTAGCTTAGAGAGATATAAGAATATAATTTTCTTTCTCATAAACTATATCAGTGAAAGAAATTCCCAAATTGCATATAAGAGAAATAATTGAGCGTTTAACGTAAGAGGATTTGATGAGAAAAAAATTTATTGATTCTGGAACATCTGATTCAACTTGTACATACGGATCCTAGACGAATAATAACATAATTATTGATTAGATTTTGTCATAGAATATCTATAGAAAATTTTGTTAGGGATTAATTTATCACCATGGCTATTTGTTTATGGATTATTTGCGTACTTTGTATATATATATTTTTATGTTGGAGGTGTTTGTAAATCATTTAAATGTCATTTTTTTCTTCAACTCAATTGTCTTATTATCTAACTAGCTGGTAATTTTAATGATTTTAATTTAGTATTAGGTAGAATTTTTTTAATACGGAATCAAACTTTTGATTTCTTATGTAATTAGAATTTTTTTTTCTTATGTAATGAGAATATCATGCATACATATTACTCTTTCACTTTACAAAAGTTATTCCATATTGATGATTCCAAGTCACATATATGTTATAGCATATTTAAAAAAGTCACAAAAGTCATATTTTGTGGACTGTATTTTCCATTATTAGTTTGTGACTCAACTTTTTTTAACCAAAACATATTGTAAACTTGCAAGTTACAATTACTTAAAAAGTATTCTTTAATACTATATTTGTATAGGAGGAAATTGAGAGAAAAAAGAGGTAATATACTAATATCTAATGTAGAATAATTATATTTTTCTCATTTAAATATAAAAATGATAGACGGAAAATGGAAAGAAATGAATTGAAAGGAAGAAGGCTCTTGTTGTCTAGTAAGCAAATCTTTTCAATACTCCCTCCAAATCATTTTAGATGTTCCATTTGGAATTTCACGGATTTTGAGGGTTGAGTAGGTCCATTAAAAAGGTGATAGTTGGGTATTTTAACTGATTAAATTAATTGTAAAGGTGATAATGAAGTATTGGGAATTGGAAAAGTGAGGGTATTTAGGTAAAAAAAAAAGACAAAAAAGGAAATGAGACAATTGATATGATTTTACCAAATAAGAAAATAAGACATCTAAAATGATTCGGAGGGAGTATTATAGTGAACAAATTCTTTCAACATTGAAATAAAAAACTCAGCTTCCTTCTCTTCTTTTCCTTCCATTTACTTCCCTATGCGTCGTCCTTTTTCTGTCATTCCTTTTCTTTCTAAAATGTTATCCAAATAGCGTTCAACTGGAATGTATAATAGAAGTCCAGTTCAAATTCAAAAACTATATCCTCATTAAATCCTCCAACTCTATTAAGTGCCTCCCACCTAAGATTGGGTTGGGTGGTCGTATATAATAACCTTACTATTATTAATAATAGTAATAAAGTTATTTTCGATTGACCCTTGATGACAAATGTAATCTAAATAGTTTCACACAAATAAGAAATACACATAGATTAATGTGTCGCAATTGTTTTATACTACTATATTATAACTCATTATAAAAAAACAAAAAACAATATATTAATATTGCCCCTTCTAAATAAGAGAACATTTTATTTGGCTAACGTACATATAAGCAAAAAATAATCAGTGATATTTTATTTACACAATTTATTTACATCCTCGAAACGCATAATTTTATATTAATAATTTTTTATAATTTTTAAATAGATATAGTTTAGTACTTCCTCCGTTTCATAATACTTGCTACATTTCACTTTTTTACGTAGTCTAATGCACAATTTTGATAAATAATATCTTAAACTACAATTATCTAAAAATTATAAAAATTTAATATTATGAAAATATGCGATTAGACGATTCAAACAAGATCCCATTTGACTATATTTTTACTTACACATTAGTCGCAATATGTAAAATAAGCTTGAACAATGAATAGTGCACAAAATCGAAATGTAGCGAGTATTTCGGAACAAAGAAATTATAAAAATGGAGGAGGTAATTACCATTATGACACCTTATTTTGCTAATCGCAATACTGAATAGCGCCGACCTACATTTTTTCCAATTAGAGTAGATAAAGGCCTATTATATAAAAGCTTAACTTATATATAACCTATAATTTTAATAAAAAACACAGCATAAGATATTAAGATAATCCATCCAAACTTATAAAAAGAACAAAAGTTAGTCACATGGTAACCCAATTAGCAATCGGAGTACATAAAGATTTACGCAGGTTTTATTTTGTTTTACTGACTATAGTACGGACTTCTCAGACAGATTAATGGTCAATGGATAAACTTCAGATAAACAATACCCCTACTTTTGATTCTTCAACGTTTTTATTTTTTTAAAAAAATTATCTAGAATAATTCGATTTATTTGTGATTTTCTTATAATAATTTCAACTATTGATTAACTATGAATAATTCTAACTTTGAGGGGTATTTACTTAGAGTAAACCTGATGATCGAATGACTTGCTATAGCAAGTTTAATTTTTTTAAAAAAAGATAAATTAAAATACAATGTCGAAAAAAAAAATTAAAGAAATGTTCCAAAAAAATATGATTTTTTTATTATTTAGAATGTTTTATGTAAATTTTCAAAAATTTCTCTAATTTTAAATTAATTTTTAGTTTACTTATTTGGTGAATAGCAGTCATCGGGTTACACAAGTTTACTCTAGTCAAATACCCCTTAAAGTGAGATTATTCTAGGTAAATTTTCCAACCTCCTTTAGTATTTGTGTGGATTACCCCTTCTCCTTCGTATTTGGGTTGTCTAGGATTAATTCTAAATCAAAAGCCAATGTTATAAAAGATTACGAGTTCAAATTTTAACCACTCATAATTTAAAATGGAATATTCAGTATCAGGTATATGAAGAATATCGTTTGTGCTGCATTCACAATTTTAATTTAAAGTGTTTTGATATGAAGTATATAACATATCCTAATGCCTTAATTATTAGTTTAAACTTGTATTTGAATTAGTTTCTTAAAAAAAAAGGCATTTTAAGTATATTCTTTAAGACTAAATGTGTACTAGGATGTTTATGTTATGTAATGTACCCTTCAAATTTATAGTATGGACAATTTTAATTAATGAGCAAATAGATTTGTTTTAGGATTCTTTTTGTTTTTTGGTAAGAAATGTTTTTTGGGTTTATATTAAACTGTTAGTATTCAGTAGTCAGTACTGTTGTTTGGTCGACTCTGTTCTTAACAGTGATGAAGAACAAGTACAGTCAACAATGCCCTACTGCTCTTTTTTTAGACAGTCTGGAAAGTAGTTTAATTTGCTTAAATGCATGTGAATTTTAATACCTAAATCCAATGGTCAAAAAATTAACATAATTTTATAACAATTAATATGGGGATTGTAATAGTCCCCAGTATTCGGACCATCTGATCAATTTCGGATTAGGCAGGGCTGACTCTAAGGGTGGGCAAGAGGGGCTGTCGCCCAGGCTCCATGTCAAAAAAGCAAAATAATGGTTGTAAAAGGTCCATATAAGTTATAAATTGCAAAGGAAAAGGGTCTCAGTATGTTATTTCGCCCAGGGCTCCCAAATATCTAGGACCGCCCCTGGAATTAGGTATTTTAGATTGGTTCAAATTAGGGTATATTTTGTGTCACCTTAATTTTTACATCACTGTGAATCAATTTTTAAGTCAAGTTAAATCGGAATCGGATACAAGGCTTCAATATCCTATAATATAAATTACACTTTTATTTATTATTTTTTTTTTTGAAAATTATTACTCCCTCCTATTCAGCACAATTGTCCCATTTGACTTTTGGCACTATTCATTCATCACTCTTAATTTGTATTTTACTCTTAATCTATAAGTTAAAACATAGTCATGTGGGATCTTGTTTGATTCGTCTCAATACAACGATTATTAATATCAAATTTTTATAATTTTTAATTAACAATAATTGGAGATATTAAGGGTTAAAATGTTGCCTCGGCATGTGTGAAAAGTCAAATGGGACAATTGTGCTGAATAGGAGGGAGTATTTGATTTATCCTTATTGCAAATGCTACTAGATAGATTATTAATTAGTTCTAATTAATAAAAAATTAGTTGGTAAGGCTTCAATATCCAATGTGGATTTCATTTTTGTTTATTCTATTTTTTTTCATGGAGTTCGAGGAAATAGAAAAGAAAAAATTTGATTGGATGTTCCACAATTCTATGACAAGACATGTCTTTGGTTTGGCCAATAACGATATGCTACTCCTGTCCTCCCACTATTTAGATTTCTAATAAAATTTTGCACCCTACATTATTAAGAAATGAAGTAGATATAGTTTAATTGTTAAAAAATAATTTAAAAATTATATAAATGATATTAATTAAAGAAAGAATAATTATATGGATAAAAATCAATAAAAATAATTAGATCATGTTCATATTAAAAATACAATAAAATATATATACTCCCTCTGTTTTCTAATGTTCTTCCCATTTAGAATATTCTATTTTGAAAAGAGAAATTTGATTAATATTTTTAAGACATATATAAAAGACAAAATATATCGATGTGAAATCTCGTTAGATTCGTCTTAATGTATACTTTTTTATTATATATTTCTTATAATTTTTTATGATGCGTATTTAGAGATATTTAGGCTCAAAATTTACTTTGAAAACTGTGCAAAAAATATGGAAAGAACATTTGGAAATGAATGGATTAACATTTTGAGGAGACAAAATGGATATGTTAATTAGCACAATGTCTTTGGTGAATTTGTCTATTTGCTACATATTCTAATTAATATTTATGAGTGTCAAAAAATTTGTAATACTATACTCCCTCCGTTAGATCATGTTCATAGTAGGAGTAGTATATTATAGTAAATTCAAGTTCAAGCATTAATATAAATAAATCCAAAAGCTAGACTGTAAAGTGTATTCTAAACAAGCATACCTAATTATATTCACTCAATTAATCATCATCATGCTTTTTTGTGTAGCCAAAAGTAACAAATCTTCAACTTTTATTCACGCTTCACTAACAAGATTAAATTTTGATTTCATTCATTGCGATTTAATTTTATCGTTAATAATATTTGTATAAAATAATAATTATTGATGATTAATTATAAATAATACTCCCTTCGTCCCATTTTAGTTGTTCACTTTGCCATTTTGGGTCATCCCACTTTAATTGTCCACTTTAATTGTCCACTTTCCTTTTAAAATTTTTTTTTTTAAAATTTTTTTTCCATGATTTATTTTTAGGATTATTTCACCATATTTATAAGCCATAAACTCAAATTTATACATGAACACAATATAGCCATCTTTAATATTTAAGAAAAATTATCTAGAATAATATAACTTTTTTATGATTTTCCAATAATAATTTCACCTATTGATCAGCCATAAATAATCTAAACTTTAAGGTGTAATTTCTTAGATTAAAATTTAATAAACAGATGACTTAATTTTATTTAATATTACCCATATATTTAACTCTAACTTTAAGGTGTGATTTTTTAGACAATAATCCAACATATTATCAATATAATTTAACTCTTTTTTAATTTAATCTACACAATTTACATGATAGTTTAATTTTGTAGTATTGATAATAATGATAGCTAATTAGCTATTCACCTTTTTTACTTTTTCACTAGAACTTGATTTTGACCAGAGTGTAAAGCTTTTTAGTTTGATTCGATCTGGATTAGGAAACTTTTTTTTTTGGCACCCAATAATAATGGAGTATTTAACTTACTTTTAATAGTGTATAATTAATTGGATAACACAACAATAAATAAAGGAGGGATTAGTTGGAGGAAAAGCTGCTTTTGCTATGTCTTTCACTACTTTTCTGCATGAATAAATATAATATTATAACTAAAATTAATATCATTATTGATGATGTTCATTCAGTGACATCAGTGGTAATTGCATTGTGCTTTTGGCCAATTCTTTTGCAAACTTATTATTTTTAAGTGTTTTGTTCATTAATTTTATAATTTTTTTTGTTTTCTAAAATGTCATCATTTCTTTTATATCCATGATTTTAAATTAGCTTTGAATGTTTCTAAAATTAAATCTTAAAAAACATATAAAAGATAAAAGGTAAAGGACACTCATAATATTCTGCACAAGGCAGGATTTGGGTAGGGTTTTTACTGAAAGATGCGGACATATGTTCGTTCCCCTCAAAGAGGGAGTAAAGAGGATGCACGCAGTCAAGAAATCCCACAACTAATACCTGCGCCCAGTAGGTGATCGAAATCGACATGCAGATGTTGATCTATCCATCGAGCCACAAACACTTTTGAAAAAAAATACCATATATAGAATTTGTGTATTAAATCCTACCTCTCCAAAATGTCTATTATTTTGATATCACACAATGCTAAATTGATCATATTATGACATCAAATGGGAGCTACTCAATTTGACAAACACTCCCTTTTTTCTATGCTACTCAATCTCACTATTTACTCAAAAATTTCCCAAAGTGTCCAACTTGCTTCTCACATAATCAATCTGTACTTCATCCGTCCCACTAAATTTATCCTGTTTTTCTTTTCAGTACGTCTCTTATCAAATTTATTGATCTATCTTTATTTTTTTGCCACAATTCACATTTATTCTTTACTCACTTTAAATTTTCGATTTTTATAGGATACAGAGAGTATCTAATTTAGAATATAATCAAAGTCTCCCACATGGCTAGATACATAGCTATGTTATTCCACTCAAAGAAGAAAAGGATGCGCATATATAATAGGGTAAGAACTATGTGGTAATGATCCATTGATGTTGAATAGCAATCCCTAATAATAGGGGGGTCTTGAAACTTCATTTTCTAAAAGATGTGCTATACACATTCAACGTACATGGTGATTAAGACTTGTTATGCTTGATGGAGCACTATGTTTCCTACCACAATATATAGGACCAACTTGGCGTTGTAAATATACTATGTCACACTACACTCTCGATACGAAGTCAATAACAAACTAAATTTAATAGGAAAACGATTATTCGTTAAAAATATGGTGGGGCTGGGCGTATGAATTTTTCATATAGTAAATTTATATTTTAAAAACAATTTGTTAGGTTTGTGGTCATATGTCACGCAGATATCTATATTAATTATGAGGTATGTGTCTGATTCTATCTGTTGTTTTGTAATTTAAAATGAAAAAAATATATATGCAAAATAAAAAGTAATTCATAACATGACAAGTTGGTCAAAGATTAGGTAGTTTAGTCAAGATTATGTTCTAAATGCTTGATAAGTATGTCTTTGTTTTAATATCATGTTGGCATCGATCAAGACGGTCTTTTATTTGACTATAAGCTAGTGAAAATGGACACCTTGGGAGTATAGTGTCCATTGATTTTACATGAAGTATGATTTTCATCTTTAGTGGTTAGACTATCTACATCCGACGATTCTCACATCTGTGTTTTTTCACCAGTACTAACTATCGCTTAATTATATAATTTAACGAAAAAATAATAAATATCAGTGTAAAAGATAATTTAATGGAGTAAATTCAATCAAAGCATAAATTTTTTTGCATGTAACAGGTTAAATTTTGGGCAAAAATAGTTTATTAGGTTGAACTTTAAACATTGTATATGTTGGATGAACTTGAACTTAATTTCATCGAACAAACTTTTATCTATTGACGACATGAACATAAGTCACTTGCTGATGTGGTTATATACGACACATTATATTACATGATTATACGCGTGACACCCTTTTCTGACATGGCAGCACGTGTGTGGTATCATTGGGCAGCACATGTGACAACCACAATTCAAACGGTATGTAATTTTTCTAGTTATTACATAAAAATTTATTCTCTATCGCACCATTTGATACTAACAACGAAATAGTAGGGGGAAGATATATATTCAAACAAATGACATTTTGAGTCCAAGATACTCTTGTGTCATAACTTGGATTGTATAAATAAGAATAGGATAATGTTTAATAAGCACCAAATTCAAGTGAATTAGCCAATGAAAAGCGCAAGGAAAAGAGTAGGAGTAAGAATGAAGCGTCAATAGCGTAACATGTAGGGATGTTATAATTGGATAACAAGTTATTTTTTTTTAGAAATAAATATATATTAAATATAAAAATATAATATATAATTCCCAATCCAATCTGTAATTATTGTGTAGTGATTCCAACTTAAATTATTTTTGTGCTGAACTATGCAGTCAAACCTGGGAATTATACGCACGGATTTTTGGCAAATTTAAAATGTCGTATGTAGCACTCCAAAGAAAGAAATGTGTAATAGCTTTCAGATTTAGTTACTATTTCAAGCATAGATTTTATCAATCATTATATTAATATTAATATATACTTTCTCGTTTTCATATATGTTATTCACTTATTTAATATATATGAATGTTAAATTTTGATTATAATTTCTCATTGTTCTAGAAGAAAAAATATATTTATGTGGGATCTTGTTAGATTCTTCTCAACATATACTTTTTAAATGTTAAATTTTTAGAATTTTTAAAAACTCACAATTAAAATTATGGAAAATTTCACATGGTAGCATCGAACTTTCACGAAATGCCGGTAGTGATATTTTTGTAAGATTTCTCCACATGATAGCATGCAGTGTATATCTAATTATCACAATTGAATCATCATAAATCAATGTTATTAAAATTGCGATCCGGATGGTAAAATCGTACGATTTTACGATTCCACCTGGGCCTTACGAGTTGGATCGGAAGTGAAATCGGAATCAAGTAAAATCGCCCATAAAATCGGGTGAAATCGGTAAAATCGAACTGATTTTACCAAAATGCTTAAAATTAACCACATGACAATTTTTACTTTAAAAAAAACCTTATATCTCAATTTACCTAAATCTTCATACAGCAGCCCGCATCCTACGCCTTACCTCCAGACCTCATTCTTCTCTCATTGTTTTATTATTATTGAATTTGTGCGGGATGTGTGAATTTTTTTATTGAATTAAATAGTATAATTGATTCATTTTTATTGATTACTCATGTTGGATTAAATAGTAGTATTATGTAGTTAATGAGTATTTACTTATTTATTTATGATTAACTTTGCTCATGAGTATTTTGTTAATTACTCAAGTTTGTCAACTTGTACTTGACTTTATTAGTAGATGGTGTAATTTATATTACTTGACATAAATTTTTTAATTACAAGGTTGAGAAAAGGTTTAGTGAAAATCGATAGTTAATTAGCATAACATATCCATATATTCGTTGAAGTGCACAGATCATTTAGTGTTGTTTATTCAGATCATCAAATCGATTTTGAATCAACTATTTCGGGTAGGTTAAAAATCTAATTTTGTGTCCACATAGTCTTTTAAGTGGTTTTGTAATTATTTTGAAATCAGCTCAAAATCGAATTCAACTACAATATCGAATGCATATTGAGTTATCGAATATGTTTTGAACAACTCTGACGACTACAACATTAAAGTTTAATCCAATCTCTAGAGGCAGTTTTGTTATGTCATATTTGTCATTAACAATTACTCCAATTGATACACTTTGACTTATGATTAATGATTCAGAAGTAAGATGTAAATAAACAGAATAAAAGAATAAATAAAAAGTAAGGCATCTTTTATTTTCAAAATTAAGTGGGGAGGGGGGCTGCAAAAATCTTTAGATAAAAACATTTGAAATGAAAAGAGAGTGTTGGTGAACTGCTCAAGGTATCAACCAACAAAATTAGATCATTACATACTTATGGAGGAACCAACATCTGTTCCCTATACTTAGGAAAAACATAACATAACTTGGTAGGTCTTACTTAGCTTCTATGAACCTTTCTTATTATATAGTCCTAGACCCTATTGGTAGTCTCATGAGAAACAACTTTTCGGTGAAATACTCCCTCCGTCCCATATAGTTCATCATCATTATCATCATCATACCCAGTGTTCCCGCACATAGAAAAGATATAAAGGATCTTCTCGGTATCCCGCACAAGGCAGGGTCCGAGTGGAGGGTTTTCTTTTTCTTGAAAGATGGGGACAAATCATACCCATACCCCCAAGGAGGGAGTAAAGAGAGATGCGTGCAGTCAAGAAACCCCTCAATTGATACCTGAGCCTAGTAGGGGTCGAACCTCAAACCTTCGGCTCCACATGCAGATGCTCTATCCATTAAGCCACAAGCGCTTTTGGTCGTCCCATATAGTTGAAAGCAAAAAAAATTGTTGTTTTTTTAAGAAAAAGGTAGATAATGGTAATACATGAAGAGAGAGAATAAATTGTGTGGTTGAAATTAAAAAAGAGTCAAAATGTATGGATGAGATTAAAAGAAAATGGTGGGCCATAGTCCTAAATAGAACTGATGCAAATTAAGTGGGACAAACCAAAATTAGAAAATGCTGCAAATTGAATGGGTCGAAAGGAGTAAGTTCAAACAAGAAATTTATATTTGACAGTTTCAATAAAAAATTCATATTCTCTAATTTGTATTAATTGAGCTATTTAACTCATAGATAAAATACGTCTCACGATAAAACTTCCGCCTCATATAGAATAACCAAATAATGTTTCTTTTAATAGCAATTGTAGATATTTTGAAAATAATTTATATAAAATAAATTAAAAATTGTCCTCCATTGAAAATATAAATAGCATATTCCTAAATTCTATATGTTTAGTATTTTAATCAAGTAGTCCTACTTTGAATCAAATAATGCATTATAAGAAAATATAAGCCAATTTATGGAATAAATGCTTATTCCCCGTAGAAGTGCTTATATTCTTTAGTGGAGATTTGTCATAAAGTTAATTTTTCCCACATTTACATAATACATATCTTAAAAAGTATCTTTTTAAATAATTTCTAGCACTTATAAATAAATAATGCATATAAATTTACTGAACAGACAATATTACAAAATGTGAAAATTAATAAGAAAAGAAGATTATGGACAGAATATGCCATGATGCCAATATTACAATGAGGATCAAGAATATTCTTAATATGCAAGTAGTAGTAATTAATGGCTTATTGGGATTATAGTATTATATTATATAATATATTATATTATTGTTTAGTTTATCATAAGTAGTACTTATAATGCATATAAATTTACAGAGCAGGATTCTCCCTATCAACCTACAGCTCAGTATTCGTTTCTTAGTATCACTACAAGGTTTTATACTAATCAATTCATTAATGATTTGATTAGAATAGTTACTCCCTTTGTCTACAACGTTAAAATTTGACTATTTGAGTAAAATAATAAAAATGGATAAAAATGGTAAAAAAAACACTCCTTTTATTTTTTAATGTTTTCCCGTTTAGAATATTCTAGAGAGAAAATTTGATTAAGATTTTAAGACATGTATAAATGATAATATATATCCATTTACGATCTGATTAAATTCATCTTAATGTATATTTTTTTTATTATATATTTTTCATAATTTTTATGATGCGCATTTAGAGACATTAAAGCTTAAAATTTACTTTAAAAACTGTGCAAAAGGTAGACGATAAGAACAAAAAAGAACGCAAGGAATATGATTTATATCAATAAGATAAATATATTGAAAAAATGAACATACTAAAATTAGAAATTTAAATTAAGAAAAGAATTAGAGTAATAGCCAAAAAGAAAAATGAAGCAAATTTCATTAGACGGGCCTAAAATGAAAAATGTTATAAAATTCGTAATACGAAAGGAATATAAGATAACCTTTTTATGAATAAATTACATCAATATAGGAGCTGACCAGGTTTAAGAGAAATGAAGTCAATCTTGAGCCTTGCGTAATTTCAGACAGACTTTCAAGATTCAACTTTCAAGTTTGTCATTTTCTTGGAAGGTAAGAAGCCAGTAATTTAAAATAATCCTAAACTTATCCAAATGATTTTGGGCTTTGTATAAAATACCCAGATAACTAATCAATCTATCTACCAATTGGCGTCACTCATTTATTACCTAAAATGGAGCCGTACATATAAACACCGTCTCCTTATGTGATGAACTCATACAATCAATTTATTATTTTAGTTTATCATTTTAAGGTTATAAGTAATTACTTTAGAATAATAAATATGTTTTAGGCTAGCGCAATAAAGACATCTCTATGAGATCATATCATTGAGAATATGTAAATTAGTTAACGTAACCAAGCAACACAAATTTTACTCGAACAAATTTTACTCGGTGGACATTAAAAATATTGTAAGTAGACGTTAAGAATACGATAAGTAGGCATTAAGGATGATATTAAATAAATATTAAAGATCTGTAAGTAGGCATTAAATATATCGTACGTGGGCATTTAAGGATATAGTAATTAGCATTAAGGATACGATTAGTAAGTATTAATAATATAAGAAGGCATTAAAAATGATGTAATAAGTCAATAAGAATACGATAAGTAGACATTAAACTTTAATAAGATGAAACTGTAGAAGAGATACTCTCAGGAGACAGGCTGACAGGCAACTGCTATCCAATTTGCCTTTTATTTTGGTACGCCGTGACCTTGGGCCCAAGAATACCTCATGTCATTTCTTTTTCCATAACCATAGGACTCAAACATACCTTGGGCCCAAGAATAACCCATAAGTATAAAAGTACGATATAATTTAATTTTTCGAATGGACAAAAAGTTCAATAACTATTTCCCAAATTAACCTATACTACTCCCTCCCTTTGAACTAATTAATCGCGAAAGAAAAATGAGGTGTTAAAAATAATATTTGAACAAAGAGTGTAAATTGAGGTGATAAAAGTAAAGAGTTTGAAATATATGGATAAGATTAATATAAAGTGATAAGTCATATCCAAAAATAAAAATAATGGAAAATGAACAAAATGGACCTAAATTGAGTGAAACTGAGAAACTATACACCAAAATCTGAAACCTACCAGTCACCCAATCACTGGTGCAAAAAAAATGTAATCTCTTTTTATCCCATACAACTATTCTTTTATTCAGTACTGATAATGGATTATCCTATCTGATCAATCAGTTCTGTATAATTTAGAGTCTTATATCCAATTTTGAAATGAAACAAATCAAATAGACATTTCAAATTTTGAATTACTATAAAATCTTGAACAAATATGAAAAAAAAAAAAATCAAACTAGGCCATCACTTGATCCAGTTTTTCAAACATTCAATCGAATTGGATTGAATAGCATTTTTCCTAATCTGAATTTTGAACAGGAAAGAATTCCATATTGTACAACCCTAACCACCACCCGCAGCCAAAAAGAAACAAAACTAATCAAAGGTAAGGAAGATGTACAAACCATCGGTAGCAGTATACGCAGCCACAAGATACAGGATCAAAATGATATCAAAGAGGCAAGAGAAATAGTCCCAATGATCCACCAAAACTGAAACAACTGCCTTGAACAACCCGAGTCTGCAATAGGTGATGCTTTGGGCGTGGTGGCATCGGCTTGAGGAACATTGCAGGATCCAAATGTCATGTTTGGCTGTTCACATAAAAGTACACCTCTTTAGTCATCAACTTTCTAAACCCCACAAAACAAAACAAAAAACTCAAAAACGTGGCAGGCAAACGCAAAGATAACCTTAAAAACATAGCAATTCATTTTCTAAATATTATAAGATATTGTCTTCGTCATACTAGCACATTTGCACTTTGTTTTTCTTTTTGCTGTTGTAGGATACTTTTGGAGATCATTGCAGTTATCTTAATTCCTTTTAATGTTGGCAGAGCTACAAACAAGGACTAAAAAGTTACTTCTAATGGAAATATCTCAATAAAGTGACTATCAACAAATACATTCCATTGCTCCGAGCTATGAGGGGGTTTGAGGGGTCTGATGTACACAACTTTATGACAAATGGGTTGTCTTCAATGACCCTAGGTATAAACATCATCAACAACTTCACGTAAACATGCAATGTATGCGACTTAATGAGTCCGTTTGATATGGTCTATTATAATCAAAAACCAATGAACATCGAAATAATCTCAATAAAAAGACTATCAAGTATCAACTAATTTACTTTTCCTTTCATAAAGTCACATCAAGAACACTTTTGAAACTTATTGAGAATTAATCGAACGATAGTGTACTGAATCTTGCATATAGTGAACTGAATTTTGCATACAGTACAAAAACAGTAATGCCAGTAATCAATCCCAACATATAGTAAAAGATCATCTTAATTCACTGCATTTCATTATCTTAATGATATTAAATTACTTGATGTTATTTCTAATTGACCATTGGTAGTAAACATCATCTGCAAATTTACATAAATAAATTCATATGATATAACTAGCCATTACTATAGTCAATTATAATTCGGCCTAAACAAAACTACCATAAATCTATGACTCCATGGAGAATGATAATTAAATAAAACAAGTAGTTTCAAAATCTTTTATAGAATCAATACATTTAATGGCAGTATCAAAGTTTGAAGTAAAGCAAAATGATCCGTTAAGAATTAACCATTTACCATTTAGAATTTATAAGGTATCATGCCTTAAGAATATACTTCTTTAACAAGAGTTTACTCACCTTGCACTCAGTTACACTAGCACATCCACAGATTAGATGACCGTTCATTTCATCTACAGCAGCTGGGGCTCCACCTCCATCACTTCTCTTAAAGTTCAAAGCAACAGAATAAAATATATAAGTACCAAGAAGCTGAAACCTGGCAGTAGATATTACTTCTTTAACAGTTTTGACATAGGTGTAGCTTTTTCATGTTTAATACCTTGTAGAAATCAAGGGTTACAAAATTAGCCCATCTTTTCCCGGAAGCAGTATAACAGGTGCTCAGCATACTTTCTAGTGGAGCTGAATTGTGCTTGCAGGCGGAGGCTAAATTCGGTATTGTAGGGAAATAATTTACTAACACTAAGGATATAGTGGTAGTATTCATAGGACGTGATTCTGCACGATTTGGACATGAGCCAGCAATCATCCCACCATCACCATCTGATATGATATAATAATGAAATTGGATCAAACTCATTTAAGTATGATAATTCAGTAGCACATCAGCAGCTTAAGATTGTGTTGTTAATATAGGCGATCAAAGAAAATTCATCGATATTTGCAGGTCAATTATTATACATACATACATTAAGGTATTAATAAATAGAATTTTATAAAAACTATTTTTTTTTCTTGTTCATCTCTTGCTTAGGCTCCCCTTAATTATAATTATGTGTACTCACATTGATTTTCCACAACATATCTCCAGTTGTAGGCAATCCCTTCAGAAGCCTCCTTAGAAGGTTTTGAAGTAAAAACTATTAAACGTTGATTTTTCAGAATCATATCATCAACTGTTGGCCAATCTCCCCCACTTTTGGGCATTCTAGATACTGGAAACCAAAATTTTCTAAGCCCAGCTGTGTCAAACACCCTTGTCAGACCCTTGGGTGAGGTAACATAGTCTTCAATAAATATGGTGATAATCTCAGATGGGTTTTTCTCCAGGAAGTCCTGCATTTCTGTGAGAACTTCTACTGCAGGTTTCTAAACAATAACAGCCCATCAGATGATTGGAGAAAAAATATAATACGTAGGAATTATAGGAGTGTCAAAAAAGGATAGACTTGGCTTATTTCAGCAGGCTACAAAAGCTCATTGTTGATATACTTACAAAGGCTGTATAGTTGTAACATTGTCCACCAAAGGAATGGCATAACCAGACATCACCATTAAAATCATACATATCAAGCATGAATCCTCGAACACCATTCTGTAACATAAAAATCAAATATTACAGCTAAGCATCATAGCAAATTGGAAACCAGGCTTGTATTTTCTGTATATGAAAAAGGGAGCACAATTATGGTATAAATTCTAACAGATAAGTCCACCCATGAAAAATGCGAACAGGATGCCTTCTAAGAAAACTTGTGAATACATCAAATGATTTCCCTGAGATATAGCTGTGAACACAGTAAGTATTCACTTGCGAAATTTTACAATTTGACGAATACATACAACGAGCATAGCTCAATAGCCTAGGAAATCAATGGAAAATTCTTGAGGTAAATAAATTCTTAAAAAATCCATTATTTTTCTTTAAGAAAAACTCAATGTGATCTATTTACACTGTGCTCTAAAAAGTCTAGATGTAATCAGTTAACAACAGTGTTCTATATTCGTATACATATTCCATCTATTCCAAATAGCTTTCCAAACCGTGCCTTTGACATGTAATTTGGTGCAAAAAAATGCTCCTTTACCACTTCTTTTATGAAGCATATTCATTTGAATGTGATGTAACAAATGGTGGCTGTTGAAGCAGGAGAAGTCAAAGCAATGCTAAATTGATCATCGCACTACAAAATAGCCTCACAAGACACTTGCGTGATCAATACAGTCACACCAGGCAAAGCAGCAGATTTCTTGGTGGCTAAGGTTTGATGCTTTTTACCAAACAAAATGATGCTTACATTATAATATCAGCATGCTGTTCTTATTTTAGAAGCCAAGAATAATCATTACTGACCAGCTTAACACTAAAATCATTTCCTTAAAGACACAAAGAAGCTGCATACTCCACAAATATAACAGACATAAGAGCAGTTTATTAGATGACACTGTATGGTCCACTAGTCTTTCTTTAGTATTTTATTATCGTGTCGACATAACCGACATAGGAGAAGTTGCAAGCCATTTACTTTTTGTTAAAAATTATGTAAAACTACCTTTTCTTAAATCAAATTTGTGCACATGACATTAATCACCTTGGTCAAAATAGTTAGGATGACATAAATCTTGTAACTAACACCATTAGAAATTTGAATAATTTAAGACTTAGAATAAGTCCATAATATAACTTATTCCTTCAACTTGAATGGCTGCTATCTAATGTCATTACGCTTTAAGGTATACAAATTCCAACTAGCTACATCAGACGATACATCATTACTTCATATTTTAGTGCCAACTCTCTACCTAATTAATTTAAGTACAGAATATCATTTTGCAAAGAACAGAAAGTTTGAATTCATAAGCTAAATCAGTCCAAAAAGAAATCCAAGTTATTCCATGCAACATGCAAGTGTCTAAAGAAATTAGAAAAAGGCTAAAAACAACGTAAAAATTAAAACAACCTAAGAAAATGCACATTTAGAGCTACAAACATACCATAGCATACGATAATCAACTGCCTTTAGGAAAAAAATTTAAACCTATCTAAGAACATTGTACATTTCAAGTTACAATAAGGCCTAGAATATGATCAAAACTACACCTACAGCCAAAAGGTTAATAAGTCACAACTAATTTTGTCAAACGTGCCCGTTGAATGTTCAAGTCCGAAGTTTACATCAGTTAGACAGCTTCTAAAACATTTACTTCAAAAGTCATAAAAAATATCAGTGTGAAAGCAGACTATGTATTCCTGCTACGTTCCAATATAATCAAACCTCTTGCCATGCCTTCAAATTGAAAATTTCTATACGCTATTTGCACACTAATGTACACAAAGAAATCGACATTTGTAATTTGACCGTGCAAATCAATTAATAATCATCATCATGTATCAAGATAAAACTCAATCTACTCCACATGACCACATCACTTGAGCATATGATCAAAATTTGCATGCAATGAAATTACTTGACGCATCCAAAACCCTATGATTCAAAGAAATATTGTAAGCTTACATCAAGCTGAGATGTAATAGAATCCTGCTGATTAGTGGGAGCGAGAATCGCCGCACCAGTGTCTGATTTAAGGCCTAATTTAGCAAACGAGTTATGAGTTGTTAGCCACGAGTATCTGTTGAATGGCAATCCTTTCACCTTTCAAATTTTAAAAACAAAAAGCACTTCAAAGTCATCAAACATAAAACTTTTAGAACCCTAAAAAAATTCAAAATCATAAATATCCAAAATTCAAATTTGAACCACAAAAAAACTTCATCAAAAACAAAATTTAGAAAACATATTATACCTTAGAGAGAGGATTAATAGGTTGAATTCGAGTACAGCGAGGACGAGCATTCTTTTCTGCTAAACAAGTTTCACAGTGAAGTCCTTGATCACAATTTCGATGCGCAGCACAAATTTGTCCGACTTTCTGTTATGAGAAAAGAGTACAAGCACTTCAAAAATGGCAATTCAACAATTATTCAAAAAATAAAAATAATAAATAATATCTCGACATTTAAACCGAAACCTGGACAGCACAGGTGAAGTTGAAGAAGAGAACAAAAATCAAGAACAGAGCCAGGAGTAGTTCGAATTTCCACTGCAAATTTTTGAAAAATGAATGAGAGGAGAAGAAATGAGAAGATAGAAAGTAGAAGAGAAAAGAGAGGAGAGAGAAGAGAGAAGAGAGAATACCTTAATGGGCGCCATTGTTGAAGCTTGAGTAAAGGAAAATTGTGGAAATGTAAAAATGTTGGCGAAAAATTGAAATACTTTAGTGAATGTTGGTTGGTTTTTGAAAACAATAAAATAAAATAAAATTAATTTTAAAAAAATGGAGAGGGGAGATTTAGGGAGAGGAGGAAAACGGTTGAGTTCATAGATTTGAGAGAAAAGAGTGGATGACATGGTGTCATGTCAACTTCCTAGACTGCTTGCCGTGGTTGAGCCGTCTTTTCTATACGAGTGTTCGGTTAAACGTTTTTAAGTAACGTTTTCTAATGTTCGTATATAACATCTCGTTAGATTCGTTTTAATGTAAACTTTTTTAACATATAATTTATGTAAGTTTTTACTTCCTTCGTCCCTTTTATTGTGTCCACTTTAGTTTTTGGTTACTATTCACTAATCACTCTTAATTTGTATTTTGTTCTTAATCTATAAGTTAAAATATAGTCATGTGGGATCTTATTTTGTTCGTCTCAATGCAAAGATTATTAATATCAAATTTTTATAATTTTTAATTATACACAATTAAAGATATTAAAGATTAAAATGTTGCCTCGGCATGTGTGCAAAATGTAAAGTGGACAAAACTAATGGGACGGAGGGAGTATAATTTGTGATCAGAAATATTGAGGCTCAAAAGTTGCATTGAAACTGTGCAAAAAGTAAATGGGAAAAACAAAAAAGAACGAAGGGAGTAGTGTTTAATGATTTACTTTGATTAAAATGTTATTTAGTACTCCCTCCGTTCTTTATTGTTCGAGAAATTTGATTACGATTTTGAGATATATATATATATATATATATATATATATATATATATATATATATATATATATATATATATATATATATATATATATATATATATATATATATATATATATATATATATATATAGGAGATAAAATATAGGAAAAGTGAAATTAATAATTCAACATTTGACTCATCCGCTGGGAATAATTTCAACTTTAGATTATTTTTTGATAATCAAACTTTAGGATATGCTGATAGGAAACAAAGGATAAAGGTTGGATTATTACAAAATAAAAGGTGTGCTGATAGCAAATTAATGACAACGGTTAAATTATTAAAAAATAATCCAAGAGTGGATTATTTAAAGTGGATGATGAAATGCTGGATCATTAATATCAATTTTTCCTAAAATATATACATATGAGAATTGAGAACTCTTTACATTCGTCCTAATGTATACTTTTTTATTATATATTTTTATAGTTTTTTATAATATGTATTTAGAGATATTAAAGTTTAAAATTTACTTTGAAAACTTTAAAAAAAATATATATGAAAATAAAGAAAAAATGAAAAGAGTGCTTATAAAAAAATTTTACATTAATGTTTGATAAAGTAGCATTTAATGATTTAACAGTTATTTATAAAATATTGTTACTTATGACCTTTAAAAATAGTAGCAAAAATTGTGTTTTAAGAAAATTGATGTGGAACTTGAAAAAAAATAAAAATAAAAAATTTATAATTTTCTCAATAGCAAACATTTATGATGGATTGTGTTTTGTGAAAATTTTCCAAAAGTAGTTGCTGACTTGTATTAGTGGTCCAAGTTGTATTTACGTTATATACTTGTTATTTTTATATTGCGTTTTAGTATAGTATTTTGAATTATAAGGTAGATTGAGTTTTTGGAAAAATAAAAAATTAAGTGATATTCAATTTTGAAATTGTCAATAAATCAGTTTAATTAAAAATTTAAGTTGATGGTTGAATTCACAGGTATATATTATAACACGCTTCCTCCACGAAAGCCCTTTGGGCTACAATGTGGATGCAACACAAGTCCACCTCATACATAACGTTAAATGTTTCACTTTGAATGATGGGTGGTTAAGATTCAGACCCGTAATCTCTTGTCATGCTGACTTTTGTACTATTACAATAAACTAACTCAACCAAAAGACTTAAGCTAATGATTAAGCCCAAGAATATCTTAGAGTTCCAAACAAGCAGGGCCGGCTCAATAGGGGGAGCACCATGAGCTATTGCTCAGGGCCCCGATTTATAGGGGGCCTCATATGTTTTACTATAAAATATTAGTTAGAGTAATACCAAATATTCAAGAGGATTGAAAATAGAAAAACTAACGATTACAATTGATTTATCGGGATGATTATGATTATTGTTTCTTATTAACCGACGGACATATTAATGAAGCAATGAATATTAGAAAGAGATATTGGTTCCATATAAATATAATATTTAGAAATTTTTTCGATATATTATTAAATAAATTTACAAATACTAAAATGTAATAAAACATAATTTAGTTTTTAGGAGCCCATAATTTATATTTTGTTCAGGACCTTTAAAATGTCGGAGAGGCTCTCCAAACAAGATGATAATTTTGCATAGAAATACTTGTGTAAAAATAAATTGATTGTGTACACGACTCATTATTATCGTTCAAATAATGATGCATGTTCTCATGTACTGTTCTATTTTCTGATAGAAGCAGCTCACCAAACATTGATGCTGATTTTAGCCTTACAATCTCATTAAATCAAACACTTCTTTTGAAATTGGAAGATGGAAAAATTATTATATCTTAAATTGAAATTATAAAAATTAATATCAATAAAATTAAACTGAAATGAGTACTTGATTATATTTCAACTTATAGATTATATATAAATGAACTATAAATTAAAATTGATTAATAAATATTATTAAAAAATTAAATAGGTTCTTAATAGCAAATATGAGATAGTATAAAGATGTTGTGGTCCTTGTGGACCCGAGACATTAGTAGTTTATGTGGGTTATCAAATTTTACTGAAAATATTATGCTTTTATGAGGATAATATGTGATTGCATTTTTCTCTAAATTAATATATATAAGTATTTGGAAAAATTACATTAAATAATTCAATCTATTCGTGATTTTTCCACAATAATATCATCTATTGATTAACTATGAATAATCTTAACTTTGAGGGATATTTTTCTAGAGTAAACTCGATGGCCGGATGGCTTGCGATAGTTAGTTTTAATTTTTAAAAAAAGATAAATTCAAATAAAATGTCAAAAAGAATGTTCAAAAAATATCAAAAAAATTTATGATTTTATTATTTAGAATTTTTTATGTGCAAACAACTCTCCTCTTATACGGATCTTGTTGTGTACAAGTCCATTAACAAATTTATCATGGTATAAGAGCCGACAATTTCCGATCAACTGGAAACAAAAATGTAATGTATCGGTCTTCCATTAAAGACAATGAAGGGAAGTGTTGAAAAAAATAAACTCACAGGTGATTCCTCATCGAACAATTAGAAGGAGGTTGACTAACATATATATATTTGATGAACTATTTTCTATTACCAATTGGTTTTAGGGTAGAACATTATCGAATTTATGTGTAGCCAACGCTCCTTTTATATGGTCTTATTATACACAAGCTCGTTAACTAATTTACAAAAAATAATAAAAAAGTTCAATCCTAGCGTAGGTCACTAAATTCGTATATATTAAATGTAATTTGGAGTCCTCGTTTTTTTTTTTGTTGCAATTTTGGAGTCATCGTTGGAGATTGGAAACTTTGTTTTAATAACTACAACAAAAATACATTTGGAAGTAATTCGTTTTGATACGTCAATTTCATCTTAGAGTCATTAGCGGCGTCATGCTCTCAAGTTGCCCCAGTTTTACTTTGTGTTTTTTGTTTTTGTTTGTTTTCAGTTTTTCTTTTGTTTTATTTTCTTATTGGACATTTTATGTGTTTGTAACTCTACGAGGCAGGTACGAATCTTATCTTTATCATCTTGGAGCCGGGGGACTCCTTTTGGCCGTGCTCTCCTTCACGGGTATGAGTTGCCGCCGTCCTTCCCTCCCCAGACCCTGCTCATAGTTCTCTATGAGCGGGATATACTGGGTAGGATGATGATGATGACGTCAATTTCATCGAGCATGCATATACTCCGTGATAGATCTTTTCTTTTAAACAAAATTTTGAAAAAAAAAAGAAGAGTTAAGATAAAATATTTTGGAAAATAAGTTTCTCGTAAAATTCATGGCTATCAAGGTCAATAAGTGTTTATCTTTATTTTAGTTTTTGAATTTTGTGCTCTTTGTATTTATAGTGTTAAATTTAAGCCCAAATCCAATCTATTGCACAGGTCTAATGGTGACTTGTATTTAATAAAACAAATGGGGATCCGTCTTGTATTTTGTAAGGTCCGGCCCGACCCATTTTTACTAGAGCCCAACTGGCCCGTATCTGACCCGTTGCACATGTCTATTTTAATGATATACATCATGTCATTAATTCTCATTGTAATGAAAATTTGATAATTTTTTTCGCAAGTTTCCATTACCATCTAATAAGCTAATACCACGTGTTCAAATAATAATGCATTGCAATTAACTTTGTGAAGAATATGTGATTGT
Organism: Amaranthus palmeri; assembly: GCA_019776075.1. Taxonomy (NCBI): domain Eukaryota; kingdom Viridiplantae; phylum Streptophyta; class Magnoliopsida; order Caryophyllales; family Amaranthaceae; genus Amaranthus; species Amaranthus palmeri. The sequence goes on from JAAKBH010000015.1 coordinate 1,386,412, forward strand.
TGAAAGAGTATAACCATGACCAATAAAATTGTCAAGAAATATTTTCACAAATTTGTACTATTTTTCCATTATTATTCTCACTATTTAGTTTTAGTTACCAAACACACCCATATTAAAATGACAAATTATAACTTCATATAGTGATACGTGGTTTTTGGATTGCTTATAGACTATAGTTTACTAATGATGATGCAGTTAGATTTTTCATTTGATTTTGAAATTTTTTTTTAAAAAATTCTTAATTTCCTTATGCTATTGATACCATACTGGTGCTAAATATTCCACTTTTAAATGAGGGGTGGTTGAGATTCGAATCTGTGACCTCTTGTCACACTGACTTCTGATACCATGTTAAGGAACCAACTCAACCAAAAGCTTAAGCTTATGGTTAAGGACTTAAGGCCCCAAGATATTTTGTACACTCTAACAATCTCTACTCGAAGGGGGTGTTTGGTTTAGTATTTTTTTGCTATACGTAACGGATTCCATTAACGCAATCCATTACTTGTTGTTTGTTATAAAAATTGGATAACATCACCATTACTTGGGGTCGGGTAATGGTATCCATTACTTTGTTACCTCTTAAAAAGTTGTAGAAACAATTATCCTTTCTCTCCACATTCTCACAAAGTTATATACAACATGTTTCACCATTAATGTCCCCCTTATTAGTTTTAGTGTTTGTTACCGATACTTTTTAATTTCTTATACCAAACAAAATTTAACAATAACACTTATTGTTACCTTTACCCTTTCTTATCCATTTCCTTTCCATTTTCTTTTCTCTCTTAATACCAAACGCTCCCTAAGTGGTACCATTTGCTAAGAGTGAACCCAAGTGACCTTTGACTTGTAAAATAAGTCATTTAATCAAAAAAAAATTAATTACAAAAAAATTTGAAAATAAAATAAACAATTAAATTAGAGTAAATATGTAATTTTTTTATTTCACCTTTTAATCTTTGATATTTTTGTATGTTCAATTTATTTTCCCTTTATTAGTGTGGCATTTTAGATTGAAAACTCATTTATCATTTGGGGAACAATAATATTAATGGGTAAGATTTAGAATTATTGAAGGAAAATAATTGAAATATTGGATTTTTCTACAAATAATATCCTAGAAATAATTGTTGAACTTTGATTGCAAAAGGTCAATTATTGTTTTTTTTTTAAATTTTTTTTTTTGAGTATCTTGTAGATAAGGCTAAAGGAATATGTATAGAAGAATAAACTTTAATAGCAATCCCTTCAATAAAAATAAAGGACAAAAAGTGTAGAAAAAAGATAAAGGTTAAAAAAGTTATTATTTGCACAATTGAGTAGCTTTTAATATCAAAAGCTATTGAAGGATTTCTTTGGTCCTTAACATGGGCAGATTGGTATCACATTATGCCCAACCAAACAAGGCAATGTTTGCTTGTTTAGAAGGGGTATCTGATACCTAAATTGGAACTTGTTAATTTCTTATGTGTGTATTGTTTTTTTGAGGTTAGTTTAATTCATGTATTTATTAGGTGATTATGTCATCAGCTAGTCTTGGACGAGACGATCTTATAATGAGACCGTTAAATTGGGCAGGCTCAATTCGCGTGTGTAATAACTTGGGCATTATTTTCATTTTTTTGACGTTTTTCAATTTTGATCTTAAAGATATTAATTTTAACTTTAAAGGTATTAATTTTCAAAATTGATATAAGGTCAAAATTGATAAATGCTCAAAAAATTGAAATGTTGTTACACGCGCGAATTGTGTTGGCCTAAATTGACGGTCTCATAATAAGACTGTTTCTTCCAAGTTTTTGTGTTATGCCCTACTTCATACGTTTCAAAATACTTGCAATATTTGTATTTTCACGCAGTTTACTGCACTAAATCAATCCTTAACATCTACAATTATGCATAATAAAAAATTATAAAAATTTAATATTATTATTAATTTTTTTTGTATCGAGATGAATCAAATAAGATGTCACTTGACTATGTTTTAACTTAAAATTACAAATTAATCATAAATTAAGAGAAAAATAAGTTATGTAAGTATTTCGAATGTTACGAACGCAGGACGAATGCGACACTGTTTATATGTTAGGCATTTATATATTCATAACTTAAAAAGAAAATTATTTAATTTTTTGAGCTTTATTTGTTTACAACTATTTTCATTTTCTTTAATTTCCATACGGAGTGCTAGAGTTAAAATATCAGTTCAAAACGTTCATCATCGATGCAAATTTTTTATTACTTATAAATAACTATTCATTAGTTTAAACTTTTAGTTGAGTTGGTTTCTTAACCTGGTATGAGAACCCCAGGATATGTTAGATTACTCTAACAAATAACTCAAATTTTTCATGATTTACCTACAATAATCTCATATATTGATTAACCATGAATAATTCCAACTTTAAGGTGTATTTGCCTACAGTAGGTAATTCACCAAAAACAAAACGGAAAATTAGTTTAAAATTAGAGAAAAATTTTTAAAATTTACATAAAATATTTTAAATAATAAAAAAAATCATAATCTGTTTTTTTGAAATTTTATTTTAATTTATCTTTTTTTTTGCTATAGAAAGTCATCTGGTCACCGAGTTTACTATAGGAAAATGCCCCTCAAAGTTGGGATTATTCATGGTAAATCAATATGTGGGATTATTGTAAGAAAATTACAAATATATTAAATTATTCTAGGTAATTTTTCCAAAAAAATTATACATTGGTTTAACATTTGTATACCATAAAGTAAAAAAGTTATAATTTTTACGTATTTATATATCAACTAAATTTCACCATGCCTTTTCTTATAATTTTGCCTTTGAACATGCAAGAATAATTTCAACAATATTTTCTTAATTAGTGTTTTAATTTTGCTACACTTTCTATTTTGAATTATTATTTGATCGGTTTTACTATTTTTTAATTTTTGGTTATAGTCATAGTTTCTTTTCCAATCCAATCAATAAAAACATTTATCTTTCTTCACAATCATATACAAGTATATATTTAATAAAGTAATTTTAAATAAAAAATTTTATTTAAATTATAGAAAACCAGAAGAATGAGGATACGAAAAAGAAGAATTGACAAGTTCATAAGGAATAAATTGAAGTTGCAAGTCTGTCAGTGTCCGTGACCCATAAGAAGTTTGTGAGGGCCGATATGCCCCATTTATTTGTAGTTTTTTATCCAAATAATGCAAAAAAAATAGAACAAAATATTACTCCCTTTATTATTTTTTTTATTCACTTTACTTTTTTACGTATTTCAAAGCAAAATTTGAGTCTTGATATTTCATAGTACGCATAATAAAAAATTGTAAAAATTATAAAAATTCTTTGCATCAAGAGTCTAACAAGATCCCACATGAATATATTTTGTCTTGAATAATACTTCACTAATTAATATAAAAATATCTCTCATATAGTGGAAAAAATTAAGGTGGACAAACAAAAGGAAACGAAGGGAGTAATAATTAATTACTTTTTATAAAGGAGATCTAACACTGATTATGACTTTTTTTATATAGAATTACATTTGATTAAAATTGTTATGTATTTGATCGATTGTTTCTCTATTGTAAATGTTCAATAAATTATTAATTCTTTTTTAAAAAATCACTCTATTTGTTCTTTAAAGTTTTTCATCAATTATTTTAAACTGTTTCATTTGTTACTCGGACTCCACTAAAAACACCTTTCTATTTATCACAAAATGATAAAGCATAAGTCATTTTAATTTAAAAATTTAATTAATATTATTTATAATCTCCACATACTTTTCATATACTTCATTTAAAAAAATGATTTTAATTTCCAGATTTTGTGTAGTTTCTTAAATGCAGTTAAAACAGGGATATTGCCAAAGCTCTGAGTCTCAGTCACATTACCAGCCTCCAAACTTCCCTCTAACTGTATATTTCTATTTTCTCCATTTTCTTCTTCTCTCTTTTGCTATTCTTCTCTGTAACTATTTAGATGGGCATGAATAATAATAATCATAATTCAATACCCACCATTTTTATTCTCTTTGCTTTCTCCATTTTTCTTCAATTTTACCCAGTTAAGCCTCTCACAGGTAATTTGTTCTTCCCTTGTAATTTTCTCCCTTATTTTTAGATGTTTTGATTTTAATTATATGGGTTTAGTATAAAAATCTCCAATCGAAGAAAAATTGAAATACATTCTTTCTTTTTTTTTTGACTAATTTTGACCTATTTTCTGACTTGGAAAGAATATATGGCTGCTTTTGTGTATAAAACACTGAATTGTGTTTTTTTTTTGGGTTTTTGGTGATAGGATATTTGTCAGAGTATGATACATAATTTTAAATTAGAGTATTATGTTGTATGATTGCATTTTGTTGTTGATGGATAAGCATGCCAAATTTTATAATATTTTTTTCTGAATTTATTCTAATACTTTTCAAGGAATTTTATAATGCAAATGAATTATGAACATAAGGGATTATGTTGGTTGAAAGTTGAAACTTGTGCTATCTGACAATGGAATTTTTAGGGGAATTAAGAAAATTGAGTTATTCAAAGTGTCTGGAGGATTTGAATGCTTATAATGTACTAATAATACTGATACAGGGGAGCTGAAATACTTTATCTGGTTTTAGATCTTTCTCTGAACCCAGGGGCTAGTACTTTGTTTCTTGTTTTACACTGGATTGTATATGGTGATAAATGATGTTTATGGTATTGATTTTGTGTGTACATTTGTAGAGGAAGTCATTTGGTAATTGGTGATTTCAGTTTTACTCTTATGAAGAATGAAGAGGAAGATATTGCTTGGGTGGATAGAACATTGTCACATGACCTCATGGCCAATAGAAAATTGAAAAAAGCGAATTTTGGTCGGGTTTAGGCTAATTTTGGGCTTACTTTGAGTTTCGGGTGGGCTTGAGGGTTTGTCACACATCGATGAATTAACTCACTGGAACCTTGTCTCCTATTGTAATATGGTTTTGGGAAGATACTTTTTTGCCTTATCAGCTATGAAGTGTGCACGTCGTATTTTTCCGATCATATGCTTGAATTGACATAGGTCCAAGCCAATTTAACAAGGCTGAACATTAATCTTTGATCACATTCCGCTTACTAGAGCCTTTTGTTGTACCGAATCCATCAAAGTAAAGAATAATGTTTTATACTTTTATCTCGCGTCTGTATGGGCATGCCAACCCATTGTTTGAGCTCATTTTCTCATAGGATTCCCCATCCTTACCCATATGTTTTCCCCATTACGATCAACCTGGTGAGTGTCTAGGAGAAATGAGAGCGAAAATGAGAGGATTTAGTAATTTCCGGAAAATAAAAAGAACGACAGAGTGAAAAAGATTACTTACCCAATTCTTAGAGACGGAATATTTGCAAGTTGTAACTTGTAAGTATGTACTTGACCTGTAGGAAATGTGCAAGTGGGAACAAAGAGTATCAATTTCAGTTTTGTAGTATTTCAAATGCACTCAAAAGAGAGTAAGGGCCAAACCTCCCAGTCTCTTTCACACTAGCAGCCTCCAATGCTCCTAACTGTATTCTGTGTGCCACATTTTTCTCTCCCTTATCCTTGTTTGAATACTTCACATGTTTTTTACTTAGCTCATTTCTTCTCTCACAGGATGCCCCTTGGACTTAAATGGAGCCAATTTTACCCTTGTGGCTTCCATCTGTTCAGTTCCGGAGGCTCGGGGAAAATGTTGCCGTCACATCAATGCATATGTTGCACTCTCAGCTGCCCGTTATGCAAATGCAACAAGTAATCTCGGAGTCAGTTCGGATCTTTCTGATGTCTGTCTCCGTTCAATGTCACAAACTTTAGAACTCTATGGGGTGCCGGCAAATGCTACGACCTTTTGTAGATTCGGGACCAAAATTCCTATTAATTATGAGTGTAAGAGTAGAACCAGTGTTGCACAAATGTTGGAGTCTCCTGGCTTTCCTCATGTAGCTGAAAGTTGTCAACTTGCTCTTTCAGGAGATAGTGGGTGTAGAAGATGTATAAATGCTAGCATTACATATCTTCGTCAGAAAATAGTTGCTGTTGATAATATTACGCTTATCACTTGTCGAGATGCTCTTTTTGTCACTCTTGTCAGTCAATTAGACAATGCTTCTACTGTTCGATTTGCTAGCTGCTTCTTTGGAGTTCCGAGCCTTAGATCATTAGGTATGTGTTATCATCGACTCATGAACTCACTTATTTTAAAGATTTCTCGGTTGATGAGAGTGGCTTGGAAATCTCATTTTGTTGGAAATACTTCACATGTGAGGAAGATTTCGCATCACTAAAATAGTGGGTTATAGACTTGTATATAATAGTTGTTGTGTAATCCTCCTAATTCCATATAGTTTTGGGAAAGATGAAACTCATCAAGTTTTGTATGCAAGTTAGTGCTCATTACTCGTGGGTTTGTGGGCTCAAGCTCATTTATGTTACTATTGCACAGTCTTGATTTTTTTATCCTTCTCATTTATGCCAGTCCCCGAGGTATCATCGGCTTCATCGCCTCCTTTATCTTCCAGGACCTCTCCAAGTTCAGTCGTTGCTGCAAGCCCGCATCATCCCTCATTGGGCATAACAGGCACACCTCCAAATGATAAGCATCACCCTTATCAACTTAAAGCTATAACAGGAGTCGGGATTGGCGTCACTGTAATTTCTTTCACTCTTCTTCTAGTCTTGGTATTTCTGATCCACAGGAAGAGTAAAGAGCTTGACGACTCTGAAAGTAGCTTCACAAGTACAACATTCGGAGCTCCTTTTGGACGATCTGGACGAAAGATTCAGGATGGTATGATAATATCCCAACGTATTATGTTTTTTCTTCTCTGAATATGCGTGTTTGTGTTTGCTCACTGTCACATGATTCACTAATCTTCTTGCTAATCGCAAATAGAAAAAAGCTAATTATGGTCGATTTTAGGGTCATTTTGAGCAAATTGCGAATTCAAAAAGCGAATTAACTGGCAAATTATGATATACACTTTTGCTTTTCCAATTTATCTCTCGATGGGGCACTACATCTCAACTCATTGTGTTAGGCTGTCCTTTTAAACATGGGTAGAAATTTCTTGCAGGTCCTTCTTCCATGTTTCGGGAATTTAGCTACAAGGAGACAAGGAAGGCAACTAACAACTTCAGTACAATCATTGGACAAGGTGGATTCGGAACAGTATACAAAGGCGAATTCAATGGTGGTTTGATATCTGCAGTGAAGCAAATGAATAAAGTATCCGAGCAAGCGGAAGACGAGTTTTGTAAAGAAATTGAGCTTCTGGCTAGATTACATCATCGCCATCTCGTAGCTCTTCGAGGTTTTTGCATTCACAAGCAAGAAAGGTGGTTACCATTGATTTAGAAGGCTAACCAAGTGCCTAAAAATGCAATTTTTTAATGACACATTACCGTTATTCCTTGCAGGTTTTTGATATACGAATATATGCAACATGGAAGCTTGAAGGATCATCTTCACAGTGAGTTTGTCTAGCCTCTAGAAACTTGTAGAAAGTTCGATTATAGCGTCACTTCTCGATAATTCTTTGTTTCCCCGCTTTTTTTTCCCAGCTCCGGACAAAAGGCCGCTTTGTTGGCAGACAAGAATCCAGATTGCGATTGATGTAGCGAATGCTCTGGTAACCTCAATTAACTTCCATTGTCGTAGTCATTTGGTTTATCGGTGGTTCATGCTATTTCTTTACTATTGATTACAAATTAAAACCTCGCGTGCAGGAATACCTGCATTTCTATTGCGATCCTCCTCTTTGTCATAGAGACATAAAGTCCGGCAACATTTTATTAGATGGAAATTTCGTGGCCAAGGTACTTTCCGCTTCTTGGCCTGATCATATATGTGTGTGTGAACTTGACATGTTTTTTCACAAAGTTCTCATCTGTTGCTAATTGGAAAGGTGGTATTAGTTGGTAATGGTAAATCATGAAAAAAGAACACGCTTGAAGGCAAGAACTTCATTACCATGGGAACGTCATCCCATTTTATGAATACTAAATCGAAATCTCACTCTCATTACCATCATTTAATACCAATAATCAAACGTCGCATTGGAGTTTATTTTAATGTACAAAAATGTATGGGAGAGGGAGGAAAGAGAGAGCGAGGGAATCAAATAATCGATGGAATGGGGAATCGGAGAAAGCAAAAGAAACAAGAATCCGTTTTCCTTCCCCTTTAAACCAAATCCTTATGTCAGAAAGTAAGGAAAACTCGCTCCTTCAATTACCTCCCTATGCCCACCTTGTTTCTATGATCCGTCTTCATCCCATCCACAGCTCCATCCAAAAATACTTTCGTTATAACCGAAGAATATTTCCTTACGTCTTACTGATTTTTATTTCCGCGACATCTTTGCCAGGTTGCCGATTTTGGTCTTGCATATGCTGCTAAAGATGGCTCTATTTGCTTTGAACCAATAAATACCGATGTTCGGGGAACTCCAGGTAGGAAAAATATCATCTTGATAGTCTTAGACCTGCATTTTATTACTCATAATTTTCGGGGAAGCGACAAATTTCAAATTTCTTCAGGTTACATGGATCCAGAGTATGTAGTCACACAAGAACTTACAGAGAAGAGTGATGTTTATAGTTACGGGGTGGTGCTGCTGGAATTAGTGACGGGAAGACCAGTTGTACAAGATAACCAAAATCTAGTCGAGTGGGCCAAAGTTTTTCTTTCTTCCGAATCCAAACTTTCACAGCTCGTAGACCCTAAAATCGGAGAGTTTTTTGATTATGATCAGCTCCAAACCATTGTGACAATCATAAAATGGTGCACCCATCCAGAGTCCCGAGGTAGACCTTCTATAAAGCAAGTTCTTAGGCTTCTTTACGAGAGTTCTGATCCATTGCATAGCGGTTTCATTCGAGCAATTCAAGATGAAGAGTACGAAGAAACTCAAGGGAAAAGACAAAGCAAAGGGAAGGCACAAAGGAATGATTTGCTTTTCAATAGTGGTGAGGGAAGGTATCTTGCATCTTCGTCGAGTACAAACAGGTCGCATTGTAGTAGAAGCTTTCTACTTGAAAACGGATCTCCCCAGTCCCCGTCAAACATTCTGTCGCTTTAAACCAAGACGGATAATTTTTTGTGTTGAGGTGATGATTTTGTATTTGTTCCGAGCTATAATTCGTTTCCTGCTAACCGAGTTTTGGAGATGGTAACTCCTGTATTGTATTTGTATCTGTAATGTATCAAGTTAACTGTACAATTTATGTACAATACTGGTAACTGGTTTGTGTAAATGGAAGTACAAGCTTCTCTTAGTGAGTGTCTTATTTGTGGTCAAAATCTAATCAATTGATGTATATATAGGGCGTTTCACAATTATACGTTGACTTATTTTATTTGATCAGTAAGTTAGTTGTTAAAAAGATGCCTTATAAAAATTAGTTGTTAGTTGTTGGCTATTTATTAGAGAAAAAAGTAGATTAAAAAATAAAAAATGTTTCCTCCTAGGCAGCTTAAATGTCCCATTTTCTTTTTTGGCAATATTCACTTATCACTCTTAATTTGTATTTTACTTTTAGTCTATAAGTTAAATATAACTATGTGGGATCTTGTTTGATTCGTCTCAATACAAGGAATATTAATATCAAATTTTTATAACTTTTAATTAAGAATAATTTGAGATATTAAGGGTGTGTGAAGAAACTAAATGAGACATTTAGACAGAATAGGAGGAAGTATAATCTTTTATCTTACTTAAAAATCATTTACCAAACACAATATTCGGTTATTTAAGTAAAAAATCAAAAACCAACCAAAATACAACCCAAAAAATTGTTTTCCATACACCACCATTATATTTTAGGATGTCCTCTTTATGGTGTTACACTTCTAATTTTGCCAATAAGCGCATAGTTTTCATTCTATTCTTATATGCAAACTTATTCTCCTAATTTATCTCGTTCACAATTTTTTTAATGCATAATTTTTTTCTATTTGAAATTTTTGGGGGAAGCATTATGATGTAGAGGGATGATAAAATAAAGTAGAAGTAAAGAATATTGTTTTATCTGTCTCAAAGTAACTCTATTCTTATAAGAGATGTTGAGTCGATTTAGACTTAATCACTCAAACAATAGATGATTTGATTCAACCTAAGGTGTGTCACGCCTTCAACCTAAGGTGTGTCACGCCTTTAAGTTAACTTGGTGTTCATTCAATAACATGAAAATTTAATCCGAACAAATTAAAGAAATATAATCTACAACAACCTTAAAAGAATAAAAGGTAACACATTGAGTTGTGGTGATTTATATTGATATCGACTAATAAAATAGATGTTGACTTCTTGCACAACGCATCTATTTTGGGTCTAAATTCAACATTATTTTCACTATTTTTAATCTGTCTTTATATTTCAAGTTAGCATATGTTTTTTTGTTGCTTCAAAAATAATGTATTGATCCATTTATTAAGAATCTTTTTTGTAAAAATCAAAAATAAATATTTAATGGAGTATTTTTTAGGATATCTTACATGAATATTACTCAACGAGCTCGGTCATCCCTACTGACGCTACGACACTACTGAAATCCTCCATTTCTCTTCTGTATTCTCATATAGAAATGATATATACTAGTACTCTTTAATCTAAAAATTATCCTTTCATTAAAATGAATTGATTCTTTGGATTGAATCTACAATAGTGGAGTAAAGAAGAATCAGGAAAGGTATTCTCAGTTCTCTCCAATTAATCTTTCATTCCAATTATTTATCTTAAGTAATTAGGTTTAGATTTCTTTTGTTTATTGTTGTCTGTTCATTCAATTTTAATGTTCTGGGCGCTTAATATGTTGTTTATAATGCTAATAATCAATAATTATGTCTTGTTTGTTCAATAATGGGATATTTGTTGTATAAAATCAGATTCAGTTTTTTAGATTGAACATAGAAGAATTAAGAAGGTTTTCAGTTCTCTTCAATTAATCTTTCATTCAAATTAAATTATTAATCATCCGACATTTCTACCCTTTCTCATTCACCAGTCGCCTGAGGTTTCGACCGTCACCTGGTGGTCCTGGTCGTTGCTGCCGCGTGGTTGACATTAGTTGCTTTCAATTTCTTCTTGGCATGCGGGTCATTTGCTTCCTATAATTTTTTTGAATAATTTTGTTTCAATTTGTTTAATTTAATTAAATGCTGATTTTAGAATTGTTTAGTATATTATCAATTCTCTTGGAGATAATAGGATTATGTACTTGATTTTGATTGTGATGAATAATCTATTATTCCACCATATAGTATTGGTTTGCTCAAAGGTTTTTTTTTTTTTTTTTTTTTTTTTTTTTTTTTTTTTTTGTGTTCAAAGTTTCTATTGATTAATCTCTCTTATCTAGTAATGTCCGAATCCTAAAACTAAAAATATCTACTAAGCCCCCACGATTATTGCTACAGGGGATTGAGATGGATAATAAAACACTCTTTGGTTATTTTTTTTTGAACTATGGTTTTTGAGCTGTTAGCATGTTTTATGCTTCTTCTCTGTTGCTAGGATTGTAGTAGGTATTTGGTTTATTGCTTTAGCCTTTAGGTATTAGCTGTACTTTTCCATTGAATGCATTTTACAATTGAGTTAAGAATTAATTGAAGGCATGGAGAAAAGTACATCCAATTTTAATAGTCATCTGACTTCTGAGTATGGTAAGGAAGAGATAGGCATTAGCTAAGTGGATCATAAGGATACGTATTAGCTGTGCCCTTACAATGACTGAATCAATATTTGTGTTGGGAAATTGTTAATTGGCTAATTGCTTTACAATAGTTTAATCGGCTAATTGGAATCAATGTTTTAATTGAATGTGTTTGTGTTAGAATCAAATTTTGAAAGTGAATTGTTTCGAAATTTGTCACATGATGACATTATGCCGTTTTCATAATACGAAAACTCAGCGTGGACAATGACAATTAAATGTAATTTTATTTTTATTTAAAATATTGATGTTTTTTTGGATCCGCCACTGTTCTTTAGTAATTTGGTATATATATCTTTTGTTTTCTTGTTGTCTGTTCTTCCAATTTTAATGTTCTGGGTGCTTAATATGTTGTTTGTAATGCTAATACTCAATAATTATGTCTTGTTTGTTCAATACTGGGATAATCGTTGTTTAAAATCAGATAGATTTCTAGATTGAACTAGGAAATGCACTTCGATTTTTACGTACAGGGTCCTTCCTGGACTAGTTACTACCTAATTTAATGTTGTCCCAAATGGGTTGCCATATTTTTTTGGGAGGCAATTTGATGATTTGCGATTAACTATTGAGCTAGAAGTATTATTTTTTTTTTTTGAATTAAATTGGTATGTTAATTTTTGTTGTTTGAAGCTCAATGAATGGGTTTTTTAATAGGGGAAGTAAAGAAAATATTTTAACTCCTGGAACAGCTGGAAAATCCGATGAGTTTGTGAATTTGATTATGTAGGTAAGCGTAGGCTATTATTGTAGTCAAATGGAAAAGTCTTAAAGTAATTAGAAGCTCATGAAATAATATCAAGGATCCCAAGTTCTTTGACCATTAAAAGGATGGATAATGTTTTATAGTGAAGGCATATGAGTTTGTTGTTATAAACATAGTGCATTAGTGAATATGTGTGAAGATCAACATATGTTTTCTCATGTGTACGGCTTGTTTACCTCAATGCCAGGTAAAAGTGTCTAACTGCCTAACTAAAGGAAGGATTAGAGTTTTAGTTTTTGTGGCTTGTAGGTTGTATAAACTTTAGAAATTCATATCATGAACTACAAAAGGACTCATGGATCATGCAACAAACTCTATCGTTTGGTTTTAAGGCTTTGACATTGTTGTGGTCGCTCTTCACTTAACATGAACTGATAGTCGTACTTGGGAAGCTGTAATTGGTTCAATGGTGATCTTGTTATGTGATGTTTGACATTGTTATAAATTGTTAAATATTGCCAAATTTATTATGGAAGGAACGAAGGATATTCTTAGATCGTCAAAAAATTTGCTAGTAGGTTTCTTTATAAGTGTTGCCTTTTGTTTTTTGTTAATCGTAACGAATGTATAAATTAAAAGCAGTCTGCTTTTGTTATCATTTGGTGGATTGTTGTTACTTGTTGAGGGGAAATGATAGGGATGCCCAGCATTGCATCAATTAGGCTGAATGTTGAGAACTCAAGTTGTGTCATTGTTTCTAAAACTGGACTAATTATTCAAATTTGACTTGGAATTTGGAAGATATTGCTAAAGCAATGAGTGATTCTCTTGAACTGAACCTAACTATGCTTTGTTAATATGTAATACCCTTCTCAAACCCGTATTGTAACACTTCCATTGTTTTCGTTCAAGTACGGACTAGTTACAGTTTTGATTTTTTTATATGGTTCACTGGAATCTGTTATGACTTATTCCATTCTCATGTAGTTTATTTCACTTATTGGCTTAGGCGTTCTATTATCTATGAATTTTCAGATTCATCTCAAGTTCTGGTGGTTATCGTCGTTATTACATTTATTCTGTTGTAGGTGCTGATCTGTTGACGTAGGGGCTGCCGCTAGTTATTCTTGTGTGGGAGTTACTGCTGTTGTAGCCTAGTGCTGTTGATGACTTGATGTTATGTGGAGTTGTTGTAGTGCTGCTGTAGTCACTGCATTGCTGTTGTTATATTGTGAATTGTGTGCTTGTCGCTTCTTTTATTTTTAATGTTGTTTGAAAACTGAGATGTTACAATATATAACTACAATGGAAAACATCAATCCAAAAATATTGGGATCGACTATTTGAACTGACAAAAAATAAGATAAATGAATTTGCGCCTTGCCTGACTAAGGCTTGCTCTCTCGCCTTATGCCTTAGACCCTTGGTTCAAGTGGCTCTTATATTTGACACACCTTTAAACTAAGCCCCACATGAAACTATTGCACTACCTCTCAGAGCCTCACCTCAAAGCATCCTCCTCCTCCCTTTCTCCGTAGTCTCCTCCGACAATCTGCTGACAGCCATAGCATAGGCCCTTAGAGTTTTAATTAGGTTTTTTTTTTGGTCTGCTTGTTTTCTTTTTTTTTTTTTTTTTTTCCGAATGAAATTGTTTCCATATCTTTCTATATATATATATATATATATATATATATATATATATATATATATATATATATATATAGGGGAGGGATCCATTGAGAAGGTGTCTCAAAATGAGAAGGATGAGAAGGATTTATAGCCATTGATCTTATGAAAATCTAACGGATGGAAATCATCTCTCTCGTCAATTTTCTTCTCCATTTTATGTTATGATTTAAGGTTACTATGTTTTTAGAAAATGATACTATGTTATGATTAAAGGTTACTATGTTTATTTAAAAAAGTTACGATGTTCTGTATAAGATTAAGAGAAGACAGTAACTATACATAATCATAGTAACCCTTATTCATAACATAGTATCTTTTTCTAAGAACATAGTATCTTTATAAAATGTAAAAAACTGGGTAAAAAAAATGTTGAACCGCGTGCAAATAGCTAGTGAACCGCGTGCAAGGAGTTAACTAATCTAGACCATTGATATTTGATCTAGACGGATGAGATTCCTTCTCACCCTTCTCATTTTGAGACCCCTTCTCATTTGATCCTATATATATATATATATATATATATATATATATATATATATATATATATATATATATATATATATATATATATATATATATATATATATATATATATTTGGTAGAATTGGGGGCTTAAATGGGAACCAATATCAATTTTGTGCTAGAATATCTGGTTAAATTAAATTGGGTGTCAAGTGATTCGAAATTGTGCTGTGTTGGGTAATTGAATTTTGATTTGCTTTGATTAATTAAATTGTGTTGTAATTGGTGCAAATAGTGCTCTTGTTATACGAAGTTTGACATTGTTACGCTTGTTATTAAATTGTTAATTATGGCCAAAATCATTATGGAAGGAATGAAGGATATTCTTAGATCATCAAACAAAATTTGAGACTAGGTTTCTTTATTATTGTTTAACTATACAACAACAAAAATGATTCCCAAGCCTTAATTCTAGAAGACTGGGGTCGCCTTCATGAACCAATGCATTATTTCAATAGTGTCGTTCACATGGATTCTTCTTCTCCATTTCTTTCGTTTTTTTACCGTATCCATTTGTAAGCCTAGATCTTTCATATCTTTTTCCACTCTTGTCCTTCAAGTCATCTTCAATCTTTCTTGCCCTCTTTTAAGTCTCATGAGCTCCATCTTTTTATTTTCCTTATCAGTTGTTTAGTACCCCGTCTTTGTACATGCTCAAACCATCTTAACGATTCTCTTATATCTTCTCCTCATTTTATGTTTAAACTCTATCCTTAAGGTATGCCCACTCATCCATTGAAACATTTGCATTTCCATTACTCCCATCTTTCTACGATGATCCTTTCTAAAAGCCCAACATTTTGATCTATATAGTAACGCCAGTCTAATGGTCGTTCGATAAAACATGCCCTTTAACTTTAAGGGCACAACTTGATCACATAATATTCCAATAGCCCCTCTCCTCTATAGTTACTCACACTTAATTTTATGGGCCACATTTTGTTGGTTGTCCCCACTACCAAAGCTCAACTAGAAACAACCTATTTTTATCACTAACAAGAGTAAGATTGCGTACATTCGACTCGCAAACCCTACTTGGGTGGGAGCCACTATTGGCATTGGGGTAATGTAATTTTGTTATCGAAGTTTAACTGTTATCTTTGTTTGTTGAATTTTTCTAATTACCAATACTGGTGCAGCATGAAGCTTTATGTCGTTTCATCATCTCTACAGTCAACGGAAGGAATTAAGCATTGATTCTTGTAATTCTTAACCAAATAGGGTGTTTTAGAGTTGAACACAAGGCGGGATCATGCATACACTTCTGCTACTGCGGCCGTTGCCTTGCTTATCTAGCAGGTATCTCCTTTATCCTCATTTAAAATTTCTCGCGTCTCACACTGTTTCTATGATTTTGAGGGAGCTTTTTGTTTGCTGCTGCATTATCTGCACGGCTGTACCTAATGATTGAATTCTTTTCCATTGTGAACTGGACCAACTGCAGAATTGGTACTAGCAGGTATAAATGGACAGAAATTAGAACTCACAGCATCACTCAATGGGCTCAAAGGCGCTATTTTGCTGGAAGACATATTAACTTAACGACTCCAATCATACCTCAAGCATTTTCGGCCATTCCTAATTCGGATGATGGTCCCCCAGCTTCTTTACCGATTGATGAAAGCACTAGCATAAATCATTCTCCTGCTCCAGATATGGAGACGTTATTCACCAACTGGTCACCTCCCAGGTACTTATGGAGAGGACTATCAGTTTTCATTTTGGCCGGGCAAGTCATCTTACGTGCTCTCAAGGGTAAAATCCACTGGAAGAACACTCTCCAACAGCTAGAAAGAGTTGGTCCTAAATCAGTTGGGGTCTGTCTTCTTACTGCAGCTTTTGTTGGCATGGCATTCACCATCCAATTCGTCAGGGAATTTACCCGTCTAGGGCTAAACCGTTCCATTGGCGGTGTCCTAGCTCTCGCCTTCTCTCGAGAACTGAGCCCTGTAGTTACTTCAATTGTAGTGGCTGGTCGTATTGGAAGTTCTTTTGCTGCAGAACTTGGAACCATGCAGGTATCCGAGCAGACTGATACTCTCAGAGTTCTTGGGACAAATCCTGTGGATTACCTCGTCACACCAAGGGTCATTGCTTGTTGTGTGGCTCTGCCATTTTTGACCCTGATGTGCTTCATAGCGGGGATGGCATCTAGTGCGTTTTTAGCTGATAGTGTTTATGGAGTTAGCTACAGAATGATATTGGACTCTGCCCAGAGAGCTCTTAGGTCATGGGATATAATTAGTGCGATGATAAAGTCTCAGGTTTTTGGCGGAATAATTGCAATTATCAGCTGTGCTTGGGGAGTAACCACCATCGGTGGTGCTAAAGGTGTCGGGGAGTCTACTACTTCAGCTGTTGTCTTATCTCTGGTTGGCATCTTTATTGCGGATTTTGCTCTTTCTTATTTTTTCTTTCAAGGGGCAGGAGATTCACTCAAAAACTGTGTATGAACAACCTTTTACTGTTTCTTTTCTTTGGAGTTTTCATCTTACCCTATTGATTCTTTGTGTAATTACATTTACTGATCAAATATGGAGAAGGAAAGACATGTATTAGGGCACATTTATACACTTTCTGTGCACTCTTTATTTTTTAAGTTAAATTGTTGTTGGCTTTCAACATTTGGTCAATAAGAATTCACATAAATTTAATAATTGATCATTAACTATACCGTGAGTAGACATTTAAGATATTAAAAGTAGACATTAAGGATACGATAAGTAAGTATTAAGTATACCGTGAGTAGGTGTTAAGAATACGCTAAGTAGGTATTAATCTTTAATGGACTGGGCTTGAATTACATCTCTCAGAAAGTCAGAATCGTTTTTGACTCAAATTCGTACTCGAACTTAAATTTATAGGGTTTGAAAATTTTAGACCCAGATTTTGCCCACTGGATCTGAATAATTAGAAATTTTAACCAATTCATAAAGGAATGTAACAAGATCTTGAATCAATGACCATTGGTAAATGTAAATTTTTATAATCTAATTAAGGATTATAAATTCTAGAGATACCTATTCTATATTCTACACATTCCTACCCAAAAATCTTTTTCTTTGTTTAAACACCAATTGTAATTTTATGGTTGTATATATCCAATTTAATGTCTACCTAAATAAAGAAAGTATGCCCCTTTTTGACTAAAAATCTTAAGGATTTAAAGTATAATTCAATAAACATGCAATGTTCCCATTATAAAGTGCTCTTGATGATAATAAGACCAATGAAATACAGGAAAAGCTATAGAAAATTATGGAAACAAAGAGCTTTATCCCTTTCATTTCACTGTTTTCTGAAATAAAATTGTTTGAGCAACTCTCATAAAGTCAATTTTATATACTTTCACAACCAATCTTTGAGAAAAAGACATTAATATTTTTATTACTTAATTAAACAATTAGAAAAAGACATTAATATTTCTAATCTAACTATTTTTTTTATTACATACGGAGTATTATTTATGGTTGATCAAAAATTGATATTATTAGTTATTCAAAAAAAATTTGATATTAATATGAATAAATAAGTAAACGTTTGTATTCTTATTTCTTCACCATAATGTTTGTAAAAAAATTAGTATATCTAATAAGAAAAGTTGTATGAGATGGTAGCGTCTTCACCTTCACTAACAAGACATTTTAGAAACAAATTCTTGCGCCACATATTTTGAACATTAAATTCAATTGAGTGATAGTTGGATCATAAATATTAAAAAATATTTAACTAAATTTAATAAAAAAAATATAAAAATCACAATTATTAAAAATTATTTAAATAAAATTAAAGTGAATATATAGAATTATAAAAAATATAAAAATATTTAAAAATTAATGTACATAAAAATAAAATATTAAATGAGAATAAAATTAATTCTGTCTATATCTCAAAAAAAAAAAAAAAAAATTAATTCTGTCTAAAATTTTTCTTATAAACTTTTCCCTCCCATTGTACTTACACTCTAAAATGAGAACCATCTTCCCTAACTCTCAATACTTCCTTCTCCCTTCCTCTGTAGTCTCCTCTTCTCCGGTGGGCATTCGCCGGCCGTCCATCTGCTGACAGCAATTACCATAGGCGCTTGGACTTCAATTAGGTATTTATTTTAGTCTGCTTGTTTTCTTTTTTTCGAATGAATTTGTTTCCATTTATTTCAATTCGTTGTTTTTTGATAGAATTGGGGGCTTAAATAGAACCAATATCAATTTTGTACAAGAATATATGGTTGAATTAAATTGCGTGTCAAGTGATTCGAAATTACGTTTTGTTGGGTTATTTGAATTTTGTTCTGCTTTGATTAATTGAAATTACTGGGTAAATGAATTTTGTTTTGATTTGATTAAATTGTCTTACGTTACAATTTATGGGTAAATGGGTTGAAGTTTTTGTTTGCAACTATTCTTAAGACATCTCTTTTTGTTTCTCATTTCCTGGTGAAAATTGTTTCACATTGAATATGGAGTATAAAGTTTTCTACCCTGAAGCGTACTGAAGAGACAGCAGACTCTCCACATTTCAGCCCTTCCTGGAGGCGCCCCTTTCTATTCTCTTCTACCCTTCTCAATTTTTCCATCAACTCCCAATTGCTAATTTTCAAGACGGAATCAAGTGTAGAATCTTGTAATGTAAGTATGCTACTCTCTTGTTGATTTTTTCTAATTATTGTTTTTTTTTTTTTTCATGAGATTTAAGGCTGTGTTGTTCGATTGGTTTTGTACTTTTGTTAGGGTTTTACTTGATTTTTCGATTTTCAGTAGATGAATTGTGTAGTATTCTTGATTTTCTTGATTATTCGAATTTCAGTTGATGAATCCTGTAGTTTTTTCCCTTGTTTACGAATTTCAGTAGATGAATCCTGTAGTTTATTCCTTGTTTTCGAATTTCAGTTGATGAATCCTGCGTTCCCAATTTCGCGGTCTGTAGTTCTTTTTTAGGAATGACTGTTTGGGATGAATATGGGTTTTTGGATCTGTGTAAATTTCAGTTGATGAATCCCACAAACAGTTTCATTCCAAACAGAATTTGTGGTCTATTGGACTGTAAATTAATTTGGCAATCAGAGAACAATCTGGTCCGGTCTGGTGTTATAAATGGTTTGATTTGGTCTGGTCTGAAAAGTTTTCATATCAGAATTTTTGCTTTGGTATGATTTTTGTGACAAACCAGACTAGACCTTGTGACCCCCATGTCCCCCAAAGTAAATTGTAGATTTAAGTTAATATAGCATTGACTCATAGTTGGCTTATTAACTAAAAAGAAAATCAATCTCACCACCTGAATCAAATAAGTCAACATCTAATTGTCAACGTCCTATATATGTGTAAAATTTCTGAAAGAGTAGCGGTAATGATAATTTGGTGAGAATGAGGGGTTTTATACCTTTCCCACCCCCCTTCTACAATTCTACTTTATATCTTCTTGAAAACATTTTTTAGTTCTATTGAATGGTCCATGGTCATTTTTAGGTGCATTACTTGTTTAACACTATTAAATTGTTTGCCTTGCTTTTATTTCACCATAAGGAAAACAATTTAAAGTTAATGAACAAAGATTAAATATTTACATGTCTTATATTAATAATATCTCAATGATTTTATGTTATTCTAATAAAATCTCAATGATTGTATGTTATTCTAATAAAATCTCAATGATTGTATGTTATTCTAATAAACACTGCATTTTCTACTCGACTATGATGTTATTACCAGAAACTCAAATCACTGCTATCTCAATGATAATCCAAGTTTCTCCTTCAAACTTTTCTCTGTTTTGTGGTCATCAATCTGATAGCTTTTCACCAGGTTTTTCTTCTTCCTTTCTATCATTCACTATACTCTGTTTTTTAATAGCTACAATTTCCCAAAAAGCTCAGAGAAGTATAGCTAGTAAAAAAACAAAAATAGTATAATAACATGTAGAAGTATGCTAAGTTTTTCATTATTATGTTGTTGTTCTCGTTTCATGTTAAAGCTTTGGTGCATTTACATTGAAAATTATGTTAGGACAATCATGCGTTAGCTTATAATGGTTGAGAGTTTTTTCTTTCACCTTTCTAACAAGGTTTGATTCCTAGCCTACAACCTGATCAAAATAATTATGATAAAATTACACATTAATCAATGTTATTGATACTAACCTTCATAAAAAATATTACTGATACTGATTTAATTTTTAATACTGTTCGAATTGAAGTACAAATTAAGTATGTATTT
Source organism: Amaranthus palmeri (assembly GCA_019776075.1). NCBI lineage: Eukaryota > Viridiplantae > Streptophyta > Magnoliopsida > Caryophyllales > Amaranthaceae > Amaranthus > Amaranthus palmeri. The sequence continues at coordinate 1,407,264 of JAAKBH010000015.1, forward strand.
CCAGTTTCTCTTTATATGTGCAATCTTAGCAATTTTCTATACTTCTCTGTTTCTATGTGATCATTAGCGATTCTATATGCGAAATACAAATATAGAATGTGTATGAAGTTGTACATCCATGAAAATGCCTTTTGCCTCACTTAGAAATCAAGTACCACATTTCTTAAGTGAAGGTTATGAGTTCGCTTCTCAGCTAGCCCTTCCCTTTCATCAGTCTTTCGGACTGCAATAATAAAAAAGAAAAAAGCTATAATAATGTATGAAAGTCCAAAGTCTGCTATATTTTTATTGTTATTCGTCTCGCTTAACTGCGACATTACTTTTTTCTAAATATCTCCACTTTCTTTAAGTCTATCACACATGTCTTTTTTTGGAAATCATTTACTCAATCTTAAGTTTTTGTCTTATTCTTTACCAACTAAACTACTTTTAATATCTTATAACTTTTTTGTTGTTGTAAGAAAGTCAATTGATGCTATAACTTTTTTTTTTTGTGGAGCATGGAAATGTAATAAAATTGTTATTTACCATAAAAGTAATTGTTTCTTTCTTATCCAAAAAAAGTAATTGTTTCTTTTTTACATATATTGGCCTTGATAGCCAGCTTATTTTGTTTGTTCATTCATTTTTGCTTTTTATTAGCTTTCTTTTCTTGAGAAAATTATTTTCTTCTTGTGATCTATCTATAATGATATTAGATAATGGCCATTGGGATTAAAATAAAAGTCATGATTAGGAATCATTGTTGATACCGTTACTTTAATTACGATTATTAATTAAACTTTTGTTATTTTTATAAAATATTTTTTGATATGTATTTTAATAAGATATTTCAATCAAATTGTGTTTAATTGTTTGTTTTTATTTTATTTTGAAATAATTAATATTTTAGTGAGCTGGCTTGAGTAGTAAATCATTGTGAAAGTATACATAGGACGTGATTATAAATTTTGTATTTGTTACTTTATAGTCGCATGGATAAAGTTGAAATGTCAAGTACAATTGTTTTATTTGCCCCATCTCACTTTACAATTTGTGTTCGTCCCTTTACTTCACGAGATTGAGTAGTAAATTTAGAGTGACAGATGAGTACTACGGAAACTTTTTTTTTAAGGAAATAAAATCACAAACATATTCTAATGTTTGTATTAGTGATTTGATGCTTTTTTCTTATTAGCTCATTTGGTAGCTACCTTATTGAGATATTAAATGGTGAAAATAGTATTCCTAATAGAATGTAATGTTGGTAGAAAATTTTCTTGACATGATTAATAATTATGCTTGTCAGTTGCCACCTTATCCTACTCTAAAACTTTTATTTCCTTCACAAAATCAATCTGTATCCATTAACACTTGGATTTGTGGTATTAGGCAATAATAGCAATAACATAAGTATCCTTGTGAATACCATAATTAATCAAAGAAACTAATACTCGAACTTTAAATGATGACATTTAATTTTCCGAATACCATTTAATGGCTTTCCAACTATGCAAGAATTCAGGATAAATTTGTCCCAAATGAAAGAAACTTCATGTATCATGGTTTTCCACTAAAAAAATATAAAGAATTGGGATTTGTATGAGCATGTGACTAGAATGAAATGAATGTAAATGTAGATGACTATTGGAATTGATTTTCTTAGTTGCAGAAAAGTATCAGATAGAATAGAATAAAACATATATTTGTTAACGATAATTTCCCATTTGTTTCAATTCATATTATCGAACCTATATTCTTGGGATTAGGCTTTGGTGTTGTGTTGTTGCATCAATGTTTTACATGTGTATATAAGCAAAAATTTGGCACTTCCTTTCTATGACTTTGTTCTTGTTTTCAGGATTCAACTTATGTTCACAGCAAACTTATTTAGGAACTAGCTGCTTTTCAACCAAAGCATCAGCTGAAAGCATCCAGGTCTAATATTCTAGGATTAGAACTTACTATGCATATTTTTTTTAGAATACAAATGTACAATGACTTATGGAATATATGTAAAATTCGATGATCAGAGATTCGAGGATGCCAGAGAAAAGATTAGGAAGATGTTTAGCAAAGTTGAACTTTCAGTGTCAGCTTATGACACAGCATGGGTAGCAATGGCTTCTTCTCCTGCTGCTCCGACTGCTCCTTGTTTTCCAGGGACCGTAAACTGGATACTAGAAAACCAAATGAAAGACGGCTCGTGGGGTTTCCGTGATCATTGCGATAATTCTCTTGTTAAAGACGCTCTTTCCTCGACCTTAGCTTGTGTTCTTGCACTGAAAACATGGTCTATTGGTGAAGAACAGATGAGGAAGGGTAAAACTCTTGAGAACTCGTGATAGAACTGCTTAATATGAACTTACTGATGGTTTTCCATATTTGACAGGACTTGACTTCATTGTGTCGAATTTTGCTTCAGCAATGGATGAAGACCAGCATTCTCCGATTGGGTTTGATGTCATTTTTCCTAGCATGATTGAAAAAGCTCTTGATATGGATGTAAATTTTCATTTGGCTCCCACAGATATTGATATTGTGCTCCAAATGAAGGATCAAGAGCTCATAAGGTATGGAATTTGCTTATAAACTCGTTTTCTCATGTCATAACAATGAAACAACCACTTTGTTATTACTAACTAGGGTAGAGAATTGCATACATCCGAACCCCAAACCCCGCCTAGATGGAAACCACTGAATGGCATTGAGCCATTGATTGAGGTAATGGCCTCGTTCTCTTGTCAAGCAACCTAGATCAAGTGAGTAGTTTTTATGAGCCTTCCTGAACTTTCAATGTCTTGTTTTCTGAACTTTTGACTTTAAAGGATTGTGTTGTTTACAGCTCTGATTTTTATCGTTGTGATCTTTAACTTTCGAGAATCTTAATCCATTATGTTTGGTGGTTGAATAGATTTGATCATGCTAATGTCATTAAGCGGCTCTCAACTGAATAGGAGTTGATGGGTCGTATGTACACAACCTTACTCTTATTAGTGATAGCATAAGGTTGTTTCAGAATTGACCATTGGAGGGTCAGATTACTTGTTCTCCATGTTCAGTGGTTCAAGTAGCATTTTTTGTTTCTTTGTTAGAATTCATGGGAAGAACTTGATAGCAAGGAATTACTATTTGGCATACATTTCAGAAGCAATGGCCAAATCAGAAGACTGGAGAATGATAATGAAATATCAAAGGAAGAATGGTTCACTGTTCAATTCACCTTCTACTACAGCAGCTGCTTTTTCCGAGCTCCACGATACACAGTGTTACAGTTACCTGTCTTCAATCTTGCAGAAATATGGAAATGCAGGTTAATTTAACTGTGTTTCTGTTAATTTAACCATAACTCTTATGTGTTGAACTTACGATTAAAACTCTCGTTTTGTTCTGTAGTTCCAACCATATGCCCAGTCGAATCATATTTCAGGCTAAATTTGGTTGACACCCTACAAAAACTGGGAATTCATAGATACTTTAAGGAAGAGATTAGTTCTGTACTAAATGAAACTTTCAGGTAAAATGACGTTTGATGATTTTTTCTTATGTTTGTGATGATTCCTGTTTATATTTTCTATTTTAATTTACCATCATCGGTGATGTTAATGTTAAAGAGCAGACAGTGGAAAGAAGGCGATGATGAAATATTCTCCGATGTTGTTACCACCATGATGGCATTTCGGCTGCTGCGAGAGCATGGATACGATGTCTCTTCTGGTTTGCTACTGCACTTTTCTAGCTAGTTGGTAACTAACAAGAAACAAAATGTCAAAAAATAATAAGCATAATATAGTTCGACAAAACTACACTATTTATATTTCGCTGCATGTTAGTCGTCACACTATTAGGTATCCTTGAGTGAATGTGTTTTTTCTTGCATTTATAGAACGGTTGGCTGAATATCATGACAAAGGGTTCTTGTTCAGCAAATTTGGAGGACACTTTGAAGTCACAAAAGCTGCTTTGGAGTACTTTAAAGCATCGCAGCTTAGAGTATATGACCATGAATTTTATTTAGAGGAGCAAACATCCATTTCAAGGAATTTTCTTGAAAGAAAAATTTCAGAACATCCTGCAATGACAGACAGGCTCAGCAAAAACCTACTCCAAGGGGTAATTTGTACATGATTCTCACATAGAACATTGAAAACCACCTTTAAAGGTTCAACCTTTCTGTTTCAGGTAGTTGACACCCTAAAGAGTCCCGTCTATAGCCGTTTAGAGCGATTAGAAAGCAGAAAATTCATCGAACGTGGTAACTTGGCCGAATGTAGAGTTCTCAAATCTTTTTTAAGGTATCCCCCGAAAATTTTCTCGTTTTGCTTGCAGATTTTCTGACTATGGTAATTTTAGTTACTAATTCACATAGTTTCTCAGCCGTACTAATTTCTGCTACAAAGTTCTCCTAGAACTAGCAAAGAATGATTTCCGATATTGTCAATCAATACATATGCAGGAGTTCAAACAGCTTCAAAGGTATAAACTGTTAAACTACATTTTTCAAGTATCTACTATAGTTCAGCTTTCATACTTATGTTTCTTCGTTGAACTAACTGAACTTTTGAAACACATACAAGTAGATGGCTCGCGGAGAGTAAACTAGACCAGCTAACCTTTTCAAGGCAGAAACTCAGTTACTGCTACTTCTCTGCTGCAGCAAGCCTTTCATCCCCCGAACTATCTGATGCCCGCATCTCATGGGCTAAGAACAGCGTTCTCACTACCGTGATTGATGACTTCTTTGATGTTGGCAGCTCCAAAGAGGAGCAAGTAAATCTTATACAGTTGGTCGAAGAGTAAGTTTCTGCTTCCCTCGCCCCTTACCCTTCACCCAGACAACCTCAATCTCTTCCATTAAAAAACGAACGAAATTGGCAGGTGGGATTCAAATAAAAGGCTTCAAGCTAGTTCAGAGAAAGTTCATATCATATTTTCAGCTCTCTCGAACACAATTTGTGAAATTGGAAATAAAGCATACACATGGCAAGATCATAGCATCACGAAACACATAGTCGAGATTGTAAGATTTCCCTATCGATATAATTTTTGCATACCATGAATTCTAGACGTGTCTGCGGCAGATTTACAATAACTTATTGCAAGACCAAGATGAATTTGGGAATCTTCTTGGGTGAGTTTTTTCTGTTTTAGAGGGTCAGAGGCTAAATGACTATTTCCTCACAATAAGTTATACTAAATCTGTTTTACTCAAGAACCTTCAAGTTTAACATTCATTTTTAATGATATCTAGTTGCTCGAAAATTGCTTCTTTATACTTATTCTAGAATAGTGTAGCCATGAACGGTAATATTAACTTGCTTCTCGGGATTGGTGGTTTGACAGTGGCTAAGTCTATTAAAGTCAATGTGGAAAGAAGCAGAAATGCAAAGGAACATGTCTGTACCTTCAATGGAAGAATACATGGAAAATGGGTACATATCTTTTGCCTTGGGACCAATAGTTCTTCCAGCACTCTATTTTATTGGCCCCAAACTGTCTGAAGAGATTATTAGAAGTGAAGAGTACCATGATCTATTCAAGCTGATGAGCACTTGTGGACGCCTCCTCAACGACTTTCAAGGTTTTCAAGTAAGTCGCAAGTTAATGTTACAACTAAACATTGAAACTACTCGGGCTGTTTTTCTCGTATGATTTTACTGATTTTTACTAACAAGATATGTTCTTATCGAATATTAGTTGTGCTAATTTCAACCTTATTTTTTACTGGGAATATTTCTGAAATGTTTACTTCCATTATAAGATTGACACTGGCTATATTGTCAGAGGGAAGCAGAGCATGGAAAGCTGAACGCTGTGTCTCTGCTCATGCTTCAAGAGAATGGAAACGTCAGCAAAGAAGATGCTATACGAGAAATCAAACGGACGGTCGATAGCAAAAGAAGAGAGCTCCTAAAAATGGTATTGCAACCAGGCAATGGAGGTGTAGTTCCAAAAGAGTGCAGAGAGGTGTTCTGGAAAATGAGCAAGGTATTGCACCTATTTTACTTGAAGGAAGACGGGTTTACTTCTGAAGACATGGCGGGTGATGTGAAGGCAATTCTCCATGACCCATTGACATGACTTAATGCGGTGATCGGTAGATGGTGGCTGATGGTAGTGGCTAATTTTACCAACTGTTTTTATTGACTGATTTGCAAAAATGGTTATAAACTTATAATAATATCTATTTGAAAATATTCAATAATATTGCTGAGAGCTAAAAGTTGATATGTATAAATTGAAAATTACAGGTACCAAATATATTGGCATTAATCAACTATTTGCAACAATAAACTCGTTTTGGCCCAAATCAATGTTTATCAAATACTCATAGAAAATAAAAGTTTTAAGATCTCATCTACAGAAATTCTTTTATCTAATCGAAACTTCTTTTCATTAGCTCCTTTTCATTAGCTTATTCAACATTAATACTTCCTTCGGGGTTTCTTGACTGTGCACATCTCTCTACTCTCTTCTTGGGGGTACGGGTATGATTTGTCCGCATCTTTGAAGAAAAAGAAAACCCCCACTTGGACCCTGCCTAGTGCGGAATATCGGGATGGTCCTTTACCTTTACCTTTATTCAATTGTAATACTTCCTCTAATTCAGAGTTATGTCTTATTTGCCTTTTAGATACTATTTATATTTTTCTAAATTTGTATTTAATTTTTAATACTTCCTCCGTATTTAATTATTTGCAACTTTGGGGTCCTTCACGGACTCCTAGGCAAAACTTTTAGTAGTGTATTAATATAGATTAATGAAATTAATAGGGTGGGATTATAGTATTATAATATTAAAAAGTAAGAGAGAGTATTAAAAAGTAAGAGAGAGTATAAAAAAGTAAGAGAGATATAATAAAAAAGTAATAAAAAACTTTCTATAAATGGAAAAAAAAAAAGAAAGTTGCAAATAATAGTATACGCCATTTTTAGTAAAAGTTGCGAATAACCAAATACGGAGAAAGTATATAATTTTAAATATAATCAAATGAGATCTTATTAATCTCAATGTGAATGTTATTAATACTAATTTTTTATAATTTTTAATTATATAAACAACACAATTAGAGATATTAGAGATTAAGTAATGCAGACAAACATGCAAAAAATAAACATTCTACCTCTGAATTTGATTCAAACCACCAACATGAGTTTTAAGTAAAATAAAATATCTACCCCTTTTATTCCACACAAGGGGTAAAAATGGCATACATTTTGACATAAATGAAGGCCTCCCTTAAGCACTAAAATGCCTTCTTCTCATAAGATACCAAACCATGCACACCACCTTCTACTTGAGCTGCACCAGTTCGAGCCTACAAAGGAGACATTATTCATATATCAACACCAAACACATTCTACTCAATATAAGGTAAAACTATAACAAAATGCTCTTTTTGAAAATGTGCAGAAACATATAATGTTAACAATTCAATCTTAAATTAAACCTAAGATTCGCAAACATGGTAGCTAAAGCCATGGGAAGGAGTGAATAGGTTTTTCATCTCGAGTTAAACTCGTCTTATATGAGACCGTCTCACAATGAGACAGGCTTATACAATCAGCCTATTTATCTAATTCATCACTTTAAATTATAACTTTGTACGTGATCACTTAAATGTTATAATTGATCATCTTAATACTATAAAAAGGGATTACATTAAGGTTATAATTGATCATCTTAAAATTGTAAGTGATCACTTTAAGATTTATAAGTGATCAATTTAAGGCTGAAAGTCTACACTGAGTCAGTACAATAAAGATGTCTGACATGTCTCACTGTAAAACCGTTTCATTTGAGAACTTGTGTTAAAGCAATTAAAACTATTAACGTTGGATCTCGGTCCAACGTTCATAGCTTTATACCCACAACCCTTCCCCCCCCCTCTTCAAGTTATCGAGTTAACAGGCTGGGCGGGGGTTATCAGTACGAGCAGCAAACACCATGTAATCGTAAAAAGCAGCACAGCAATAATGCATACCTCTAATCTTAATACTTCTGATCTCAATAAATCGTGCGCTGACTCAACTGAAGAGGCGCCAAGATCTTGGAATCCTTGTTTAACTGCATGCATTGTGTAAGGCACAAACTTTAAAACTGAGCCCTTATCTGCAACAGCTCCAACAACACCTTGTGCAATTTTAAGTTTAGACTTGTCCCCAAGATATCGTTGATCACTTCCTTTTGTCATTGCTTCCAAAGAACCCATGCCTCGATACTTCTTAACACGACGACCATCCTACAACAAAAATCTCAAATAAATCGAACACTAGATTCTCGAGTATAACTATAAGATAAGCTGCAATCTAACTGTTGAATATGTGGAACAAATCAAGGAAGATGCAGGACGTACCTGAACAACATAACCGCCAGGAGCTTCGGTACTACCAGCCAGAAAGCTACCCATCATCACAGTAGATGCCCCCAAAACCAAGGCCTTAACAATGTGTCCAGAGTTTGATATACCTCCATCAGCAATGATGGGAACACCACTTTGTGAAGCAATAGACGCAACTTTGTATACAGCAGTAGCCTAAGCATCCAAGAATAATTAGTCGACGAAATAGAAATTAACAAAGAACTTGCATACTCCTGATCATAGTTTTCCTAATAGCCAAATCCAAGTTATAAAAAGGTAGGGTTGATAGGGTCAGGTGCAATTGAGCTTCTAAGTCGGGTCAAAATCCAACAAGTCTAAAGCTGAGCTAAAGCCCCTGTATGTGGCTAGGTGTGTTCATAATCGAGTATCTAAAGGCTCACTTTTTATTGTTTTTTATTTTCAATTTTCGATTCTTTTGAAAACTAAAACTCAAAAATAGGGAACAAGAAAAGATGGTTTAATTTTCAAAATCATCAAGTTCCAAATAAATTTGATTATTTTTCCATTCATTATAGGACATATATCACATGAATTTGAAAGTCAAAAAAATCAAGAAATATAAAACCACAATAATAACAAGCAGGCCCTTATTTAGCGGCCCATGTCCCAACTCGGATTATTTGGGTACTCAATAGTTCGGGTTGGGACAAAGGGAACCCAATTGACCCAAAATAATTTTAAAAAGCTGGGCAATGGAAAAAAGGAAAGAGAAACCAAAAGACTATAAGGAATTCTCAGGCCTTGAAGAACCCAGAAATCATGTGCAGTAACAAGAATATTCATCCAAATCCTCTTCTAAAATATCACTCAAAAAACTTTTTGCAAGCATTAGAAAAACATAAGGTGAAATGTGATGATTTTTTAAACCACTATTGTGGTATCTCGGCAAAGCAGACTTGAGCCTTTTTATTCTAGTACACATATTATTATCACGGGTCAATGGGTATGTGCCAATTAGCCAAATTCAGCCTATGACCCAACCCGATAAAGGTGGGTCGGCTTTTTTGAGCACCCCTATATGCGGCAGTATAATGAAGGAAGTTTTTGATGTTGTGTTACATTCTCGTGGCTTCCAAAAATATGCAGCAGTCACAAAGATACAATCAAAATCATGCTGATAAATTATAATCCTCATCAATCAATAAAAAAAAAAGTGCAGTTCCATATAGGGAATCAAGAGTATTCATTTCACATCATCTAAGTACCTCAAAATGCTAAAACATATCCTCGTACATATAATACAATTCAAATGAATCAAGTATAGACAGAAAGAAAGAACTGAAGTGCTACCTGTCCTCTGCCCACGGCACACACCTCCTGAGTGGTACAGATCGACCCAGATCCCATACCAACTCGAAGTCCATCAACTCCTGCTTGAATCAAGTTCTGAGCTTGATATTTTGTCACTACGTTCCCTCCAATGACATCCAAACTCGGGTAAGTCTTCTTAATATACTTGATCATATCAATTTGATAAATAGAGTTTCCTTGAGAACTATCCAAAACCACTACATCAGCCCCACCCTTAACTAAATACTCCAACCTCTCTTTATCCGATTCTCTAGTCCCTATTGCAGCACCCACCAAAAAGTCCCCATTAGACGTTAATGACGGCAAACCCCTCTTGGGAAAATCCTGAATTCTCTCTATATCCTGCAATGTCACCAAATCTACGACTTCTCCGTCACTCTCTCTCACAGTCGGAACCAATTGAACGCCTTTCTGCCCAAAAAACCCCGCAATTTGATCCAAATCATAACTATTGGGCACCGAAACATCCAATTTGGACATGTACTCACAAACCCTAATCTCCTTTTTCATTAACTTCACCCAATCAGATTTCAACACATACCCTAACACTCTAGACTTCCTAGTACCTGTCTCAGTAATTAAAATCACACTCGAGGAACCAAAATCAGACTCCGAATCAATCACATCCGCAGGGGATTTAATCTCGAAATCTGAAACAAAAGGGATGCGACGGGATTTGGCTGATTGAAGGATAGAAAATTGCTCTTGAGGGGTGTTATTAGAGTGTAAAATCCCAATCCCACCAAGGGAAGCCATGGCTACAGCCATGTAAGACTCAGTAACAGTATCCATTGGTGAAGATACACAGGGTATTGAAAGAGATATGTTTTTTGTGAGCTTGGTTTGAAGTTGAACTGCATCAGTTGGAAAATCTATGTAATGGGGAAGAAAGATAACATCATCATAAGTATATGAATAGCCTTGATTGAAAAGCCTCTCTGCTGCAAACCCATCTTCAAATGCCATGGCTGCAATTTTAGGGTTTAGGGTTTAAGGGTTAGTTAAAGAACTAGATAAGGAAAAAGCACAAATCTTTTTATTCCAATTGCATGATTATCTCATACATTTATACTTAAAACCCAGAAAATAAAGAACAAATAAATTAAGCTACGAGTATATTCCTTTCAAGTACCCAGGAAAAAAAATTGGTAAACACCCTTTTTTGATTTAAACAATTTCAATTAAAAAAACCCAAATAAATTGATATATGTGTATTTGAAAAACAATAAAATCAGATTAACTCCAAAATAAATAATGAAGCACCCAATTAACAGTATTCAATTTGATAGCGATTGCGTTAAACGATAGAACCATGGAAAGGAAAGGAAATTAAAAATTAAAAGGAAAGAAGAGAACTTTACCAAATACTCAAAAAGTGCAAGATATTAGAGAATTAAACAGGCAATCCCAGAAAGTGAGTCTGTGAAAGAGAAGAGTTGAGTGCGGCGATGTAACAGAGTTGCCCTCAAATACTCGTGCAAAATGCCTTTCTTTATGATTAACTTATAGCAGTCGGTCTCACCGTGAGATGCGTTTTTTTTGCTCATTAAAACATTAAAAAAATATTAATAAAAATTATTAATTTAAAAATGAGACGGTCTTACGATGAAATTATTTTTATTGGACTGATTCAATATACTCCCTCCGAATCATTTTAGATGTCCTATTTTCTTATTTGACAAAATCATATCAATTGTCTCATTTTCTTTTTTATCTATTTTTTTTACCTAAATACCCTCACTTATTCAATTCTCAATACCCAACTACCACCTTTACAATTAATTTAATCAATTAAAATACCCAACTATCACCTTTTTAATAGACCTCATATAACCTTCATTAACAATGAAAATCCGAGACATGTAAAATGATTCGGAGGAAGTATATCTTTTTTTTTTTTTTTTTTTTTGAACGAAGTATATCTTTTTTTAAGTGATCACTCATAACGTTAAAATAATCACTAACAAATCATAATCAAGCTCCCTTACAAAACATAGCTTACTTACACAAGAACACCAACAATTCAATCAATCCTCAATCGTCAAATTAACAATGACAAAACTAACAATGACATAAGTAATATTCTTATATTATTAAATCCCAAAAACAAGTCTACAAACAATAATAATTCCATGTATCAAAACCTAAACAAATTCTCCTGAAAACCAAATGCAAAACACATAAGAAAATATACAATAACAGAACGATCTCTTAAATCGAATAACAAAATTTATTGTTAAAGTACCAAATTAGGGTTTATTTTTATTATAATCGAATAACAATTTGATCAAAAACAGAGCACAAGTTCGTACTACAGTCTACAGTCGTGTAAGCTGATTGCCGAGTGGGGAAATGGGGAATTAGCTAGGGTTTGAACTTGAACTTTTTAGTTATCAGTGTTACTGTATTAGACGAAATTTGCTTTGGGGTATTTGGGTTTCTAAGTAAATGGGGAATTATTAGTGCCCTCCTTCTCAGATATGCATTCATTCATCGGAGAAGTGTGGAAAATCTTACCTCGAACTCGCTGTATTACCTTCATGAATGTTAGACTATCTTAATTCTTTCAATTCTTCACATTTTTACTAAATTTTGCTCAATTTGGGATAATGACTTCATCTGTTTAATATTTTTGTGGGATTGTGTACATAATTTGAGTTGTTGGTTCAAAGTTATCAATTTTTACGCTGGTTGTTGGAGCTTATTTATTTATGAAACATCACAGGAATCAGGGATCAGCTTTTCAATCTATTACTCATATTTGATTTATCGGCAAGCAAAATCATTTCAAAGCTTTTGGTGTGATGTTTATGTAGTATGATTAATGAACTTTACACTATGATTTTTGGTAAACATAAAATCTGCTTCTGAAACCTGGATAATAAAATGGTGGAACCCTACAGTATGTAGTTTAAAAAAGAATAAGTTGAGAATTATAGCCTTAAAATCTAGCACTATTTGCGAATTACAACATTCAGGCAAAAACACAGAATATCGACCACTTAACCTGAAATTCTAACCACCAAAATGGTCGGAATTTTGTATTTCGGTCTGTACCTACAAACTAAAAAACTTTGGTGGCTGTAATTCGCAAAAAAATAAACATTAAGACCGTAATTCACAAAGTACTAAACTTTAAGGCTGTAATTCGCAAATTATTCTAAAACGTATAAACTTTTATGAATATGCAATGAGTTCTTAGAGCATAAATGTATTGAAATTTTGGAAGATCTTGATCCGCATAAAATTGTCTTTTGATACAAAATTACAAATGCAGCCTAGAAGAAAGAAGGAAGGAATTCTACATGACTGATGTACTTCAATCACCAAATTCCCATCAGTCAATATGAAAGAAATTTTACATGGCCTATTTGTCACAAGCATATCATGTTCTACCATCCCTTTAACCAACCATGTACCTAAGTAGAAAAGGAGGATGGAAATAAATGATGAGGCCCCAATATATAAAACATGAGCCTTTTGGGCAGGTCAAAAATGCATATTATTTGGCCTGAAGGATGGACAATAAGCTTCAAAACAAAGGTAAGGTTTGCGTCACAGGGGCCTCTGGGTTTGTAGCGTCTTGGCTCGTCAAGCGTCTTCTTTCTTCCGGCTATTTTGTCGTTGGAACAGTAAGGGACCCAGGTTTGTACATATATCCATATTGATGTTGATGAACCTCAGATATTGATTAACTAATTGCTTCAAGTTTATTGGCATGTTCACAAATACGATCGTTTGGCTGAATATAATTGAAACTGATGCTACGAAAACAAAAATAATTTTCTATGCTAATTTGATTTGATGATTTTGTCCTGTCCTTTATGGACAATGGTAATTCTACTCACTCTTACGAAGTGTAACAGTGAGAAAAATTGTTAATTTTTTGCCAAATTAGTATTAGAATTCAGATCGTTTGCAAGTATCAAGGACCTAATGTAGCTTATACAGTCTGAAGGATAACTTGATTTTGTACTTTCCGATCAATGACTTATACTTTTATATAGGAGATGCCAAAAAATTGGAGCATTTGTGGGGGCTTGAAGGGGCGAAAGAGAGGCTGAAATTAGTTAAGGCCGATTTGATGGAAGAAGGAAGCTTTGATGAAGCAATCATGGGCTGCGAGGGTGTTTTTCACACAGCTTCCCCTGTAGTAGGAATTTCGTCAAATCCAAAGGTCAGGATTCTATTCACCGTAATCATGCGTTGTTAATCCATCCTAATAAATAATCCTTTATAATAGTTGTTTAAACATTAATTATGTACCGTAGAACTTTGAACTGACAAGTATCCTGTCTGATAAATCTTGAAATGATTGATGTATTCAAATACTCGATTGAACACAAAGGGAGTGTACTATTAAGTATTAGTTGTACTAACAATTTCAATTAGAATGTATGTCAAGCGAAGTACTAATGTGGAACCCTTAAAATTCTTACATGGTTACAACACTTCATCATTGATAAGCCCAAATCATGTAATTTTATGTTATGTAGCAAATTTCTCTAAGAATTCAATTTCTGTACGCTTCATTTATTGAATATGAAATTATGTAAACTATCAGATCGAGATATTGGAACCCGCAGTAAAAGGAACTTTGAATGTGCTGGAGTCATGCAAGAAGAATCCATCACTAAGACGTGTGGTTTTAACCTCATCTTCTTCGACTGTTAGAATAAGAATAGATTTTGACCCGAATGTCCCTCTTGATGAATCAGTTTGGAGCTCCACAGAAGTTTGTGAACATTTCCAGGTACTTGTAATCTTATTTAAGTATATCTCACAAGTAAGGTTGAGAAACTTTTCCTAGAAGGTGGGCTCATCTTTCACACTGATGCAGTACATAGGGAGACACTTGGATATCTGGGTGTTGTTAACCCGATTGTAACTGTTTTGATTTAGTGTTTATGGAAAATCGCTTGACAAGAAAAAAACTATTAAATTGCTCATCCTAACATGTTAGTTATGACTTTTGGCTTGCAAATTCTTTGATTACTTACAATATGCCATATATCTAGGTATGGTATGCACTGTCCAAAATTCAGGCAGAGAAAGCAGCATGGGAGTTCTGCAAGGAGAACAATATTGATTTAGTAACTATACTTCCTGCATTCGTAATTGGACCAAGTCTCCCTCCTAACCTTTGCTCTACAGCCTCTGATGTGCTTGGCTTGTTTAAAGGTATATGTTGGAAGATTTTGCTATAGTTAAAATTGAATGAGTGTTTTGGATTGATATAATTTCTTTCATATAAATGACAGGTGAAACAAGCAAATTCGAGTTTCACGGAAGAATGGGATATATTCACATTGATGACATAGCTCTGTGTCACATTTTGGTTTATGAGCACAAAGAAGCTCATGGTCGTTATCTATGTAGCTCTACCGTGATGGAACATTATGAACTAGCATCCTTTTTGGCATCTCGATATCCTTCTTATCCAATTCCGAGAAGGTACTCCATTACTTTCCTCTTTAGCTGTTTAGACTTTAGATGCCAATTAGAAGGCAAGCTCATATTCTTACCAAAATGAGGGACTTACTAGATTTTCATACCCTATTAGCGAAGGGATACTAGTGTGATATAATTTCTCAGAAACTTGTGCTCCCTTCTTTCAATATGATATGTCACCAGTAGAACGTAGTTCAGACTTGTTTGACAGCATGAGGTAGCAAATTGTGATGCCCAGGTGCATTAGGTACATATATAGTAACCTATCACTCCCATATCACTAAGTAGCCTGCCACATTGGGTTGGATTCGTGTTCGAGTCATATATAAATAGTTTAAAACCCTGTTGATCCAAATCTAACCCATTAGAACCTAATTAGAGCTTGCCTTTGAGTTTTAAATGTTTATTTCAGGTTAAAAATTTTGACTTTAATCTAACTCATTTAGTAAACAGATCAGACGAGTTGACTTATGTACTTATTTGGGTCAAAAGCCTCAACTTAAATTCACTCATTTCGGGTTAGGTTTAAGTTTGGCTAGCATTAAGCCTATCATACACTATACACTTCCTACCTTGGGTGGGGTTTGGAGAGTCTAATGCACGCACCCTTACCCTTGTTCGTGATGGCAAAGATATTGTTTCCGTGACCCTTAGTAGTAAACATCATCTACAACTTCGTATAAATAAGCATTCCCCATGTAGTAACCTATAGAACGAAGCAATACTACCCAATGTTTCTCATGCCAGAAAATGGATTGTGTTTGCATTTTACAGTTTTACAAAGCTGGACAGACCATCCTACACCTACAACACTTCCAAGATTGAGAGTTTAGGATTCAAGTTCAAGACTATGGAAGAGATGTTTGATGATTGTTTGAACTCACTTATAGCGCAGGGCCATCTCTAATCGCCTCGAACATTCATTGTGACTTTTATATTTCCCTTCGTTTTCTTTGGTAAAATATATACTGTGGACTTTAGAATTGAGATCATAGTACTTAAATAATGTTTTTGTTCATGGTATCCAAGAATTAGTATGAACAGTTGCCTCATTAAGAAACATGCTCTAAATTCAAATTGTAGCACATATGTGTAGTGTATTGCTCCTGTGTGCTAAATTTATCAATAAGACTTTAGAGTTGAAACAAGGAATGGATAGTGCCAATGATGCCTAATTGGACTAGACATAGCACCTATAAATGTTAGACTTGTGAAGAATTTAGTTATGTTGTAGGTTCCGTCTTAAAAATGCAGCTTAAGACACTGATTGTAGTCCTTAAGATAGCATGGGAGTGTTAGGCCTATGATTGTTAGTTGTTGGCATTTTTTGTTGGGTTGATTGACTAGCTGAAAGTGTCGGCTATTATTTTAGAGGTGTTCATTCAAGTAACCGGGTGGATTTCATGTTAGATGTTTCGAGTTGACATAAAATCGGGTCTTGTGCCACATTGATTTTTATATAATTGTAAATCCATTTTTAAATTGGCTCATCTCAGGTTTGGTTACAAGGTCGGTTGAATATTATATTATCGGATTTGCTTTGAACACCTCTAGTTATTTTTGTTGGTTCAAACTAGAGGTGTTCAACGGGCGGGTCATGTCAAATGTTAAACGGGTCGGGGCGGGTCAAGCCCATTTGAATCCGACCCAATTTGACCCTTTTTTAAGAAGTTCATAAAATAATTTTTTTATTATACTTTATGGCCCAATGGATCGACCCACTTATGTATATAATAATATCATTTAGAAATATAAAAAAAAGTGGTAAATTTTTTTCCACAATTAATTTTTATAATTATCCAACCCGACCCTTTACATCAAAGCCCGTTAATGACCCGCCCCATTATTGACCCGACCCGGTAATGACCCGTTAAAATATGATCCGACCCTTGACCCATTGGGTCGACCCGTCCCATTGAACACCTTTAGTTTAAACTAGTAGGATGAACCAACTATTTAAGGAAATATTTGGTCAGAAAAAAATTAAACAATAAACCAATAAAAAGCCAACCAATGTAGTTTTTCCATTTTGGCTAAAAAATCATTTACGAGATAATTTTGTTAGTTTTTCTACCAACTAACAAGTCAACAAAAAGCCAAATTCCCAAATCAGACTCTCAATCCTCTCCAGGAGGGAGCCGCTTGGCATTGAGTCGGGGACTTTTTAACCGTACTCTCCTCTATGGGTATGAGCTACCCTCGTCCTTTCCTCCCTAGACCCTAACCATAGTTTTCTATGCCCAGAATACACTGAATACAATAATGACGATGAATGATCATTTTAGTATAACCTACATTGGATGCATGTTATCGGTACATATATAGGTCTGTTTTACTCGACCTGGTCTTGACCTTGTCTAGATGGGTGCCCCATTAGGCATAATTAGGGAACAAGAAAAGAAAGAAGAGAACCCTACAAGTATAAATGTGAAAGTTGTAAAGAAGAGATCTTAGACAAGAAGATACACTGCATTAATGATTAGTTATTAGAATTAATAAGTTGTGGTTGTAGCTTCTCCAAAGGGAAATTCTATCCCATGCATGTGGGATAAGACCCATTCTTATTTCTAATTTCAAGCTTTACCATGTGATATGTGGTTCATTTTATTTAACAATCAATCAATCAATCTAACTTGAGCAATGTATCAACAATTGATAACGTTCGAGGCATAAGACAAATAACTAAACTTCTAAATTACAAACAAACAATTTTTGGAATATTGAATTGCCCTACCTTAACTATTTATATATACTTCTTCCCATTCTTTTTTACTTGCTGTACAATGCGATGGTTATTAATATTAAATGGTGATAATGAGTATAATTTATCTTTTCTGGAGCCGGGGACTCCTTTCTTTGACCGTGCTCTCCTTCACGGGTATGAGTTGCCACCGTCCTTCCCTCCCCAGACCCTGTCCATAGATTTTCTATGTTGCGGGATATACTGGGTAGGATGATGATGATGATGATGAATGAGTATAATTTATTGATTTATAATGTATATTTTAATAAAATGTGTTATGTTATTTATTTTCTGTTATTGTAATGTGACTTTAATTATGAAAAAATATTTATTTATAATTTTTTTACTATCACTCACCAGTATCACCACATCACCAAATGGTTTGTAATAAATTATGTGAGTTAAATGCAATCATTTATGTTTTTTTGTTTTTAAGTTAATGAGATGATTAAAGTATAACAAGCATAAACATTAGACTTGCTAAAAAAATTCCTATTAATACTACACTAATTTTTCTTTATCATTTCTACCATTACTTCGTAGTAGCAACCACATTATAAAAATGTGTTCTTTATAAGTGAATGAAATGGATTTGCTTTAATTTGAATTAAACAAAAAGAGTAAAAAACATGAAAGCAAATGTCTTAAGTTAAATTAAGTCAAAAATGAATTGAGACATTTATACCGTAAAGATAAAAATGATTTTCTTAACATCTTATGTAATTGAGTTTATTTAATTTGTGTTGTAGAAGTACTCTATTAACTATCTCTTTGTCTTAATGAAATTGCTACATTTTTTTCTTAAAACGAATAAATATACAAATGATTGGTATATATTCTATTTATTTATTTTTTTTGAAGATATTCATTCTATTTACCTCCTTTGTTACTTTTATCTTTATTTTTAGTTATTTGTAGATATTATTTATTCTATTTGTAAGTTGCTGGTTTCTCTTTCTTTGAAGACCTTTTTCGAGCCAAGGGACTCTTTGATCGCACTCTCTTCTTTGGGTATGAGCTGCCGTCATTCTTTCCTCTCCAGACCCTAATCATAGTTTTCTATGAGCGGAATATACTGGGTATGATAATGATACGATGAATAAATATACAAAATGATTGGTAGATTAGATGCTTGATTGGTAGATGTGGGCAATTTATTTTGTTACAGCAGGGAAATTTTTAGCCTCATATCTCAATTGTTGGTGTTAATTAGTGTGCTAGTGTGTTTCCTTGGAGCCACATGTATTCTTTTCCCCATCGTTTGCTATGAAAACGAAATTACAGATATAATACATGGTCCATTTTCCCATTCTTTCTTACTTGGATTTATCACTAGATGGTGTATTTCTTTTGTCCCTTTTCTTTGTATTTGTCATTATAATTATACAATCATTTATTTAAAAGTATATTATACTAATATAATACCCATGCAATGCACGAAGTTGTTGGTAGAAAGATATAATAGAACTAGTGCAATTTTTAAAATTCTTATTCATTGTTGTCAAAAATTACTAACCTGATAAATAAATTTTAAAAGGCAATGTTAATGTTTTTTTACTGAAATAAACACATTTTGTAAAAAATACTATCAGAATAATTTAGGAAATTCTTTTCCAATCCAAAACAACTTTTAAACAGGCATGCTATTTGCAAAAATTGAAATAAGCATATAATGCTAGTGATGATATCATACTGATTAAAATTACTTAATTTAAAAAATTTTAAATAAAAAATTATTTTTTTATTAGCAATTGAACTCCAACATGACCGTCACCTTCTATTATTCTCACTTACATATTATATTATATTAAAGAATGATATATTAAAGATTTTTATATTGATCTCTTTAAAATTTTTTAATTTTTTTCGTTATTATAATCTTAAAGAGACAGAAATAATATCATTTATTCTAAAAAAAAATAATCTTTTTTTTTTGAATCCAAGAAAATAGTCATTTAAGACATAAGACGTTTGGGTTTTGGATGACACTCCACTAGCTATACCACCATTTATTTTAATTTGGTGGTATTATACTAATATCCTTCTACTACCCTAAATATCTGCTTTTATGATTTTTTTTCTTTAGTTTCTTGAAAAACCAATTTATATTTTTCCAGTTTGCTATTAGATACTACTCCATCAATTTTATTTTTCTTATCTCAAAAATAAATCAATTTTATTTTTCTTAATAAGTTAAATATATAAGAAAGATTCATCTATTAGCAATTATTTGAACTTATTGGATTTTATTCTATTTATAAATTATAATAGATGGTTGGGTGGTTAAACCGACTAGTGCTAATGTGTAGTGAATTAGCTGGTTGAAACAGTTTACTGATACATTCATACAAATAAGTTGTTTTTGAACAAGCTGCGCATACAACAACAGTTTCAAAATCAACTATTCAAACCAGTTAATAAAACCAGCTGATCAAATCAGTCACTATAATCAGCTATCAACATTTTCCAAACACCTTCAAAATATAAAAATTTGTTTAAACAAGTAACTTATCAATCAAAACTTTTAACTAGTAAAATCATCAGACAACAACTCGATCAACATCTTTTGCCGAATAACACTTATACTCCTTTTTTAATTTATTGGGCTTACCCATTTTAGTTAGCTTAAAAGACTTTTATCAAAATTTTTTAATAACTATTTAATTAACAAAAAATCAAATGTAAAAAACAATTTCACACTTATAAACTCCTACCATTCACTTTTAACCATGCATGTAAATTTGTCAACGGAAAAAAAAAAGATTTTTATGATGATAAAAATGTCACAATTGTCACAATAAATGTAGACAAATAAAAAAACAAAAAAGTTTAATGAGTAGGAAAAGAATAAATGATATCGACGGCCTCCACGTAAAGTCATACGAAAAAATAGCAAAAACAAATGGCTAAGATTTTGCAACATGGCATCGTTAGGTTCGTATTTAATCTTAAAGACCCTCCAAAATAACATTATCATCATCATCTTCTTTTTTCCTCTTATTATTTCATTCCATGTGAGCACTAAGCAGCTGCTCCTTACTTATTTTTGTTCCTTTCTTCTCTACGCAGGTAACTCATATATACTCTTTCTGTCTTTTTAAATTTGCGATAATTAATTAATTAATTAATTAAAATCGTGCTTATTCTTTTTAATAATATTGTAAGATTTTATCTCATGCCAAGTGGCTTTATTTCTTAATGACATTTGTAAAGAATATTCTAATCTAATCTAATCTAATTATTTTTTTATTAATATTTGTTTAATAATTACTTTTATCTTTATCATCATTATTGTGATTATAATATATTCACTTTAATTACTTATGAGTTCATGATCAGTACTAAATTGACTTAAGTTTTTTTTAAATAAAATTATGTAGCTTATTTATCTCATGTGCTAATTTTGATTGGGGGATTATTGTAAATAGGATATTTTGAGTTTGGTAGTTAAAAAAGTTTGTTGTTTTGAATATACTTAATTGTTTTATGTCCAAGAAAAGTTAACTTTTTAGGTACTAAGGCTAAGGATAGGATAGCATTCACATTTGGAAAGTTTTACAATAAATGAATATTTTCATGAAAAGTGAAAATTCTTGCATAAATATGCATGTTGCAAGATAAATTTGTCTATGTTCTCAATCTAATATAGTGGCTTATTTAATAAGACGTGGTACCCAGATCATAAATAGTGAGACATAAAGAATATATAATATATAATTAAATATGTTATATAATTCAGGCTAATTATAAGAGATTTCGACTTTTACTCTATCATAAATTTGATTTTCACCATATACAGTAAGACTGATTTTCATTTCTGTTCTTGTATGTAGGAAATTATCTTTACCTCGAAATAAAAAAAAAGGGCAGCATTACTAAGTGGAAGCATAATAAAGCATTAGTATGGGAACTAAGTGGATGGCATTTGATACAAACAATAAGATTAATACTACAACTGAAATTGTACATGATGAAGCTAGTATGGCTAAAAGGGCAGCTGAATGGGGACTAGAATTGGTCCCGGCAGAAGGAGCGGCGTCGTCGAACTCCAATGTGGTGGTTCGAATCTCAGGGGATGCGAGCCAAAGCAAGAACTCGTCGGAGAGGGTGAATGTCGAGTCGAGACTGTCGGAAGATTCAGGTTCTAGAAGAACGTCGTCGGAAAATTTTCCTAGAGTGTCACAAGAGTTGAAAGAAGCATTAGGCAGTTTGCAACAAACTTTTGTGGTATCTGACGCTTCTAAACCTGATTGTCCTATTTTGTATGCTAGTAGTGGGTTTTTTACTATGACGGGTTACTCTTCTAAGGAAGTTATTGGACGCAATTGGTAAGTAATAACAACCGTTCTGATAGTTACACTTTTTCACACAACATGTCACAACTAACCATTAGCATTTCAAAAAGTACATAATATACGTCAATATATCATGTACATAACTAAGACTTGTTGGGAATTTGGTAAACAAAATTAATTTTCGTTTTAGGAATTATTGAATTTTTGTAAACAAATGTTTGTAAAATAGGAAAAAAAATTCAAGACCATGTTTAATAAATCGACTTATTTTTGGTCTTGTGTGGTTAATTCTAAGCGTAATTTTTTAAAATTTGGGATCCTCTAGAGTTTTAAAGTAACTATACATAGAGTTATTAAAATCTAGACCATTTATCATAACATCAATGGCTAATAATAAGAATCAAGATTATAAATTGAAACTAATTTCATCACTACCACCATCTCTCTTAATTCCGTTTCTATTTCCTTTGTATTGACCATTAATTATTATTTAGATTATCACAAATAACTGTGATCAGGGCCGTCGAATGGCAAGTGCAAAGCGGTCAACCGCCCAGGGTCCCGTGTTTTTTAGGTCCCAAAAAACTTATTTTTATGTATATAAGTGATATTAATTTGAATCAAATTTATATATAACTTACATTTTTTTGCTAAATAATATGAGTTTTTAGTGTTTTTTTTGTAAAGTAGATTAAATATTAACAATAAAAAACAAAAGATGTATTATATTATGTGTTATGTCTTAAGTTTTTAGGGGCCTATTTTTATCTTTTGCTCTGGGGCCCAAAAATGAACGAGACGGCCCTGACTGTGATAGACAGTCTTTTTAAGAGACACATATATATATTTGCAAATAAACTCAATTAATTCTTATTAAAGAGAATATAAGAATGTGGATATTAAATTTCTGGAAAAAAAGGGATGTGGACATTAAAAAACTAAAATTAGGGTTTAATCCTAATAAATAATACTCCCTCCTATTCAGCTAAAATGGGACATTTGACTTTTCACGGATTTTAAGGTGGGTCAAATTGGGTCCCATTGAGTAGGAGAGAGTGTGATATTATGAGTGTTTAATGAAAAGATTAGTGAATTAATAATTTCCTAATAAAATTGGAAGAACAAGCTTAACTACAAAAAAACTAAAATAGTTTACACTTTACACAATACAAAGAAATAGTTTTCCCAGAAAATCAAACCCAGATACAAAGAAATAAAACCCATAAATTACCCATTCGCAAGCTTGGTAGTTTACACAATAAAATTGGTAGTTTTCCCAGAAATTACCCAGAAAATCAAACCCAGATACAAAGAAAATACCCATCTAGTTTACACAAATTGAAAAATAAAATACAAAATCAAACCCAGATCAAAAATTACCCATCTAAATTACCCAGATCTGGAGGGACGCCATTTTTCCAGAAAAAAGACGCCATTTTTGAGGGAGAGGATGAATGTGTGTTCTTGAGTGTTCTTGAGGGACGCCTTTTTCCACAAAAAAAACGCCATTTTTGGGCTTGAAGATGCTTGAGTGTTCTTGAGGGAGAGTGTTCTTGAGTGTTCTTGAGAGAGAAGAGAGAAGATGAAGATGAATGGTGAACAGTGACGAAGAGAAACGGGGTTTTTAGAACAAGATGAAAGAGAAAAGAGAGAAGAGTGTTCTAGATTGAAGAAGAAGATGACTATTGTAGCAGATTGAAGAACAAGATGCTGGGTTTTTAGTGAAGAGAGAGAAGAAGACCTAGAATATGAGAAATGGGAGATGAGAGGGCACGTATAAGGAGGGAAATGGGTGGGTTAATGAAATTGGGGTAAAGATTATGTTAGATTAATTAGGTATATGGAAAAAAATTAAGTAGATTTAATAAGGTTAAAAAGTAAATAGGTAGAGTAAATAAGGGTATAAGGGTAAAAAATCTAAGCCAAAAAAGGAAATGGGACATTTGAGCTGACTTGACCCAAAAAGGAAATGGGACATTTGAGCTGAATAGGAGGGAGTATATAATTAGTATAATCGCGTTTGGACCCATTTGGAGCTGCAATGATTTTCCCGCTAGTGGAATTATGTGTAGAAACTAGAATCCCAACGACCTAAAAACCCAAAAAATCCAGTTTCTCCATGGAAATTGGAAACAACAAAACAATGTGGTTCTACTATTTCCACCTTGCAATTTTCATTCTCTATCTTAGTCTTACCACATCAAAAAGTATAGAATCTTTTTCATTGATCGTCATTGTTAGTTTGTGCTTGTTTGTTGCAGTCGATTTCTGCAGGGTCCAGAAACAGACCAAAACGAGGTGGAGAAGATAAGAAAGGCAGTGAAAAATGGATCCAGTTATTGTGGAAGGTTGTTGAACTACAAGAAGGATGGTACTCCTTTCTGGAACCTTCTTACTATCACCCCTATTAGGGATGATCAAGGTCGTGTCATCAAATTTATTGGGTACTTTTTTTTCTCCCTCTTAATGCTTTATTTATTATCCCCTTAATTATAATTTGTGGGTGTTTGTTATTTTTGATTTTTTGGTTTTTTTTTTTTGAGAAATTTAGTACATTTGATTTGGATGATGATTGTGAAGATTGTTGAATTACTTTTGCATGTAGTTGTAATTTTGATTGAGATAGTTAAATTGGGTTTATGAAAGATTCGATGTAAGACTGATGCGGATGCGTCAAATACAAGTAGTAGAGAGGAAAAGGAAGGCTAATTTATGGCTCAATCAATGAGCAAAACAATATGCAATTAGAGGATGAATAGAGCAACAATAAAGCATAAACAACATTAACACAAGGATTGCATGGTTCACCCGACTTAGGCTACATCCACACTTAGCTAGAGTTGTAATGATAATGTATTTAAAAGACATTGATCAAATTTGATAGGAATTACATGGAGACTGATTTTGGAGAAGAGAGGCTAATACATCATAGATAGAAATAAAGAGGTAAGCAAGGTGGCTTTTGATGAGACTTTGGCTGACAAAACTATCCTAGGGTATGTAGGTGTTAATACTTAATAGGGCTAAGTAGGGCATTGCACGAAATCAGCAAAAATACACCTGCTTCTCTACCTGCTCATTCAAGCACACAGTTGCTCTTTCGAGAAGTTACAAGCTCGCAACTTCTGTTTCATTTTCTAGCTTCATCAACGTGTACCATGGTCCCCCTTTGATCCTATAATCTCCTTACACTTGTACCAGATTGATTGAAGCCTTGCTCCTCAAGGTGTACATAATCCGATGATTACTCTTTGATGTGTATATGTTCATTCTTTCTTGACCAATCCCACATGCACACTTGAGTCCTTCTCTTCCATGCTAACCAATTTAATTAATTATATAAATTAAGTTAATTGCTTGGTGAACTAAAGTCACTCAGTATTCTAACAATATTAATTTTACATGTGTTCTTGTTTGGTATTGTATTTGGTTTTTACTATTGAGTTAATGATAATTATGAACTTCCCCAATAGGGTTTTCTTTTGCATGAAGTCCCTACATGTAAGGAAAATGTAATTCAAGAATACCTTAAGGAGGAAACTGTATTTAAGTTTGTTGCACATCTTGAGCTTTTGCTACCAAGAGAGCCAATTTGAATATTTGTGGGGGCCTTGTGTAGATCCTTAAACATAATTCTTGTGAACTTATAAAAACCAATCAATCATTTCATACTTTCTAGTTTCAATGAATGAAATTTGGTTGAAAAACTATTACCCTTCTAAAATACTTCATTAGTAATATATACATACTCGATACTCCTTAAATTTGGGGATCTCGAGCCATTGCTCACTATGCTGCACCTCTAAGGCTATTCTGGTTCCGAGGTTCAAATCATATTGTGGGTAGGTGGGTATTTGGTTGTAAGGCCTGTGGTTGGGGCCCTAAGCGAGGGCAGCTAGAGTGTTTCATCTTTGCCTTTATAAAGAAAATTCAAGTAATTTCTTTGTGCTTGTCTGATTTGGATACAAATAAGTGGAGCATTGATCTCCAATGTCTCTAACCCACTTTCTCATGATTCACTAACGTCCTTACAATTTCGCATAAAAAGCGAATTATGGTGGGTTTTGCGCAATTTGACGGTCATTTTGAGTGAATCGCGAATTCAATGTTACCTTGCTCTAACCTAAGGTCAATGTACCAAATGCACAAGTGTACTTCACAAATGCTTGTGGCAAAGTCGAGATAATGCTTTACTCTATGCTGGTCATTTCATAGTTTTTGTTTCTGTTTGGATTTGCCTTGTTGAACTTATAGACTCTCTATAAACACAAGAAGCCATGCAATAAGCATAAAGTTACAGAAGAAAAGGAAGAGACATTTGTTGTTATTTGTAATCCTCAAGAAATTTCCCTAAAAGCTTTGTGCGAATTTGGACATGAGTCCTCTAGAAATTTTGGATTGCATTATTGATGATTACACATGTCAAAATTTAATCTGATCCAAATTTGATCCCGTTTGGAAAATGGTGGGTCATAACCTGACACAACCCGAAAGTAACGGGAAAAATTAGGTCAAACCCGACCGTAACCTCAACCTGTCTGTAACTCAAACCTGACCGTTTTGACCCGTTTTTTATTTATCAATTTTTTTCAGCTTTATGTCATCTTTTTCAGTTAGAACTTGCTATATTTCTAGTCAGTTTTTTATTTTGAGTCAACATTTATTTGTTGTAGCATTAAAATCGGCATACTGATCCTTTTTTTTATAAGAAAATGTTTTCTTTAAAATTTTAAAATTTAGTTTGTATATGTTTTGGGAAAATTATTAGTGGTAAAATGGCTGATAGAACATTATATGTTGTAATATTACTTAAGTTTTTTGGGCAATATCTTGGCTTTACTTCTGAAACTTGTAGATTCCTTGCGAATTGGGAGTTGTAACTATGAATGACATATCCTGGGTTGTTAGGAATTTCAAGAGTGCAATCGTGAACATGGCCTAATATATACTTCTGAATTAATAAAATCTGTTTGACTTCGTTCCTACAGAATGCAGGTTGAGGTCAGTAAATTCACAGAGGGAATAAATGACAAGGCATTACGTCCTAATGGCTTGCCTAAGTCATTGATCCGCTATGATGGTAAAAGATTGTTAAATACTATTGTTTTCCTTGCTTGTTTCTCATGCTGTACATGTATTGTCACTGAGAATTTTTTGCTTACATGTCTCTGATGCTTCAGCTCGTCAGAAGGAAGCGGCCATAGGTTCAATAACAGAGGTCGTTCAGACTGTGAAGCAGCCTCGCTCTGTTAGTCAATCTCTAACCACGAGTAATAAGGATACTGACAAGGGAGAGGTTGCCGGAAAATTAGATCTCGACATGCTGCCCAAATCTGCAGAAATTTACAATATGGGAACTCCAGGCAGCTTGTCAACTCCTGGTAGGCTGTCAACTCCTGGTAGACTCACACCTCTATCTGATGACTTAAGTAAAGATGGAGACAAGGGCTCTAGAAAATCAGCACGCATTTCTTTATTGGGGTGAGTCTATGCATTTGAAGTTCCTTATGTTTCAATTTCTATACTGTAGCCTCACTATTTTCTACAGTCTTGTAAAAGCTATCTGGTATGAAAATTTTCTTCATTGTAACATTCTTTAGGCTTCTCAGCACTATTTGATTTGTCATCATGTTATTCATTAGGTTGATGTTCAAAAGGTTGTTTCACATAAGGCTTGTTTTTTATCTACAGGTTTAAACGGAGATCTTCAGTAAAGCATGAACGACAACCAAGTCTTGAGCCGGAATTTCTGATGCCAAAAGACATAGACCCTGCTGACAATTGGGATCGTGCAGAAAGAGAAAAGGATATGAGACAAGGAATTGATCTAGCCACAACATTGGAACGTATTGAGAAGAATTTTGTGATATCAGATCCGAGGCTTCCAGATAATCCAATTGTATGTTTAGGTCTACAAAAGAAACCTTCTGTTGTCTGGTAGTTATTCTATATATTAGAGATGCTAGGGGTTGTCTTCGTTCAGTGTGAATCAAACATAATAAATTTTTCACGGAGCATCTTGGATTATATGCTGAGCAATTTTGTCATTTTCAATATACTATCCTGAATGCTTATTTATTTGTTTGTTTATTAATTTATTTTTTATTTTTTTAATATAGTATCTAAAACTAAGAGTCCATTAGGCTCTAGCATTAAAGCTTTACTGCTTTGGGCATGCTTGGGTTGGTTGTAAGTCATTAGGATGGCAATACAAGAGAAAATAAAGAGCTGAACTACTGAAGGGTAGTAGAGTGGTTGTAATGAAAATAAAGGTGGGGTTTATAGGAAAGTTAGAAGGCAGGGAGTGGGAACTATTGATATGGGGAATAACTGATGGTAAGTATTACAGCCATAATGACGGAACTAGTTCCCAAGGCCCAACCTTATTTATTTGTCATATCACTACTATAAGCCATTCACCAACATTCTATCCCCTTTATGATGAACTCTATGTATCTTTACTTTCATTAGTTCAACTTTTATTGGCCCGGTGATGCATTAATCCTGATTCTTACATTGCGTTATCATAAAAATTTGGAGGCTTCCAGGATTGTCAATGGGTTGTTGATGAGTGCTGGTTTGATCTACTTTGCAGATATTTGCATCAGATAGCTTTCTTGAATTGACAGAGTATACAAGAGAAGAAATTTTGGGAAGAAACTGTAGGTATGTATTATTCAAATCCTTTTGTTCTTGTCTTTCCTTTTTTGTTAGAAGTTTATTTCTAGGAAGTAAATGTATTTTTGGATCATTATTTGATGGGTGAATCGGCAGTAGGTGGCTAGTGGTGGTTTTTATGCCTGGGCACAGGCAAATGTATGCAGAAATAAATCCAGACAAACAAAATGAAGCAGGGGAAAGGTTTTATTTTTTATACATTAAGCGCTTCGAGTGGCTATCACTCCAAAAGGCCAAAATGGCTTACAAAACCACACACAATATTAGCCTTTCCTATTCATTCTATATACTCTTGCTGCTTCATTTTACCCTAAACATTCCAATACATTTGACACAATTACAGCTTTGTCCATGTACTGCTATTCTCAAAACATCACATCCGTCCCTCTACATTTCCCATATTGTTTTTGAGACTATAGTTCCCTTCCTCACTTGCTTGTCATGTCTATGCCTAGAGTAGGTGAATTTTAATGGAGTTTGCTGACTTGGTTGTGCTGGGGTCCGTGTTGTCTCCGCTTTTGTATTTCCATTTGTGGTTCATTATTGCTAATAACTTTTCTGTTTGGGCCACTTTTATGTCATGAACCACTAGTGGGGTTACCCTCTTATGGTTTAACTATTGCGAGCAAAAACAAGGCCACATCACCGTACCGTGACTGTATCTTAAAGGTTTTTGAGTTCACTGCAGCTGAAATTTGAAATATAGGCTGCATTGACCGTGAAATCATCCGCTTTGACTATGAAATCCTTTTCGGAACTGTTATCATGACTGAAGCCGTATTTTTGCACAATGGGTTAAACTAGTGTGGTTTGAACCTAAGACAGGCCCTTTTAACTATCTATCCCTAGTGTATTTTTAAATCCTCGAGAAAATTAGCATTTAATCAGGTGGGAGTTTTGTTGAACATAAATAAGGTTTTTCACTTGGTCATGAATCTGCTTATGCATGCAAGCTCGTACATTCCTGCATTTTGAACAATTTGTTATGTGCCCTGATACCTGTGGAGTTAGAGCTATATCAGTACTTCTATTGTTCATGCAGTATAATATTTTAGTATGGACTTTCATGATCCATTCAAGCTTGATACTGTTTTTTCTGTCTTTACTCTTGTGCCTGTTCGCTTCCTTTGCAGTTTGTACCTGAAATTTTTTGGGCATTGGTGTTCATGACTTATAAACTTAAGTCACCTATGCATCATTGTAAAATGCTTACATGTTGTGATGCCGTTTAAGGCTTCTTGTGTCTAACATGCTTGTATTTTTTAAACTGTGCTGCACTCAAGTTGTAGCTGCTAAATGATTGTTTGGCTTGTAATGTTTGTCTAATGTTACATGTTAGGATTTCAGGGATAACAATAATTTTACATTTTATTTTGTGTTGGTATTATTTTCCCATGATTTGTGTCTGATGTGGATTTAGCTTATGTTATCTTTTTAACTTTGTAGGTTCCTTCAGGGACCTGAGACAGACCAAGCTACTGTCCAAAAAATACGAGATGCTATTAGGGAGCAGCGGGATATTACAGTTCAGTTAATTAATTACACTAAAAGTGGTAAGACTATACATTTCGTTTCTATTAATATCAGGCTATAAGCTTAGAAATGTTTATAAATATGATTGACAATCTACTGCAGGTTGAATACCTCGTTCTTCTTCTGCTACTTAACTTTCTGATACTTGTGGTTTTCAGGGAAGAAGTTTTGGAACCTGTTTCATTTGCAACCCATGCGAGATCAAAAGGTAATCATACTAGATTAGTATGTGATAGTTTCTAATATTGGGATCATTATATATAAAACTGAAATAACATCCTCTTTAAGAATTACTTTTGGACCAGAAATTTATTTCTTACTCCATTGATTTATGTTCCCTGAATCTTTTTATCTAGGGGGAGTTGCAATATTTTATAGGTGTGCAACTAGATGGAAGCGATCATGTTGAACCATTACGCAATCGCTTGTCAGAGCAAACAGAACAACAAAGTGCTAAATTGGTATGTCATTTTGTATCTTATTTACAGTTTTCAGTGTCATGCCTGATGTGATTTCTCGAGACATGGCATGGAAATCCGTTCTTGGTTCTTGATATCTCAGCTAACATTACACTACTATTTTGTTGGTCATGCCTGATGTGATTTACCTTTTTTTCCAAATATGAAATATTGCATTCCCTTTTTAAGCATCAAAGTTTAGAGCTTCAACTTGACGACCAAATTTTCAGGTGAAAGCTACTGCAGAAAATGTTGATGAAGCTGTTCGGGAACTTCCTGATGCCAACTTGGTAAGGTACCTTTTTCTGCATTGTTAGATTATTAATCATTGTCATATCTTCAGCATTTTCTGAAAAGTCATTTGGCCCATCCCATTACTTGAAATGATGTTTTGTCATTCATATGAAGAATTTTAGTTTTTGTTAAACTATTTAAATTTTAGACATTTGAAGCATGTGTTTTCTTGTATACTAAAAAAGTAAATTTTAGACATTTGACTTCTTGTTTTAGAAGCTTTTTAACGTAACTTTGGTTTTCCAGAGGCCAGAAGACCTCTGGGCAATTCATTCTGTACCTGTCAACCCAAGACCTCATAAGAGGGGCTCCACCTCTTGGAATGCAATCCAAAAGGTATTTTTAGGGCAATATAGTTGTAGTGTTGTCCTTTCTTTCCTTCAAATTTTGAGGATCTTTGAAAGTATTTCAACACTAACACTATGTTACTTATTTTTGGCATTCTAGATTACTGCAGCTGGTGAAAAAATTAATCTGGATCATTTTAAGCCAATAAAACCATTGGGTTGTGGTGATACTGGCAGGTACTGTAGGCTTTTGATCAAATATTTTAGAATGCTTTCTCCCATTATCACTCTATACTTCCCACAGCTGACAGCTCCTGCACTTGCAAGTTGCAATAATATTTCTTGTTTGAACTGGTATGACAACTGGTATTCTTAAGGATTGCTTTTTATATGTCAATGAAAAAGCCATTATCAAAGCTGTTACACTCGTAATATTATGTCAACGGACTAAGTTTGATATAGCGCTTTTTGTGACACATATTGTAAATCACTATCTTAGAGCTAACAATCAAATAATTTGCCAACCACCGGTCTAAAGAGTGAGCACCAAGGATATCAACCATTTTGTTTGTTCTTTCCTAACATGACAATAATTTAAAGGTTAAATGAGTTAATATCCATTTTAGAAGGGGTGGATGATGGGGGATACATAAAGGTAGTATCTTGAAAAAAATTGTATAAAGGGATACTGCTGAAATGACTCCCTTTTACTCGCTAAAGGTCAAGCGTTCAAAGAAAATTTTCGAGAATTAGAATAGCTTGAGTCCCAAAATTGATGTCAGGACTCGCACCTTAATTGTCTTAGTTCTCAATGTAGTGGCACCCTAATTATTGACTCTGCAGTCTGTAGTCGGTGAACGCAATCAGTAGTGTGACAACTATTTATTTGCAAGAAACTCTTCTTTACAATATCATTGCAAGATGTTCTTCCAAGAGGAGAGAAAGAGAGCTGATTCTATGTGATTACTAAGTAGAAATTGTTTATATGTTCAAATATTTGTTTATACTCTGAAATCATTTTTTTTTTTGCCAAATTGACAGTCTACTTTTTATTTCAGAATTTAAAATATTTACTCCTATAAACATTTGACGAATGATCAAATCATGTATAATATTTGTCATGGGTGTCCCTCATGTGGATTTGTGTTAATTCATGTAACCGACTTCTTATGTTGGGACTAAAGCTTTGTTGTTGTGGTGGTCTTATTCTCTGATTAATGATAAATTGGATTGTACGTGCTATGCAGCTTATTTACCCGACTACCTTTGTGTTTTCTTTTTGTAGTGTTCATTTGGTGGAGCTGAAAGGGACAGGAGAATTGTTTGCGATGAAGGCAATGGAGAAAGATGTTATGATAAATCGTAATAAGGTTTTTCACTAGAAACAACATTGTTTGGAATACTTGTTTTCTGATCACTTAGATGCAAGTTATCTAGTTATTTTTATTTAGTTCTTGCAAATTTGTTGGGTTATCGTTGGAACCTTTTGTTTCTCTAGTCTGATAACTGATATGAGCCATCTTGCATTATGAATTGCAGTTACTTGTGCTGTCTTGTCATTCCTCATACTTTTGATATGCTTCATTCGGTTCTCTCTCTATGTTTGTTGTTTGTCTGTCTACCTGTGTTTTGAAATCGCTTGCATGTGATTAGTATTATAAAATTAGACCTCATTTAACTTGCATGAGATTTGGCCTAGGCTAGTAATCTGTGTGGTTGAGACCTGAGAAAGTTTAAATTGATAAATTTACTTATTAACTGAAAAAACGTTATGTTACAGGTCATAGGGACTTGTTTGTAGTGGATCAGAGGCAGCATGTGATGTATATTATGGTTTCAACAAAAGACGTTTCAATTTTTTTATTTTGTTTATCGGAAACAACCTCTTTGTTACTTTTATTACTAAAAGGGTATGGTTGCGTATATCCGACCCTCTCAAACCCCATCCTAAGTGAGAGCCACTTAATGGCTTTGTGGTGATGGAGTGGTAAGACATTTACAAGGATGCTGGAAATTCGTCTAGTAGGCTTTTTGAATGCCTCTTTGGCCTTTGCTTTCTTCCCTAGACGAACTCTAAGTTAGGTCGATTACCTTTAATCAAATTTCATCTTTGATCCATTCCCTCAAATTTCGATCTTCTTACTAGAAGAGAATGGTAGTAGAGGTGAGTATCTTAATGAGAGACTCCTTAACAGCTACAACTCTTTGTGTGCTTATATTGTTCTTTTTCCCTCCCTTCTCTCAGACTTTAGGGGTTGGAATTTGACCTTTTTTTCCTTTTCTTCTTCTAGCTGATGGCATTTTAATAATATCCTCTCCTTGCCATGGCATTGATAGTATTTATGAAGGTTTTGGATATGGAACAAGAAATGAGGAGTAGAGTCTATTATGAAATTTGTGCATGACTTGTTATTACTTAACACGTGGTATACAAAATGTGAAAATGGTGACTTATAGAAGTTTGTTAACCAAATGGCATCACCTTATTGGATTTCTGTATCGCATTCATTATATTTGTCTAGAAGTACCTAAATACTTGCTAATTCTTCACAGGTTCACCGTGCTTGCATCGAACGGGAAATTATCTCTTTGCTGGATCATCCATTCCTTCCTACATTATATGCTTCTTTTCAGGTATTGATATACGTGTCATGATACTACTCTAACCCCCATGCTAAATCTATAAGTTTATTCTATATTCTTGACATAAATTGTAATATTAATGACAATGATGATATTAAAATAAAGACTCTGTATTTGGAAACCAAAACTCTGTTGCTTTTTAGGTTGAATTACGTATGTTTCTTGGGCAACTAATACTTTTTGGAGCACGAGTTTTCTCTGCAATGGCATGTCAAATTCCCATTAATACAGTCCTTTATCTGTATGTTACCAGTAAACCTTTAAAATTGATCCTTGTTGTTGGGTGTTGATGAGCATTCAAACCTCTGATATAATACCATGTCCTAGAAAAACATGGAAAAAAACTGTGCTTGCGAATGTGTTTTGCGGAAACAGTCATAGTTTGCCCAAAAATGAAGCCTCATTTATAAGTGTTAAGTAATATATTGAAATTTTATGGACACTCATTGATGCATTTTGGTGTTTTTTCTTACGCAATGGTTTGACATTGCTAACCTGAAGGCTGCAAGGTTATTATATAAAACAGTTGTTTGCTTAAATAAGATAATTTTACTCATCTAAGTTCTAGAAATGTTTTTCACATTAGTAACCCTTGTAATGATTTTCTCAATTGGGTTTGTTATATTAACATATTTGTATCTCCTCAGACTTCAACACATGTTTGTCTGATAACGGACTTCTGCCCTGGTGGAGAATTATTTGCTTTGCTTGACAAACAACCAATGAAAATATTTAGAGAAGATTCATCCAGGTGAGCTATTAATCAAACCACTTTAGCATGCTTTACATAGGAAAACAGTATTTGATTTTTCTGTTATATATTTATAGTTAGAGTTATCATCGTGGCATTGAAAACTCAATGTTTCTTATGTGTCTTAATGTTCAAATGTTCACTTCGCCAAAGTTCATCATTTGTGAAATTAATTGATCATATTCGCATAGGGATTTTCTGTTGCACTCATTGCTTATTTTTTAGACTGAAATAAAATTTATATTTTGGTTTTGAAACTGTTATATTTCTTCTATTAAATTTGATTGAGATCTCATCCTCAGGTTCTATGCAGCAGAGGTTGTAATTGGACTGGAGTATCTTCATTGTTTAGGTACAGTTGAGCATGTGGATCTTGCTTTATTGCTTTGTATTTGTTGGTCAGTGTTTCTTGTATAGATCTTACTGTATCTCTTTAGAAGTAAAAGAAAATTAGTTTCGTAAACAACCCCCTATAATACTGTTTAGGGGTGATATTCTGTACATCTGGGTTTCTTAGGGCAGACGTGACCCATGAATGGAAAATTTGCCTTTTACTTATGGTGATGGCGAGATGAGTATTTGGTTTGATCGCCTGAGAGGCCTTTTAGTTGACGAGATAAATACATAATTCCGTAGTTGAGTGTGTCTTTCTGTTTTATATGGCGGCAATTTCATTTGTCATACTGTCCTTATTCTGTTTTGTTGCTGATATGCTTTTAAAATATGCGAACAGGTATCATATACCGGGACTTGAAGCCTGAAAATATACTATTACAGAAGGATGGGCATGTTGTTTTGACTGACTTTGACCTTTCATTCTTGACTTCCTGCAAACCTCACGTAAGTTTTGTCGATGATTATTGTGTATCATCAAGCAAATGATTTTGATTGTTATCAAATGCTGAAGTTATCTCTCATATCTTATAAAATTATTACCTGGTGGACAGATAATAAAACCTCCACAGCCGAAGAAACGAAGATCTCATAGTCAACCACCTCCGACATTTGTAGCAGAGCCAGTTACTCAATCTAACTCATTTGTTGGAACTGAGGAGTACATTGCTCCTGTAAGTTTATTTTCTTTCAATGCCCCTTTAGCAACAAACCTCTAGATGCAGTCAAAGATTTATAGTTTTTTGGTTTATGATATTATGAACGATAGTAATTGTCTCGTTACATCAAGTGCAATGCTTATATATGTGTAGTTGCAGATGATGCTATCAAGGGTCAATTGAAAATAATCTTTTTGTATTTACATGCGTAAGGTTGCATATATTCGCCCCACAAACCCTGTTGTGGCGTTGGGAAACTTGGGATAACGGAATTTAGCACCTTTTCTATAAAAGAATATTAAGCAACCTGTCCTCGTTTGTTCTGTTATAATTTATACATGCTTGGATTGGTGGATGATGTTGAATCATCTACTAGTGATGTCGTCTACACTAGTTTTCTATGTTATAGCTTCAGGATGTTGCTTACACGTTCTAAAAGCCAACTTATTTTTTTCAAAAAGGTGCTCTTACACGTTTTCTGTATTTTAGGAAGTTATTACTGGAGCAAGCCATACTAGCGCTATCGACTGGTGGGCTTTAGGTGAGTATCTTCAACCTTAAGTTGTTTAATTTCCTATAAACAAACTATTATAGAATATCCTTTTACTTTTAATATTCTCCAACTTGTGTCACCATGGAGCTCAATTCGGGTCTTCTAGGAAGGTCACGTAGCATTCCGCTCATTAACAGGTTCTTCAATCGTTCTAACCTCAGTTCACCTAAACCAAGAAAACTTTCTCACTAATCAAGCTTAAACAGTATACCGACTGCTCGTAAGATCTAGATGTATTAACCAAATAAACCAATAAGACCGCAGTTTTTGTGATTGACTTTGTGGAAGGGGTCACTGCTGACTGCTGAGGCCTCGGCTAATTTGTCATATGTTTAAATCTTTTCTGTGAGAAATTCTTGATTCACATACCTTTATCAGCCATCTATCTCTTTCGATAATTCATATCTGATGAACCGCTATCAGATCCTGTACTTTTGCGCTATTGCTTACTACTTTCAACTTTAGTGGCTTTCCCGTTCTAAGGTGCTCGACCATAAATCTAACTGTTGCTCCTGTCAGGCATATTGTTGTATGAGATGCTTTATGGACGTACTCCTTTCCGAGGGAAAAACAGACAAAAGACATTTGCGAACATCTTGCACAAAGACCTCACTTTTCCAAGTAGCATTCCGGTAAAAACATTGTTCCAGGCTTGTTTGTCGTTATTCACGATTTCTTTGTCTTCGGCTATATTTCATGGGGTGTTACTAGGACCAAAAATTAGAGGAGGCCAGATTCTTAAGACAACGTATGTTTTTTTTCGATATTTCAGGTAAGCCTCCAAGCAAGACAGTTAATCTATGCGCTATTAAGCAGGGACCCTGCTACCAGGTTGGGATCCCAAGGGGGAGCCAGTGAAATAAAAGAGCATCCTTTTTTCCGTGGAATAAACTGGCCTCTGATTCGTTGCATGGTAACACTTTTTGCATCGCTTTTTCCATCTCGAAAAAATTCTGTTCTTGCTCTCCATAATGTTGGAAACCCAAAGACTTGGTGTTAACGTTTCTTGTATTGCTTATAGGATCCACCACCCTTGGATGCGCCTCTTCAACTGATTAAAAAAGATCCAAATGCGAAGGAAGTTAATTGGGATGACGATGGAGTCCTTGCTTGTCCAATGGACTTATTCTAGGTTTGTTTTTTTGCATAGTATGACTTCGTCATTACAAGGGTAAAATTGCGTAAATATGACCTTCCCTAATTTCTCTTAGATGGAATTGATTTAAACTGAGTATTTGTTATTGTTAGAGTATATAACATATTCTGGGACCTCTACCATAAGCTTAAGCTTTTGGTAGTTAGTTCTTTGATATGGTATCAGAAGCCAGTGTGACAAAAGATAATGGGTTCGAATCTCAATCACCTTTCATTTAAAGCGGAATGTTGAACATTAGGCATGAGGAGGGCCTGTGTTGCATCCACACTTTTAGGCTTCTAGCCCAAAGGGCTTTCGTATGAGGGGGTGTGTTAGAGTATGTAACATATCCTGGGGCCTCAACCATCAACTTAAGCTTTTGATTGAGTTGGTTCATCGACAGTTACGTCCCTAATTGTATCTCATTCATCATTGCCTTCGGTCGCATTTTGTGTAGACTTTATCGAAGTAGGTTGATGTGTGTTTAATATGTTTATAGCAGGCACATCGGAGAAGCTCATATCATTGGAGAAGAAACCGTAAGATTGAATAAAAGTTTTGAGATAATGTACATAGAGGAAGAGGTACATACTGAAGTAGGATATTTAGTGTTGTATCTATTTCTAGTGAATCATGCTTTTGTATATGTATATTCATATTCATTTTCTGTTCAAAAACTATATAACATTTGTAAACTCAAAGATCTATTCCAAGTTCCATGTAAGTTATGATGTGTAATTTTTTCATCACCTTAATTAATAAGCTTGGCGTAAACCCATGGTCGACAAATGATTTATCATATGTTCTCCGGTTTTTAATCATTACATTTCTTTTTTTATGTGAAAGGATTACCGTTTTATAATTATTACATTTCTTTCTTTTATGTGAATCTTAAACATGGGACAGGTTTTTGATTTTTCAAATAATAATAATCACGGGAATCTAGGTCTAGATCTATCTAGGCTATGACTCTGATTATTTGTTTAGTAAAAAATTATTAGTATTAAATTATGTAACACACGAGTTAATCAGCAGTTATCATAAAAGTAGGTAGTGAGCATCAGAATCTTCTAAATCCCTTTCAATTTCGTCCAAGTGAATATTTAGGTGAGAGTTGTATACCTACATAATTATATAGTAGTAGCATTTGTTTTACAAATTTTGTGTGAATTGCCTAATTAATACTCTAATATAGTAACATAGTGACATTAGCATGAATATTGTTATTTATATTTATATTTTAAATGTTTTCATTTTGTGTATTTTAGCACAAATAAGTTTTAGCATTTAATCAAAAGGACTACCCTTTTATTTTAGTGTGAGACAAACTTAAACAAGATGTACATGTATTTGAGAAAAGAGGCTTATTATTCAAGGTTCACAATAATCAATTTTAAATATGTTTATTTATTTTAATTCTTTTGAAATTAGTTTAATAACAGTATATTTGTGAAATTTAAATGGTTAAACTTAAACATTCTTTATGAGATTATAGTTTTTATATTCGTGTACCAAACTGAATGTAATTGAGGAGCATTTCTCAGCATTACGTATCCCATCAAACATGAAATTTGCACTTTCTTTTCATGCTTCCAAAACCAACTCCATAATTTCAAAACGAAACATCACTCCTTGGAACAACATTCATATGTAAATTAAAATTTCATGTATTATTTACGAACAACAAATGAACACCTATAAAATGCTTAAACGAGCCACACTGATTGTCTTCATCTTCGTTTTCCTCGCATTAATCCAGCACACTATCAAGTGCCAAGCCCACAAAACGATTCATTTAACAGTGATAAATCATTTGAGTGAAAGGAAAGATCTTCAAATTCACTGCAAATCCAAAAACGACGACCTAGGAGTGCATTGAAGAGCATATATTAAGTGTTACCAGTGGAACCAGGACGCTAGTAGTAGTAGACTAGTAGTAGTAGTCCTCCAAGAATTGAAGGTTTTGGGAGCTATATCAACAATGACCCTATATGCTAAGTTCTTACGGAACATGTAAAGAACAATTG
The DNA here is from genome assembly GCA_019776075.1 of Amaranthus palmeri. Taxonomy (NCBI): domain Eukaryota; kingdom Viridiplantae; phylum Streptophyta; class Magnoliopsida; order Caryophyllales; family Amaranthaceae; genus Amaranthus; species Amaranthus palmeri. The sequence continues at coordinate 1,446,838 of JAAKBH010000015.1, forward strand.
TTATAATTATCAGCTAGTCTTTTGAGAGACGTATCTCAAGCCAAACCCATTACAGATTAATGCCTACTTATCATAACATTAATGCCTCCTTACATTACCCTTAATGCTTATTCACCGTATCCTTAAAGCCTCTCTGACCGCACTCTCCTATATGGGTATGGTGATGATGTGATGATGATGACTTACAATATTTTATAAAATATATGATGGTAAAATAGAAAGATTTTTTTATAGAATAACAAATAAAAATGCCTAAAATGGCAATTGGGAACCTGATTTATAAACAGAGGAGTAGAACAGAAGCCAAAATGCCTCAAATTCGAAGCCAAAAGAAAATTTTAGAAACAAATGAGTACAAGCCAAATTGAGAACACTTATAATCACAAGGAAATCATCGACGCCAAGCAATAAACAGTAATTATACACTATTAAAAAGGAGAAACTATCACAAATTAACAACTTCCCCAGAGATTGACTTCGGTATATCTGATCGCTTGATAATCAAACTAAGAGGTAATGGCAGCCTACTTAGTGGCCTGTGCAATTATATTACTGATTGAGCTTTCTTGTTCTTTAGCGGCCTCGACCAGAGAATCCTATAAATCAATTGCTCAAATATTTATTTCCCCCTTAAATATTTACCCTTAATACAAACATGATGTACAATAAAAATTATACCTGTGCAGCAATCAACCGCGCAACTGTTTTCTTGCTTGATTCTTGCAGCTCACCGGCGATTAAAATTTCGTCAAGTATGTAGTATGCCTTTCATAGTCATAACAGAAAACATATCACAATAGTGTCTTTAAAATAGAATGCAATGGGAAAGAATAGATTATGTTCAGGACATTCTCTTACCTTGTGAAAATTGAAAATCAAATCCAATTCACAAACCTGAAATGGAATTCAATTAGCTCTTGATATATATCTGAAGGAACCGAAATGAAAAATGTTACCAAGAGATAAGTCGAATAACTTACACTGCCAAAATAGCGGTCTAGAACCTCAACAAAGTGATGAATGATTTCAAGGACCTCTAATTCATTGTCTTCCTGATCAATGCACATGCAGAAGTACAAACTAGCATACCTGCATACGTTAGACAAATATAAACAAGAGTCATAATGCAGCGGAAGGATCCAAAGCTAGTATATGGGTCCATTAATAAGAAAATCAATAAAAGTAGAGCATATTTAACATGCATTCAGATAGACAATACAAGATGGCAAGAGTAGATACTCGATATTAAACAGCTTCTGAAAGTCAAAAAGCACATGTATCAAATCTCAATGATAAGATGAAGATAACTTAATGATACGGGTTTTGTAAGCCGAAAGGCAACAAGAGATCAATTATGCCACCTATTCGATACTTTTTTTTGAAGTGAAAGTTGAGCTTATTATTAAGTAGAATCGGCCAACACAAGGTCAGAAACCCAAACTGGACCTCCATCATCCCACCCATCGTCTCCAAAGACATTAATAGAGCCCACTTAACTAATCTATGGGCAACTGAGTTACATTCGGGATAAGTAAATAATCAAAACAGTTCTTTGAAGAAACAGTATTCTTAATGATGACTTAGAAGGGGAAGGATATTATACTGTGGTTGTTGAGAGCCTCAATAACCATTATTATATCACCATCACAAATGATTTTCTTCCAATGCTTTGCAAGTGACAATGGCGGATCTAACTTAAGGATGAATGAGGTCCGCCCCCCTTAAACTTTTTGGGTCATTAGATAAAAGCAAAGTGTTGTATATTACCATTACAACAAAAATATGTGGCTTAGTGATTGAGACCTTAGTTTTTGACTAGAGGTTGGGGGTCCAAATCTTGGCTCCCCATTTTTTTTGTTTAAATACTGATTTTAGCCCCCACTAACTTATGGGCCAAGATCCGTCGTTGTTGGCAAGTGACACAGCCCATTCAACCTGATTTTGACCCACTCAACTCGTTTAAACTTTTAAAATTCCATTTTGGGATTTTTATCATTGACTACATCTTATTTTTAGGCCTCAATGTTAAACATTTAGTTTATGAGTTGCTTACTTTGTATTTACTATAAAAATAGAAAAATGTTAAATGAATTAAGTTCATGTTATACTGATTTGACTAGAAATTAACTCGTTTATTAAGTGGGTTATACAAATTTGTTCAAGGTTTAAAATTTCAACCTTCACCTAACCCATTTAATAAACCTACATCCAATTAATTAGTTAGGTAAAAAATCTCAACCCAAAATCCACTTATTTCGGGTTAGATTCAGTCAGATTAGCAGGTGTGGTCACCGCCTAATTGAAACATTCCCCCTTAGGTCTCTAGCTACAATACCCAATCCTCTTCTCCTTTCAAATCACATGCTGCATCAAAATTTAGTTTAACCCAACCCGCTTTTGGTGGCTGCAATAATAATAAGTAAACAACAGAAAAGAGGAATTTACCACAATAACAAAATGTTTTCACGATTTCATGTGGCCACATCAAAGAATAGGTACATATGAACGAGATCATTTTAACTTAAAGCAAGTTCCTACATTTGGAAAATTTTAAATAAAAAGGCAAAAAAATGTGAAAATCACAGAACCAACGTTTTATTGTCTCCTATTGCCAGGAGCATTGCCCCGATTAAGACCCTCATCAAAGGAAATGTATTTCTTTTTTGTATTCCTGAATATAGTAGCATAATCAAGGCGATTTAAAAGCTTTTGGACAAAACTGAAGGTTCAAATAAATCTAAACAGAAACAGAAGAGCTCCCTAAGAAAAACCTGTTCCCCGGAAACTGATCATAGGCAAACAGTGACAGGACCTCAAGGCTGGAATTTAATTCAGACGGAACTTTCAGCATATAGTTTGACCCTTATCTGCTTAAACTCGATCACTCATGTTTGACACATGCATTACAAACTACCAAGTCAGTTCCAAGTTTCAATCGATCCTAGATGCATATCAAAGTCACTTCACCTTAAAAAACATTTCCTGAATGATAAATACCTAAACTTACGTGTCATGAGTAATGTTTTGCAAGCATGAATGATCTATCAAACCCTCAAGGCCTCAACAGGCTATAAGTAACACGAAATTACAGTGTTTCTACATGTCCACGCCAAACCAACAATATTTTCCAGGTGATCTATTCAGTTAGTCTTCCAAATTTTTGCAAATGAATTTTTGAAAAGACAAACGTCTAATTCAATATGCATTTCACCAGGTGAAGTCACAATTTAACAAATCACAGTTTATCGGTCATCACATATTCTACAAGAAAACACTATCACAAGTGTTCATTGAGTGCAAAACAGAAACAAATATACTTTCACATATATTACCATTTCATTGTTTGCAAAGCTACCTAAAACATACATGCATTACCTTCTGTAAACAACCTTTAATCCTCTCCAATCCACAAAGTTACAGAGTTTTGGACCTCGAGTTAGAACCAATCCACTCAGTTCACGGAGAACCTTCATAAATATTAGCAGAATTTCATTAAAACACTAATCCAAGAAACCAAATCCGTACCAACATTCATTTCACCAGCAATATTATTCATAACTATCAACTAAAATAAAAAAAGGAACACGTAAAGGAATTTTTTTTAAAAAAATGACTGAACTTGAAAAAATGTACCTTTGTTCTTTCTTTTTGAGCATAAGGCGAATACCATTTTGTTAACCTAACTTTCCCTTGCCGATTAATTAGAACAACAAACTGAATCTGAAAATCAAATTCAATATATTCACATTCCATAAATCAGTTTTGCAAAATGCAACAACCAATTAAATATGTCTTGAAATACGAAGAATTTAACAATTGCAATTCAGAAATCAACCATTATTGCCTAAAAATGACGAACAAGACTAGAATCAATCGAAATAGGGTGAAATATTTAAATTCACCAATGTCCTTGCAAAACGAGTAAAGTTAGTCACTGATTGATGAAATAACGACCTAATTGATCAATTTCAATGACATTATAACGAAAATGCATAAACTATGCTACATCATAGATCAAACTTGCAGTAAGTTCAAATCAAAGTAAATTAACGAGGAAAGCTGGAAAGGCATCATTGAGCACAATCATATTACAAAAAACGATTTGTTACAGGAAATGAATCGTTAAAGAAATCAACATGAAGGAGAGAGAAGATGGCGTACCATGTTAACGAAGTCCTGTATCAAATCTGGGAGAAAAATGAAACCGGGATCTTGAAGATTTTTAACTGCTTCACCTTGTTGAAATGGAATTCTTAATTTTTACGATTTGGGGATTCTAGCAATGCTCATTTACTCAATGAATGTCCAATTCACGCGTTACATTAGAAAGGTTTAGAATAAATTCGGCTTTATATTTACTTGACCGTCTTGAAAAACAAAAATGTAAAGAAAAAAATTTAATATAAACAAAATTTAATTGTAACAAGATCTAATATACATGATTTAAAATTGATTTGATAGTCCGAATGATTGAATGAACTATTTTATACTCCCTCTGTTCCCTATTGATGTTCCCATAAGGAATGTTCACGGGAATTAAAAAAACTGAAATCTTTTAGATAGTGGAGATATTATTTTATTGAATAATAAATTTGATGGAGGAAAAGTGGGGACCACAAATATTAAAAAAATATTTTAAAAAAGTTAGTGGAAAAAAAATATGGGAATCACAACTAATTAAAAAAGTTTTTATGAAGTTAGTGAAAAACATGTGAGGACCATAAGGAATATAAAAATGTCAAAATGGAGTTAGTGGAAGATATGTGGGCCCATGATCAATATTAAAATATTAACACAAAATCTCACAAGAAACGGTCTATAGGATAGACCACAAAATTGGGCCAGCCCGTATCCCTAAACTGATTTTTTTTTTTTATTATAATATCAATTATATTATGTTATAATCCTAAATGTAAGGTATTATAATCTCGAATATACTATTCTATAACCCCAAATATAAGTTATTATAACCCAAATAATTTATTGTAACCCCAAATATACTATGTTATATTTTAGGCTGGGCTTCATGGATTCCGTCTATAGAATAGACCGTCTCCCATAAGACTTACTGAAATATTAAAATTAGGATGCTTGAGGTTATTTTTGTCAAAAATTTGTGATATAAATGGCAAGATTTCTTATGAGAACAACAATTAGAACACCCCAAAATGAAAAGTGGGAACTTCTTTAAGGAACGGAGGGAGTATGACACTAAAATATCGACCTGACCTCAACATAAGACAATTTATGTTAATTTATTGATCAAATACTCATAAAATTCTAGAATGACCGAATTAAAAATATTTTATTCAGAGCTTATAAGTTCAATTCCAAATGGCATAAAAATTTAATCTTTCTAGAAAAATGTCGAACTGAATCGTGTTTGGTTATTAATAATTAACACAGAAATTAAATTCTAAGAAAAATTAATTCCTACTAACATGTAGAAATTTAATCACCATAAAACCTCTTGATAATTACAAATTCATGTGTTAATTTAAAATTTTTATGTCCTAACCAACAACATTATTATTACAAATTCAGTACTAATTTAAGATGAACTTGATACATACATAAAATTAAAACTATTCAACTGGATTACTGGAACCCCATGTGACATAACCTATAGTAATCAATGTGAACACCAATATGAAACTTAAAATTTATACAAATGCTTGTGTTAACTTGAGTCTTGACTCAAATTCCCAAACTATATTTTTGAACCAAAAACTTATTCTATAGTCTACTTGATTTTGATCCAAGTTACTGCCTCCGTTTCTTTTTATTTGTCCACTTTACCTTTTGCACGCATTTTTTTAGTAAATTTTAAGCCTTAATATCTAAGTATGCATCATAAAAAATTATAAAAATTACATATTAAAAAACTTTACATCAAGACAAATCTAACAAGATCTCACATGAATATATTTTATCATCAATATATACTTCAAAAATCTAATTTAAATTTCTCTCACTAATAGTGAACAAACTTAAAGTGGACAAATAAAAAGAAACGGAGGGAGTATATTTTATGGATCTGGTTAAAACCGAGTATGAATGTGTAACACCCCAACATTTTAATAACGTCATTAATTATTATTATTATAATCAGTTTTGGAGATTTTATAAATATATTAAATTAATTTGAGTTAGCCTTAATAAATTTCTTTTATATATACGAATTTAAGGTTAACGTGTATATATATATGCATATATTAAAGATACAGATACGATTTCTAAAATAAAGAGGTTCGAATTAAAATTATTATTTTATTAAAATGTGTGTGCACACTTAAGTGAGTTCTTAGTTGGGCCTTGCAAGAAAATAAATCTAAGTAAATAATAATAATAATAATAATAATAATAATAATAATAATAATAATAATAATAAAGAGTAGTAAGAAGCTTCAAACCCTAAAAGCCCAACCATCTTCCTCCTCCTCTTTTCTCTCTTTCTCCCTCCTCCCTCTTTGTGAGCAGCCGCCAGCCCACCCGCGAGCAGCCACGAGCAGCCACCAGCTGGCGGCGTCCCTTTCTCTTCCACGAGCAGGCGGCAGCAGCCTAGACCCACTTGGGGTCGTACCTCTCCTCCCTCCAAGGTAGCAGCAGCTGCGGTTTCAGCCCATTGCCGCCAAGCAACAGTCGTTTTAGGGCCCCTCCCTTCGGCCGGTGGTGGTCCTTGTGCACCACTACCATAAACTCCATCCACATCTTCCTTTTTTTGCTAGTTTTACCATTGTAAGATATCTTCTCTTCTTCCCCCATTTTGATTCTTGTTTCTAATTAAGATCTATCAAGATTCTAAGTTTGGTGTTTTGTGTTACTTTCATTGAATCTTTTTGTGGGTAAGATCTTAATTGATGAATTGAACATGTTTATTACTTAAGATTTGAAGTGTCATTAGAAACTATAGTTGTGTGTTGATTGTTTATTAATTTGGTTAAATCTCATTATGAGTTTGGGTTGATTGTTTATTAATTTTTATTGAATCTTGATATGAGGATGCAAGAATTTGATTAGTTTCCTGTTCTAATTAAGATTTTATCATGTTTATGAGTTTGGTGGTTATTTGATTCAAGTTTCATTGAATTATATTATGGGTATGAGTTTGAATTGTGAAATGAATATATTTATGAATGTAGTATACTACTTTTATGTTTTGAAGATGTTTTAGAAATTGAGTAAATTTTACAAGCTTAGATGTATGAGTATATTGTGAATGGTAATGGAGATTATAAATGTTTGAAATTTATTAGCCACAAAAAGTAGTTGTTAATTGTCACTTGTTTAATAAAGACGATGATGGGTGATTATTTGATTTGGTATTATTGTTAATTAATTGTGGTATGGTCGTTGTTATTAGAGTTGAATATAATCATTGTTGAAGTTGAAAGAAATTACTGTTGTTATTATTGTTACAAATTATTAGTGGAAGTGTCTCTTATCATGGCTCTTGTCGTCATAAGTAAATTGTATGTTGAAGTAATTATACCACAACTAGAAGTTATTACTAACATCCACATCATTATAAGTTATTAGTGTTTAGGTTGTCGTACAAGTGTTATTAGTTTGTGACAGTACATGGTGAGATTGTTTTATAACTTGAGTCTCATGGGTTAAAGAAATGGTCATAATGTACCCCTTGTTGTGAAAGCTTATGTGATTGTTGGCGTAACGAATGTGAAAACTTATTTAATTGTTCAACTAAAGTCATTACTTATGAATGAATGAAAATTGAGCGGTGGAAATTGATTGAATGTGTATTAGAACAATTGAAAGTTACTTGGAATGGGTGAATGATAGCATGTCCTAGCATTTAGATGCTCTTGAGTGGAGACAAATGAGTTTATTAGTTCTACTCCGAACTTGTATAGGTTCCCAGTTCATAAAAGGACGGTAGAACCTTAGTTGGGTGATTATCGTGATTTTTGTCGTGCAGTGACGCTTACAGGTACGTATACGCAGTAACTAATCCTTATGTACAATTTTCCTTTAAGACATTATTGTTCATTGTTTATTGTGATATATATGCATTGTATCAAAATTATGATATATTAGCAAGTAAGTCTTGTAGGAAGAGATATCGATTACGAAATCCTCGAGCATAAAATAGTTTAGAGAATGAGAGTATTAGTAGAAGGCGGGGACCATTTCCCCCTTACTTATTTAAGAATTAGATTATGCCTTACTTGGAGTTAGAATGACTCCTTTATAGTTGAATTTCATATTTCATTTGAGTTGCTCAGTGGGTATAGGCGTTCTGCTATCCCAGGGCATTCATTAATAGTGAAAAGCGGGAGTTATTCCCCTTTGATAAAGTACCAAATTATGATTAGTTGGCGTGACTCAACTGGATTATATCCGGTTGATTTAGTAGTCCCCTAGGTGAGGTTCGACGGGACCACCGTAAGGGGGGTATGAGCATACTTTGTCAATTGGGCGCCGGGTGGCTGATAACGCCCCTTGACCGAGGTGTCACCATGCGGGCCTTGCAAACCCTAATATGGTTGCCTCTCCACTGGATTTGGTACCCCAGTGTTAGTTTCCCAAAGGTAGGACTCGAGAGGGTCAGCTGGAGGGGGTATGAGCTCATACTTTACCATGGGCGCCGGGTGGCCGATAACGCCCATGGCCATGTCACTGCCATGAAGTGAAGAAAAGATCTACTGATAGAATGTTACTCATTCATAGAAAGCTTATTGATTCATAGAAAGCTTACACTTTAATAGAATGGTTACTCATTGATTATTCAATGATAGAATAGTTTATGCTAGTGAGAAGTGCGCCTAAGTTAACTTACCTCAAAGGAATCACCCGTCCCAGAGATGGGCTATGAATACCTTACTCTAAGATAGACAAACTCTATAGGGTCCCGTGCTAAATAGTCTGTTAATGCCTTGGTTGAGTTGATACTACTCATGTTCTGCAAGATGTTATGTTTTGAGAAGAGAAATGTGAAGATCTACATTCTGTTCAAGAAGCATAGGTGGACGGTAAACGATTACTATTTGTGCTTGTGTCCGATGAAATCATCTTATGTTATTGCATTGCAAACGATTACTATTTGTGCTTGTGTCCGATGAAATCATCTTATGTTATTGCATTGCATAATATTATCTATTAGTTAGTCTTATTATATTTGATACTAGTTACTGACGTGTACGCATTTGTGTTTATGTTTGATTGTTTGACGACTTTCTATGATTGTCCTGCTATGACACATTGGCCTTGGTCTAATGTTGAGCAGCAGGAGTATCATGGGCAGTCGTAGCAGGTATTGGAGCTTCTTTTGCATTGCATTGCATTGGGGGAGAGTGACGAGGGCGAAGCATAACTTGTGTCATACCGTTAATTTGATTCTGTAGTTCTTATCTATCGTTTGTAAGCTTTGGTTACATACGTTTTGTTATGAGGCCTTGTGTTCTCCTTTTGTATATTTGTAGTTCCGCTGCGTAGTTTATAACTTGTACGGTTTAAAGGAGTCAAATCCTTTTAAAACGCAAGCGTTGTCATCGAAACCACGATCCATGCTTAGCATGTTGACTTGAAAAGCCGGCGATGAATCATTCCGCCGTGATATAGTTTTGATAGACCGTTGAAGCCTTTGCTTTATTAGATTCTAAATAACCTATGTTTTTCTACAAAGACGCATAGTTTTAGGGCAAGCGTTGCCGAAATTTCCACTCACCTTTTTTAAAAATAAATCTTTAATGTTTATTTTAAATTTAACTTTTCCTTTTCTTTTTATGTAACACCCGAATTTCCTTCCGTGCTTCACGATTTTGGTTTCGTTTAAGTGGTCGGAAATTCAGGGGTGTTACAGAATGGTATTGATTTGGTGTAAACTCAAATTATAACTCTATTTATGATCTAAGTTAATTAAATTTTTAAGTTCACTCAAAAATACTCAAGTCCTAAATTTAATCAAATAAGTAATGAATTTACTACATAATTTATACCACCCTTATACCTTCATATAATTTTCCAATTATTTTTGAAAGAATATGATTTTCTAATTAAATTAGCAATGAAGTAATCTAATTTTAACGCGCAAGATATGTTTTATGTTTTGCGAGTAAGATATTTCAAATATATTTTATGATTTGCTTTGCTTATGTATTTGATGAGTTTTAACAAAACATAAGTTAAAAACAATAATTGATTTTTATGATTAAAATTAAATTAGTTGAATAAAATATTGAAATATTCAATATATATGTTGTAGTGTGTTCGGAACTTAAAATAATTAAGTATGCCTCTAAAGACCAAATAAAATGTCGCTAATCACTTTATAATGGAACTTAAAATAAAAACTAATAATTATTACACTAAAAATATAAATCAGTGGCATTTATTTAATACCGCTAAATCTAATGTCGTAAAAAAGTTTAATGTGTTGTAGTGTGTTAGGAAAAAACATTCAAATACTCCGTTTTATCCACTTTGCTTCTTTTGTTTGTGGCATAAAGATTAATGGGTCGTGCGTGCATAATGAATTAAAAAGTGAAATATTTAAAAATCAGTAAAAGCAGTGAGATTATATTTAAAAATAAGTTTGGAAAATTTATTAGAAGAAACTAAAAATAGTGGTTGTAAATGATCATCTACTTGATCCTAACAATAAAAAACCACTATTTTGAAGAAAAAAAAATCAATTTAAGAAATGTTTTTGACATTTACACCAAAAATTTTGGAATAGAGAACATCATCAAGAGCTTTTAGAGTAAAATTTTAAAAAAAATTAAAATGAGTAACAATGTCATTATTTTTTGCACACATTGTGTGGCAATGAGCGTCAATACACCCATGTTTATGTATGTAATTTGTATTACAAAACTTAGGATGAGATCATCGTATGTTAAGACAAAATGTGGGCTGGCTTATTTTACACGTGTGTAACAACATTTTAATTTTTTTTGAGTATTTATCAATTTTGACCTTAAAAGTATTAATTTTGAAAATTAATACCTTTAAGATAAAAATTGAAAAATGCCCAGAAAATAAAAAAAATTGCTCAGATACACGCGCGAATTGGTCGCATTAAGAGGCCGTCTCGTCCAAAATCAGCTGAATTTGTATTGAGATAATCTTGCACAATGTATTTTGTCATTCAAAGCAATGTATCTTTGGCAAACGTACACATAAATGTATCGTGAACATTGAACAAATGTAAAAATACTACAAAGATGATTAAAATAACACTACTAATATAATTTTTTTTTTTCTAATAACATACTTTATGGCAATCTTAATACAAATTAAAATAAAAGTTTCACAAAATAATAAAAAGTCAAGAAACTCAAGACTATTACATACTCCACTCCAAAACTAAAAGCTTCTAAAGAAATTGCAACAAATTTTCTAAGATTTTATCAAGACAACAATGATAGAATTATTACATGTATATATACCATGTGTTGACATACATAGCACACAAGAAATCTTATCTATACTTTATTTTTTGTACATAAACAAATGTATTGAAGACTTGCATGTGGCATCTACTTAGACATTATGTATGTATCTCTCATACTCTTATTCCTAGCATGTGGCTTCTACTCTAGCTCTAGCTCTTTGCTTAGATGTGATAATTTCTTATTTTTGACATTTGCTCATATATACAACCCAAGTCAAACCCATTTTAATGCAAGATAATGGAGGCTGCATGAATGCATGATGTTATTTGCCCCTCACTTGCTATCAAGATTGTCAGGATTGGGATTCTACGTAGGATCAAAATCAACTTGTGGGATCGGATCGGTAGGATTGAATCATAGAATCAGAGGATCCTATAAATTTGCAGAATTAACAAATTATATTATGTCTATGTTTATTTATTTTTTTTTTGTAATATATTATGTCTATGTTTATTGTTTTGCCTTAATTTTCTTAAAATTCATACAGTTTCTTAAGATTTGCTTTAATTTTAATATACATACATATCTTACTTTTTTTAATGACGTTTTTTCCTCTAATCTTAATGAAATGACAATATATATACAAGATATACGCTACACAAAATATATTTTAGAGAACATACACACATGGATATAATAATAAACTACAGTAAGCAAAAAAGAACAAAGATACTAGCAAAAAAATTTTAGTTAGTAGTTTTGATCGAACCTACTGATCTTACTAACGATTTTAGCTGATCCTAACGATTTTACCCACAATCCTACACGATTCTGATCGATCCTACCACCGATCCTGACCGTTCCTATGCACGATCTTGACTGATTCCGATTCTATGCACGATTTTGATAACCATGCTTGCTACATAGTTTTCATTGTAGATGATTCTCTTCCCTCAAGGAAAAAATGATACTAAAAATCCAACTTTTTATTCATTCACTGTGAATAATTTTAGTTTTGGATTAATTATCTTTTAATAAGTCAATCTTTGCCTTTAATTTGTTGTCAGCATACTAATAAGATATGCTTATAACAAACTAATGACAAATGTTAAATTATTATAAAATAAAAGAATATGATGACAACAAACTAAAGACAAAGGCTGATTTTTAAAAATATTTTTAAAATAAAATTATTTGCAGCAAATGGATAAAATATAAGATTATTAGTATTAATTTTTCCTTCATTTAATCATATTTGCTCTAAGTATATGTAGTGAGTCTACATTGGAGTAAATTTTTATGTTTCTTATAGGGAGAAATATCTAATGTGTGAAATTCACTGATTTATCTATAAGATTATATTCAAAATTAAAGAACAATGTATTTCTCGTGACTATAAAAAGTCAATATGAAAAGATAAAAAAAAGTCAATATGTATATAGTTATCAAAAGCTATTTTTAAAAACATAATTTGGACATTGTCAATATTCAATATCCATCTATTGATCATTCTTTAGAATAAGTCAACATTACAAGTTACAACACATAAACAAGAATGAATGTATGAATCACAACTTTATAGATTTTTATAATAATGCTAACATATATCCTCTCCAATACACATTACAAGTTACAACACATAAACAAGAATGAATGTATGAATTACAATTTTATAGATTTTTATAATAATGCTAACATATATCCTCTCCAATACACTCCTTATTGGAGTAGTATCTAATTTGATACTCCATCTGTTCACTGAAATCACACCATTTAACTTAAATATGTAAGAATTTTTGAGTTAAATGGTGCTTTTTCAGAGAGATATAAAAAATATCATACAAAAACAACAAAGAAAGAAAGAATTAATTGACAAGGCAATCTAGAAAGAAAAAGAAAAAAGTATTGTTTTTCCCTAATTATCTTTTGACCTAGCTATCTAGCTAGAAATGCAAGAAAACATGCTATTGCAAGTTGCATGGCTATTGCTTCCATGCATACTCAATAAAGAAGACCTACAAAGAGGACATGTAAATTGATTCCTTTCCACCCATTTCTCAATACATACCATATGAAAAATATGTCCACATTTAGAAAGTTGGCTCACAAAATCTTCATCCTCAAACTCAACCAAACAAACCGAGCATGATAATTCATCACAATCTCCATCTACACCCTCATCTTTGCTAGTATTGATCAACTCCCTATATTGGCTCATCGGAAGATCAATCGAGCACGTTTCCCATGAATCAATCACCAATGATCCATCAGATCGTTCTAAATCGGGTTGTTGTAGACAAAGAAAAAACCCTAGAATGCTATAAAAAGCATGTTTAATTTGTAACAGCGGAAAATAAAAACATGTATAGAAAACAAGGGTAGCCACACATAATTTTGACTCATATAGACAAAAAATCATTTTGATTTATCGATATAAAACCTTCAAATAATTTTTGTGTGTAACAATCTTATATACTTTTGTGAATATACATACATATGTATTTGTAAGGGGGTGGGGTCATTTATATATAGGATTAGAGAAGCTAAACAAGAAGTCATTGACATTAATCTCCTTAATTAAGAAGTGATGTTTGACTTTTTGGGGTGGTGAGAAGACTATATAATTAATTAATATAATAATAATATTATAATAATGTTTGAAAAATAGTATAGACTTAGCTTATTGCTAGAATATGGTAGTCTCATGTCAAGGTCATATGGGGTTAGCATTTTTATTTTAAAATAATAGGGTCAATAAACAAGTATTAAATCCGGAGGATCCGGCGGCCGGCGCCGACCCCACATCCTTCCTAGTACTTTTGATCACAGTCATTAATTAAGAAGCTGGTAACTATAATTAATAATTAATTAATAATTTTAACACTCAAATTGCCACTATTACTTAGCATTAATGGGGCTGCTAATATGATGATTTGCTGATCTATCACCTTAATTATGTACTTATTTATTAATCTAATTTTTGCACTTATCTATTCTTATACTCCTTTATTCTATATCTTATCTGTGTTATACTCCCTCCTATTCGTAAAGAATGAGACATTTGGGTTTTGCACCAAAACCAAGGAAGGGTGGGAGACCACTTAAAAGTAAGTGGAAAACTCTATTTTTTTATAAAAGGTATTGATATTTATGTGTTATTGCGTTGTTGTAGTAAGGGTAAAAGGGTAAAAAAGAATGACAAAAATAAAAATGGGACATTTTCAGTGAATTAACCCAACAAGAAAATGTCCCATTCTCTATGAATAGGAGGGAGTACGAGATTTTTTTAATAGAATGTAGCTTTGGCGAAAGCCGTTTGCATATTAAGTAAACCTGTTCAAATGGTCGATTTTGACCTAATGGTTTAAACAATTTTTATCAGCTCAACTACAATAATTAATCACACGCACAATAATAAAGCCATTGAATCAAACAATCCAACTACATACTCCCATACCAAAACAAAGTAAGAAGAATCAGGTCTTATCTCAATTGTACGTATCACTTTTCGATAAAAGGTCTGAATTTGATTCTTACCTAGTCATCACATTCCTTTAGCTTGCCTGTAATTAAAAAAAGCAACAAGTATATGGACAATTAATATGGTATGATTAATACTAATTACAATAATGTGTAGAAAGCCTTGCAAGTTGAATTAGTTAATGAAGGAAATAAGGAGATTTTATATGATTAGCACAATGGTTATGATCATTGATCTCTATTTTTGTGATACACATGGATAATACCAATGGTGAGTGAACATGGCTTTTATGATCGTTAGTGCATGATGATGATGATGATGTAAGTTGGAGTCTGACATAACTGGTTAACAACCACAATAATCAGATCAAAATGAAGTAGTGATCAATATCCATTGGTAAGTGAACATGGCAAATCATGATATATTTAGTTCTGACATCTGCCCTTTGGGATTTTTGGAAGGATAACTTAGACATATTCCTTTTTTCTCTTCACAAAATAGAGTTAGTTATGTTCAACTTTAATTGTGTAAACACACCCAAATGAAGAACACAAATTCTAACATCAAACGGTATCATGATGAGATTTATCTTTATTAGACTGACTCATGTACATTTACGGCATGTTTGGATAGTGGTACTAAATAGCGATAATGAGAATGATTTATAGTGTTAATTTCATCAAAAGTTTCATATCATTCCCATGGTAATGAAACTTTGATCACAAAAAAGTTTTTTTGTTTACAAATTTCCATTAACACCTAATATCACATCTCCCAATGGTAATGCATTGGAATGAATTTTATGAAGAAAATGAGATGATTGAAGTTGGACAAACATGACCATCAAGATAACCAAGAGATTTTTCAACTAATATTACACTTGATTTTCATTCCTATTACTACCATTTAGTACCACCTACCAAACGGGTCGTTAGTGTTTTAATATGATCACAGAAATGAGCTAATTATTAAGATACCAGCTAAATGGAGAAACACCATCAACCCAAGGACTAAATTTTTTGCTCACAATTGGCTTTTTTTTCCACTAGTTGGTTGCAATTTTCCACTTAGATTCATAAGCAAAATTATTAGGGTGGACTTAATTCATACAAGATTTCTTCAAATATAGTTATCCGATCAGATTACTAAGTTCATATAATACATCATGTTATAATTGGATATTAAATCCAATTCTAAAAGGTAAAATTACAAATATCCATCAATGAGCCCTAGAATCTTGATAACCCATCCACATGAAGACCTTACCTAATAGAAGTACCTAACTTGAAATCTCAAATTCTTCCAATAAAAAGCCACCACAAACCTGATGGCAATATTCTTCTAAGCTTTTCTCCTGTAACTAACACTAATAACTAAAAATCTCATGCTAATCATTAAGTGCTAATCTGTACCCTATCATTGGATTCTGTGGGGCCAAGTGCACAACTGATCCAATATTGGCTAAAACATCAAGTTTTTGCAAAATAATACATCCTTCATCTCAGTTAGAGATGTTCATTCGGGTTATTGGGTTGATTTGGGGTTTTGTGTTTTCAGTAGGTTTGAAATTAGATTTTGCATCCATGTTATTTTTCACATGATGAAAATTATTTCTAAAGTCGGTCTAATCAGATTCAGTTACAAGGTTGATTAAATTTTGAGTCATCAGATTTGTTTTCATCACCGCGAATCACAACACAAATATCTCATTTTCTTTTTTAGTCAATTTACCACAAAGTTTCTTACTTTCTTATTTAAAAAATTATTCGTGATTTGTATTGCATTGTACAATTTTCTTTTTTAGGTTCTGAACCTAATTCATAAGCTGCAACTTACCCCGTATATATAGACTCGAGTTTAACGACATACATTCTAACTTCATCTTCCTATCTATATTTTTTTCACGATTTCGATAGCAACTCTCACAATTACTAAAAGTTCGATTAAAGAAGTCGATTTCAGTAACAAAAGGCTAATACAACTAATAATATAATAGAAGCTGATTTTGAAAGGTCAAGAAGCCGGATTAAAGAAACCAAATTTGAATGGATCCATCCTCTGTCTAGCATTGACTTCATAGATGGAGAAGAGGTATGAAATGTAGTGAAAATGACACTCACATCAGGTGCAACGAGCTACCATGTACTATATGCACACATAAACAACAAAGAAAGAACTAGACCTATTAAAATTTAATCCAACGTCATATTAGAAATTAGTTGATCATAACTCGAAAATTTTGACTTGTAACAGTATTATTTCAGGCATTTTATGAGCCTTAGGAAAAAAAAAAGTCCTCTTTATAAAAAGTTGATTGTGATTTTTGAATGGGTATTTGGCAAAATAACAAAAACTTTTGACCCGTTGCGTCTATCCAAATCCGACGCAAAGCTAATCGGACCCAAAATTAACACGATAAAAAATAACTCCATTCAAAATCCGCCCTCCCGACCGTTTTGACAATTCTAGAAGGAACTACTCTCCATTCTTTCCATCTTTCGACCGTGTCTCTTAGTCTTGAGATATTTCAAGCAGTTGACATAATAATGTAGTAACAAATGATCAAACAGGTAGCTTCGATCCAAAACACCAAAGTTTGATCATAACACAAGGTCAAATGGTGCACCTAAGCTTTTGTGACATGTAATAAAATAACACCTTTGGGCTGTAAATACATATTCTAACAAAAGAAAACCTACTACATGTAAATTAAATAAATATTTTAACAGCTAATAGCTTAGAATAGGCTCCTTTTGATCGAGACCTCCTCATAATGAGGGCATGGGTATGTCTTCTTTCATACACTCTTCAGCCTATGCTTTAGGCGGGTCTCATTGAGATGATGATTTTGGAAAGCTATGCAACCTATATTATTTGCACTATGCAAGTGTTGGTTGTGCATTGTTAGTGTCACATGATTCACTAATCTATTCTCGAATTACGAATAAAAAAATTAACTGGCGAATTATGTTACACCAGTGTTGCCTCAATCGTCTCTCCAAATACTCATTCATCATTTGAAAGTGTTGGCGAATATTTTCAGGTGGGGAGTTGAATGGATGACAACATTGGAATAATTATCATAAAAATTTAAAAGAGAAGCTAAGAATAATTAAGAATTTCTGCAGCTATAATGATAAGGAATCTGTTTGATAGTTGTTAATTGTTAACATAGATAATGATAATTACACACTAATAGCAGCTACAGAAAGTCATTAACTCCCTTGGAATAAACTAATGGAGTATCATATAATATAATAATAATATAAATTAAATGAATAGAAAATTAAGGAATATAGTTATTAAAATAAGAGAGCTGAATAGAAAACCGCCCAGCCACCACCCCTTGAGGAAAATAAAAGGATTATAATTCAAGTTGGGAGTAACTTAAAGTATAAGGGTGTTTTAAAAAGGGGACCGACCAAATCACAAAGATTTTCTGCAGGCTTAAACAATTCTTAGACAGATGGTAAGAAAGTCTATATTAATGGGATGACTTCTTGTGTCAAACATCCCTATTACTATTAGAGAGATGTATCTCTCATTTAATGACATACCACGTGCTATACACATATCAAAAATTAACGTCGGAGGCCGATCACATGATTCACTGATCTTCTTGCGAATCGCGAATCTAAATAAAAGAATATGGTCAGGTTTGGGCTATTTTAGGGTCATTTTGAGCAAATTGCAAATTCAAAATGTACTTTGACCTTGTCTAGGCTATGGCGCAGGTCATTTGATAAAAAAACTTATTATTTTGAATTGTATATCTTACACAAAAAATGGCAACCAAGTTGGTTTAATATATAGGCGGAGACGAGTGTTCGGTCCACTCTATACTAGTACTCAAGATTCGTCTCTTGAGAACCCTAACTCTCTACTTGTCTTTTCTAAATCAAGATTAGTCTAAAATTTTATTCATCAGTTGCAGTAAAGAGTGAGGTGAATGTGGGAGATATAATTTACCTGAGATATCTGCAAAACCATGTGAGTTGGAATAGATAAAAGTGGAAAAACTTGAGCTTGTAAATAGTCAACAAGCAACCAAACTACCAAAGATAGATCAGGCCAATGTGCAAACCTGTAAAGATATCAGCAAAAAGGGGGAGATCAGTTAGTAAGTCAACAGAGATAATTATGAATTGTCTACAACTGCTCATAGGATCAACACCTAGCAACACATTCTTGATCTTTTTATTCTGGTGACCCCATGAAACCATTTGGATCCCCCTTGGCATAGTGCAAAAATGTTATAACGGTCGCAATTACAGTATCGGAATGGTGGTGCGCTTATGGAGAGAGGTGTTAATTGCAATGTGGTCAAAAGTATGAGATCAAACGCATTTTTTTACTCGATACAACAAGGATTCGATTCGTTCTTTAAAAATCTTAAGTACGTGGCCGATGGTGATGCGATATAGCCTTAGTTTAGCACTATGGCCCTTGGTATTGTTCTCATAGTGAAAAGAAGAAGCAAGAGCATGAATTTTCTCATGGGTGATTAAGCAAAAATTTTGCATCATCCTTGAAGCCGAAGCCAAAGCCAAAGGGATCGTACAGTCACTGATATGCATACTATACTACAACTACGCAACAGGATAAAGAGAAAATATTAGAAATTTTACAACTAGTTGTTTCTTATGGAAGGTAGGTCGACACATCAATACGGAACAACATTCACAAGCCATGAAGTTCTTCGCAATGCTATTTGCTCTACTCTAACGAATTTGAAAATTGTTTATCTTGATCTCAACTGATTCAACACTCAATTTTGAAAAGCAAATAGAATCAATCTCAGATGGCTACTGTTCAGACAAAACGATAAACATGATACAATGTAAGCACAGCACAGAAGCAGAATATTCCTCAAAAGACAATTGTATTTCAAAATTAGAAGTTGAAAGCTCAATGATCAGAAGTGATCACAAGAAAGACAGACAAAACAGAACTATTTAGAAAGAATATATACAGGATTTAAATCCGTCTCATTTGTTCACACATTTACAAATCTCTGTCTAGCTATATGTAATTCCTCATTCACATATAGGCTCACGTCGTGCTAAGTAATTTGCTGGTAGGCGACTAACTTTTTGGCGAACAGAATTGTACAAGGGTTACGGCCTTATGGGCAGGTCCTCAGGACAGAGATGTGAAGTGAAATAATTCGACAAACAAGATAATAGAGTATTATGAGCCACTAAATCAATATATCCTCAGTTTTTTTACAAACTGACAGCGATGGAAATTAAGCATCAACACCCCAAATATAACAAAGTTCTTATAAATTCAAAACTTAGGTACATCTGCCCAAACACTATATATAGATATCTTATTCTAACTGTTATTTTTCATTTTATATCCCAAAAAATATAGAATGATTCCGAGGATAATGCTAGGAAAAATTCCTGCTAGTCACCAAAATTGATGATGCCCATGCTGATAAGTGAAATTATTTGCACTTATCTGTGCTAATTTTATGCTCCTTATATGTAGTTTTAGTGGGTTTTAGGGTTGGTTTTTAGTAATTTGTGATAATTTTGTCTCATTAGCTTTATATTGTGTTTTATATGGGTTTCGAGACAAAATTGGAGCTTTATTAGGTATAGGAGTGATAAGAAGGTGAAGGCTTGGAGAAATAGCCTGAGATCCCTTGCCCAAGTGGAGAATGGAGAAATCACGCCGGAGACGCTTAAAATGGGAGGCAACAAGTCATACTCAAGTTCCCAAGCCCCAAGACAAAGCACGTAGCGAGAGAAGGATACAGTGAATAAAGCCTACTCGGCTTTTGGGGAAAAATAGGCTGCAAACGAGTCAATGCTAAAGTTTAGAGCTAATATTCGAGACAGAAAATAAAGCCGACTCGGATTCACTGCCTAATGATGCGCGAGTGGTGACCAAGTACTTCAAGAAGATCATATTTCCTCGTTTTAGTTGTCCTCGCATTGTTATAAGTGACATTGGGACCCATTTCATAGAGCATAAGTTTGAGTCGCTTCTTAGGAAGTACGAGGTGCTGCACCGTTTTGCTTTACCTTATCACCCCCAGACTAGTGGTCAAGTAGAAGTGTCTAATAGGGAAATCAAGTTGATCCTCGAGAAAACTGTTCATAAGTCCCGCAGGAACTGGTCTGACTGGCTTGATGATACCCTTTGGGCTTATAGGACAGCTTTTAAGACCCCAATAGGGACTACGCCTTTTAGATTCATCTATGGGAAACACTGTCATCTTCCCGTAGAGTTAGAGCATAGGGCTCATTGGGCAGTTAAGATCCTTAACTTTGACCTAAAAGCTGCAGGTAGTAAAAGATTGTTGGATATGAATGAGCTAGATGAGATCCGTCTGGATGCTTACGAAAGTGCTTTGCTTTACAAAGAAAAGACCAAAAGATGGCACGATCAAAGGCTTATCAAACGTGAGTTTAAGGTTGGAGACCTAGTGCTTGTGTATAACTCCCGTCTGAAATTCTTTGCTGGAAAATTGAAATCTAAATGGTCGGGACCGTTTAAGGTTGTGCATGTTTTTCCTCATGGCCCGATTGAAGTACAAGGGCCGACCAACACCTTTAAGGTGAGTGGTCATCGAGCTAAGCATTACTATATGGGAGAGCCTATTGAAGGCTCCGATGTGCTATATGTTGAACCCATTTGAATAGGGTGAATCACGTCGAGCTAACGACGTTAAACAAAGCGCTTGCGGGAGGCAACCCGTGATTCATAGCTTAGTTATTTAATAGTTCTTGTCATTTTCCTCTTTTTGTTCATTTTAATGTTTGTTACATGCGTAGGTTTGAAAAAAAAAAGGGGAAACAGGTGAATGAGGCAGAAGACAAAGCCGACTCGGCTTTGGAATGAGAGGGGGGACAGCCGACTCGGCGAGTCGGCGAAAACTTCTGGAAAAATGACCCCCCTGATTGCAATTCTGGAAAAAAATCAATGGAATGCATTTGGCCAAAAGCCGAGTCGGCTTTCATGAGGACTGGGCCACAGCCGACTCGGCGAAAACTTCTGGAAAAATGCAACCTTGGGAAATCGCAATAGAAAAGTCAAAGGGGCCTGTGCTTGGTCAAAAGCCGAGTCGGCTTTCATGAAAAATAGGCCACCACCGACACGGCTTTGTTCTCTGTGACGCGTGTTGAGCCCTTCTTCGCGCACAGTGATGCACTCCCCCTATAAAACCCCAATTCCCACGCCATATTCTCTCATTCTCTCACCCTCATCTCTCAATTCTCTCTCTTGAAATCTCCCACCTTATCTCCAACCCATCTTCAACCTCATCATCTTCTCTACCTTCATTCACTTTCATCATTAACAAAATTCTAAGGTTCATCAATTTGGTTTGGGTTAAGATTTCCACAATTTGGGAGATTTATTCCTCAAGGCTTTAGGAGTATTTGGGATCTCAAGCATTGTTTTTGAATTCATCAATTGGAAGGTATATCAATTCTTCATCTTTTATTTTCATTGGGTTCTTGCACTTCATAGTTTGAATTGCTTGAGATTGTCATTAGGGCTAAATTGTTCTTCATTGTTGTGGACTTGGTTGTTCTTGTGGTTTGTTGTGTGTCATAGCTGGTTATTTGTTTAACGTCGTTAGCTCGACGTGATTCACCCCATTCAAACGGGTTCAACATATAGCACATTGGAGCCTTCAATAGGCTCCCCCATATAGTAATGCTTAGCTCGACGACCACTCACCTTAAAGGTGTTGGTCGGCCCTTATACTTCAATCGGACCATGAGGAAAAACATGCACAACCTTAAACAGTCCCGACCATTTAGATTTCAATTTTCCAGCAAAGAATTTCAGACGGGAGTTATACACAAGCACTAGGTCTCTAACCTTAAACTCACGTTTGATAAGCCTTTGATCGTGCCATCTTTTGGTCTTTTCTTCGTAAAGCAAAGCACTTTCGTAGGCATCCAGACGGATCTCATCTAGCTCATTCATATCCAACAATCTTTCACTACCTGCAGCCTTTAGGTCAAAGTTAAGGGTCTTAACTGCCCAATGAGCCCTATGCTCTAACTCTACGGGAAGATGACAGTGTTTCCCATAGATGAACCTAAAAAGCGTAGTCCCTATTGGAGTCTTAAAAGCTGTCCTATAAGCCCAAAGGGTATCATCAAGCTAGTCAGACCAGTTCCTGCGGGACTTATGAACAGTTTTCTCGATGATCAACTTGATTTCCCTATTAGACACTTCTACTTGACCACTAGTCTGGAGGTGATAAGGTAAAGCAAAACGATGCAGCACCCCCGTACTTCCTAATAAGCGACTCAAACTTATGCTCTATGAAATGGGTCCCACTGTCACTTATAACAATGCGAGGGCAACCAAAACGAGGGAATATGATCTTCTTGAAGAACTTGGTCACCACTCGAGCATCATTAGTCCGGGTGGCATCACATGCATATGAAGCAAAGTGACAAGGACAAATGATCCTCTTACATTTTATCTAAACTCAACTCAATTGTAGGAAATAAACTTTCTAAACCAAAAAAAAAAAAAATCAAAATTCAAATCCATCATTTGCTAGACCAATATTACAAAATTCGCAAATCGAAAAAAAAAAAAACAATTTTATGGTGGGCTTTGGGCTTGTTTTGGGTCATATAATATTAAGCAAATCGCAAATTCAAAAAGCGAATTAGATGCCAAATTATGTTACATTGTACTAGATGCGTGGAACTAGAACTAACAATGTTCATGGTCTTTAGAAAGATCATTACAAAACCAAAAACTGCAATTATGCAGTTTGTTTCTTCTATAATAACATTCTCTATTTTGGGTTATGGGGAAGGGTCCCGAAAACCATAATAACTCTTCGAAAAACTAATTTTATCAACCAAAAAAAAGGAATCATCTTTAGCTCCATGTAAATAATTAGAACACAGATGACAGTTGGTGATTCATGGTTCTTCAAAAACTACCAAATGAGTGACATAAGTAAAACATTATTGAAACCCAAAAGAAATCCAACTGCCAATAACATAGAGAAACAAAATAAGACTTCACAGACATGCTTACAGAATCAAAGATCAAAATGGGTACTCGTTCTTTGCAGGCTTCTTAGTCCCAAAGATAGCTTCCCCGATCATAGGAGACAATAAACCATTCTTCTCCAAGTATTTTATAACTTCCTTCTCATCTAAAAGCAACCCCTTGTGCTTCAACATAAGAATCGTGTTTCGTGCTTCTTCAACTCCCTTCTCCGTGCACAACCCATGAACCAGACCTGTGAATATTACTACATTCATTAAGTGCCCGTTCTCCAGCATCTCCACACTATACTCAACAGCATCATCCAATCTCTTACCATTGCAAAGACCTCCAATCAAGACACTATAACTATAAGCATTTGGCACAACCCCATCGTTCTGCATTTTTCTAAAAATCCCCTTAGCCTTATCAAACTGTTGTGCTTGGCAAAACCCTTCAACCACAGCTGTATACACAACTACTTCCGGCATAGCACCCTTTTCGCGCATAAGTCTCAATAGTTTCATTGCTTCTTGAATCAAACCACCTTTGCAAAGCCCATTAATCATCGCCACAGCATTAGGAACTAAACCACTTTGTTTCATTCTCATAAAAATCTCATCAGCATTCGCTGGCGCCTCCCTATTATTTTCTTCAGGCGATTGCATAGTTGTCGCCTCATCTAACTTAATCCCCACCTTATCAACAGCCCCTAGCTTAAACTTCTCAAGAAATTCATTCCCTCCTTTTCCTATACACTGCTCATCTATCGGGGGTTTATTTGACAGTTCATCAGCCGAAGGCTGCGAATCCTTCATCCCTTTGTAATTACCAACCAAATCAAAACCTGCACTCCCTTCATCGATACCATCAAACTTACAAAAATCATCATCCAAATTCATATTAGCATTACTACCCTCCTCTCTAAATGAAATACTAAACCTATCATTAATACCTTGGGGCCTATAATAACGGTCAGAAGAGTCATAGTCTCCCTGAAAATGGGGGTTTTGCCTCTCATTATCACCTCTATTATCCCCAGAAAAGTTTCCATTGTCGTTAGTATAATCATTATTCCGACGATCATTGGAACCATAATCGCCATACTTTCTAAACTTTCCATTGTCAATAAGACCAACGATAGAATTAAACAACTGAAGATTCATTAAAATGGGGAAAGCTGAAGATTTTGCATTATGGGACTGTGATAAATATGAGACAGAATCAATAATTTTGGAAATTAAAGCAAAATCAAAAGACTTACCACTCCTAAAAGCTCTCATATTGATCTTCAATTGCAAAATGTGGTTAGAACCCAATTAAATTTGATGCAAATGAGAATAGACTTTGTGCACTGTTTGGTTGGATTTGGGGATTTTGGTGGGTTTTTCGTTTTCTAGGGATTTAGGGGTGTGTTTGGTAGGAGGGTATGGGATTTGTGAGACTTTAAGATAAGACTTTTAAGTTGAGACTTTGAAAATAAAAAAGTCTCATCCCTTGTTTGTTATGGTAGGGACTTGGAAGAAACTTGGAAGAAAGAGATAAAATCAAGTCTCAACTCAAATATTACCCCTCCCCCAAGACATTTTTCTTGGGGACTTTCCCCCATTTTAATCCCATTCCCTATTCTCATTCCCCCTAAACAAACAAAGACTTAAACATATTTTTAAAATAAAGTCTCATTCCCTCTCTCAAGTCCCTTCTACCAAACACCCCCTAGATGTACAAGGTTAAAATAATCATATGCAGTCAATTGTACAACAGGTCTTTTAGAGTTTTTACCCTTCCACCGTCAGATTTTAATTTTTACAAGCGCTAGAGAATGAATTGTGTAAATAAAACTAAAAAAGAGTTAAAATCTGTGGATGAGATTAAAAGAATGTAACAGGTCACTGTCGAAAAATAGATCTGACAAATTGAGTGGAACAGACCAAAAATGAAAATAATGCAAATTCAATAGGACGGAAAAGAGTATATGTAATTTGTATTAAAAAAAACTTTTATAACTCTTAAATATATAAATGTAAATGTTTATAACAATTACTAGCTTGAAGTTCCTTTTATTCTATGTATAATATTAATAACAATTTATTAGTGTAAATTTAAATATATGTTGCGTTTTATATGAGATCGTTTTATTATGAAAAAGATTTCTATTACTTGTTTATTTATAAGTTTTTTTTAAAGAGTAATTAAATGTATTCTTAACGAAAAAAATTATTTAGAAAAAGGTGCATCATTCTCTAATCACGATTAATTTAGAGGTCATCCTCAATCGTAACCTTTAACAAAGTATTAAAAAAAATAGTGGGAGATTGTGAAAATAAAGAAATAATATTAACATTTTTTATCCGAATGGACTTTACCGGGTACCAACCCAGGTTACTTAGCAAAACAATTTTAAATTCCAAACCAAAATCCCAACATTATTTTGTTAACACAATTTCATAAAAATACACAAATACCCATTTCAATTACACAAGTTGTTTATTCCACTTATAACATTTATAGGTAACACTATCTTCAAAAAAGTTTTGTTTAGGAGTAATACCATAAACTTTACAAGGACCATCTTCCTTAATAACCCACCAACAAAATAGAGAGCAATCAAGTTTATCTCTTTTCTCTAAATAAATATCAAACCAATGAAGTTTATTATCCCACACAAACCCACAAAAGAAAAGTGTTGTACCAAAAAAATTGAGATCAATTTGAAATTCATATAAACCTCCATTGGGTATAACATGAATTCCAAGATCTTTTTCTTTTGATTTACAATGTATTTGTAGGTCCATTTTACTACCCAATCCATTACTTACCCTTTCTTGTACTGCCCATAAGGCACCTTCAATTTGGGATACTAATATTATAATTGTAATGATGGTGAATAGGAGGATTTTAGGATTATTTTTCATGATGGGATTGTTTTTATTGTAAAAATAAATTTAGGGTTTTATAGAGGATTTTTATTATTATTTTTGGGTTTAGATAGGTGGTAAAAACTTTTGAGATGATTACTCTTTTATAATTTTGATTTTGATTGATCATATTAGTTTTATGAAGTTAAGATATGTTTGTATTAGATTAATTGGAAAGACATTTAAGGGCATAATTAATTCATAATGAGGAGGGGTTGTGTTTCCTTAAAATGATTATTTGCTACTATTTATGCATGTCTAGGGGTCAAAACAATTAATGTGAATTAATATGTCTAGGGGTTAAATTAATTATTGTGAATTAATTATTAATTAAAGATGGGAAACATATTACCAATTATTATTAATTTTATTTATTACAACCATAACAATGAGAACAATTAGTTTTATTTTCAAATTCTTCATATATATAATTATATAATTAAAAATCTATAATTTAAATTGTATTATTGCAAACAAAACGTAGCCCACATGCACAAACATAATACATGGAAATGCTTTCTTACAAGTAATGCAAGGATAATATGAAGATCACCAAAGAGGTTTTGCATAAAAATCACCCACAACACAAGCTAAAGTTATAGCACTCATAAACTCCATTAGATTGCGTAGGATTCAAGTAACATATTGATATTGGGTTAACCTATTCATGAATATAAATGTAAATTTAACATTCATATGTATGTGCCTTAACAACTTCTGACCTTGATTCCTAGCTAATTCATCCATTTTACAAGAAATGCCCTTTCCAACTATACAATTATCCTCTTAAGGCGATTTAAAGGCTATATGTCGCGGCATGCCATGAATTTATAGGCAGATTTAGTGTGTAGTTATTGAGGTCAGCTCATATCACTTAAATACAAAATAAATTCAAGTTGTATAAGTAAGTACTATCCCCTGGATGAGTTGATCGGCATATTGTTTTTAACATGAGTGGCCAGAGTTCAAAACCGATAAATTAAAGTGCATTCTTAGGGGTGTTTGGAAAGTTAGTTTATTGAGCAGTGTTAACTTATTTTGATATAAATAGAGGGTTGGGAGGACAGTTAATGCTAGTGGTTGGTGAATAGCTGGTTGAAACAACTTATTGATTCGAATAAGCTGTTATTGAACAAGCTGCTTATAGCAGCGGATTCAAAATCAGCTGATCAAACCAGTTAATAAATTCAATTAGTCAAATCAGTCACTTTAACCAGCTATCAGCCATTTGCCAAACACCCTCTTAATATTTTTTAACATCACTTGTTTTATTTCTATATCCGCCGCTGGCCATGGTGATGCATAAATTCAAGGGTTTGTGTACCATTATTGTAACAAGATAGCTAGTGTGGGTTAGATTTTGATCCTTACCTAAAGGTTTGAATAATGGGGATCATAATCTTTACTTGTATTACAAGTAATCATGGTCGTGCAATTGTTGTCGTCGGAAAGGGAAAGCATGGGGTTATGCTTCTAAGTGTGAGAAGTATAATCACCATGTATCCTATCTTCAAAAATTGCTTCAAGAGGTATTTTGGCCGGAGGCATAGTGCTTAGCTAAAATCTTTATGAGAAGCAGGGTCGGCCCTAGGGATGGGCAGGAGAGGCCGTCGCCCAGGGCCCCATGTCCAAAAAAGAAAGTTAATGATTGTAGAAGGATCATATAGGTGATAAATTACAATGAAAAAAGGCCTAAACATGTTATTTCGCCCATGGCCCTAAAATATCTAGGGCCGGCCCTGAATTGAGAAGGTTAGCCTTTGAGATCATTTTGAGTGTATGGGTAATAAATGAGATTACGTTGACAAATATTTTAAATATTTATTTATCATGATTATGATTATTGTTTAAGCAAGTGACAATATTCATAACAATGACGTTAACTTTGGACACTTAATTGAACATGCTTTGTCTTATACTTTGGAAAGGAACGATACGGATGTGTTATATGTGAATGGTTTAAGGTTTGGACTTTGAAACGATCGATAAGGTGCTTAATGTGAGGCAAATGAGATTTTACTAAAGGGTGGAACCATGCCTTGAATACGACAAGGCATGTAAAGGTTGTTCGAACAAGACAACATGGAAACAAAGTCAAAAGCAGGCTAGAGAGATGTACTCATTCAAGCACATTGTGCAGTGGGTTCTGAATTGAGTGCTCGCTCAAGCACATGAAGTGCTCGTTCGAGCACTTTGCCTAGGATTTTTTTTGGGACATTTAAGCTACGATATGACATTGATAGAGCATAGCCTTCATTGTTTAATTGTTATGTTTATTGTTGTTTATCGTCATACTTATTGTGATGGTAAATGAAAAATGTATAAAGAAAAAGGTAATCAAAATTGTAATTTATTTTTATTTGCATAATTTGAAAATTTTATTTGCATAATTGCATTTGTAAATTATATATCATTGCATTTATATAATTTATCAAACAATGAGAAGACTAATACATCTAAAATTATTTAATTCAAATTAAATTTACAACTGTTGATTACTTGAAGATAGAATGTAGAAAAAAAATTAATAGGAAAAATTCATGCCCTAATAACTAAGAATGCATTCTTATTTAAATAATTTCATATTAAAAAGAATAAAATAACTTAACATAAGTTAGTTATCTAAATTCACTACAAAAAAATAGTGTCAAATGTCACCAAATACTTGTAGGAAGTATTATATACTGCTTCCGTTCTTTAAATTTTGCACCATTTAACTTTTCTCTTCCCTTGATGCACAACATCATTCGTTTTCAATTGTTATTTAATGTCTCTCCATTTATATTTATCAAAAAATTTATGGAAACTACAAAATTATGTAATGAAGATTACAAATATAAAATGCATGCCTTTAATTGTTTCATATTATTATATTAATTAATTATTCCGGTAAACATCATAATAATTAGAACATTTGAATCTAGACAATAAAAAGTTTAAATATAAAATCAATATATAATGTTTCTGTATAAAGTTTTTTTTACATATATATAGTATAGTATTATATAGGAATCAATTGAGTTTATGTCAACGATATTCTACCTTTTTGGTCTGATCTTCAATTTCAAAACTTTTTTTTAAAAAAATACATTAGTAATAAATTCTCCTTAAACCTATTGATAGAACTTAGAAAATGGGTCTGGGCAATCCAAACAAAGAGGAGAAGAAGTAACCCACTCATAAATCCAAAGAAGGTTCACTGCTAAAACCAATTGGTGATAGTAGGATATATTCCTTGAGTTTATAAAGTGATGCATACTTTTCTCTTTCTCCGATGTGGCCATGCGGGTATACACATGGGCACTTCAACGCTCCCCCTCACATGTGAGTGTCCTTAGAATTTTAGCCCACCAGAAGGGTTACAAACCTATTGGGAATAAACACCCCTTAACCAGTGGTAAGATTAAATGCCCAATATAAAAGCCCAACAACAAACCGGGCTCTGATACCATGATAGAATTTAGAAAATAGTGTGATTTTTTAATATGCTGATAAAGGGTTTAATAAATGTCACTAAATCCTCTATATACACTATAAGAAATTGAAAATAGCGACATTTAAATTAAATGTCACTAAATATATCACACTAAAAGCAAATTAAGTTGTAGTGAACTTTAATCAAAGATAATTCAAAATTAACAAAACTACAATCATTGTATATGAGATCTGACAATTCTTAATATCCTCTTTCACATCATTGTTTGAAACAACTTTCTAATCATTATTGACATTGGAATTGGAAACAAATAAATTCCAAAAATCATTAATTAATAAATAATTTGTTACCATATGATAAAATATTTAATTACATAGGAATAATAAGTGAATATTCTCTTTGCAAATACTCCATATAAACATACATTAATCACCATGATCAATTATGTTGCACACCATCCCATTTACTATCACACCCATATAATATACACATATACTAAATCATCCCAAAAAAACCCAAAAAAACCCACAAAATAAAATTTCCTAATATAGCAAATAATCATCAACATGAACATGATGAACAAAAAAACTTTTCTATATATAGTATTTTTACTTGTGGTGTTTCAAGCATATTTTACAAGAACAAGTAAGGCATCAAGAGCTCATGTAAGAATCACAAACATGTTAGGGAAAGGAATCGATGCTCGAATTCGATGTTTCGACAAACATGGAGGAGGAGATGTAGAAGAAAAGAATGTTCCATATGAAGGATTGTATGAATTTGGATTTACACCAAGTATTTTTGGTATTACAAGGTATAATTGTGAGTTTGTGTTTAATAAAATTTCACATTGGTTTCAATTATATAATGAACATAGAGATCATAGTGTTTGTTGGTCTATGTGTTGGTGGATTATTCAACAATCCGGTCCTTGCTTGGCTTATGCTATTGAAGGTTCTAATGGGTCTACTTTTCAATGTTATGCTTGGAACAAATAGTTGGTTCTTTTAAATATAGGAAAAATTGTTTCTAAAAAGTCAACATTTTGCCCATCTGCAAATAAAGAGTCAACGTTTTATTTATTCAATAAAAAGACAATCTTTGTCTCACTTTTGCAAATAAAAAAGTCAATGTTTTATTTATTCAATAAATTTAGAGTTGAAAACTTACTTGCTATCCCTTTATTAGCAAAAATGAGACAAAGGTTGTATTTTTATTGAATAAATAAAACGTTGATTCTTTATTTGCAGATGACCAAAAGGTTGGCTTTTTAGAAACAATTTTTCCTTAAATATATGATCTATTATGAATTGAATAAAAATATTTTTAAATTTTAATATTAAGTTTTATTTTTTGATTGTAATATATATACTCTCTTCGTTCCTTAAAAAGTTTCTATTTATATTTTTATAATGTTTATGGTCCCCACATATATTCCATTAGCTTTATTTTTACATTTTTATACTCGTTCTGTATTCATATGTTCTTTCATTCACTTTTTGCGCAAATATTAATGCACATATAGAAGTCAAATAAGTTTTTGAAAATTCGAAAAAGTTGATATTTAGAAATATAAATTGCGACGAACATATGAAAGATCCACATGAATATGTTTTTTCAACTAGATCAATGCGAAATCATAGTCAAAGTTTGACTAACGTAAATTCTATTCGAGAAAAACATGAAAACTAAAGGGATATTTTATGGTCCCCATAGATTTTCTACTAACTTTATAAAATTAATTTTTTTTTAATTGTTTTCTTCATGTTTTTTATACTATATTCACTATCTAATTTTCGTGAATATTTTTTAAGAGCATTATTCATGAACAGAGTACAAGATTTTTATTTTTATAATAATTTTCTCCTAATGACAACTATACCATATGGGCAAAAAACATTGAATTAACTCATTACGAAATGTGCCTAATAAATTAGGAAAAATTACCATAATAATACAACCTCTCACTTATTTTCCTACAGTAATACCAATTTTTCATTAACCATAAATAATACCAACATATGGAGATGTTTTCCTACAATATACATGCTATGTTAAAAATCAAACTATAGGTGGTTATATGACAAAAAAATTTAGTAAATTAGTTAATGAACTAAAGTTGGTAATTATTCTAGGAAAAAACCCCCCAAAGTTGGTATTATTCATGGTTAATTAAAAGTTTGTATTATCGTAGAAAAATTAACAAAATGTTGTATTATTTATGGAATTTTTCTTATAAATTATCCATTAATAGTAACGTTTAAACTGGCGTTGATTGGTCGGTAAAGGCTTAGCGACAAACTAGTGAGTCATTCGTCGTTAAGATATAATATTTGTAACTGTCAGTGACCACTAAAATCATACTGTGTAGACAAAATCTCAGGGAAGACCGTCTATCCTATAGACTATCAAAATGGGCCAGCCCATTTCCCATCCCATTA
This sequence comes from Amaranthus palmeri, assembly GCA_019776075.1. Taxonomy (NCBI): domain Eukaryota; kingdom Viridiplantae; phylum Streptophyta; class Magnoliopsida; order Caryophyllales; family Amaranthaceae; genus Amaranthus; species Amaranthus palmeri. The sequence continues at coordinate 1,479,453 of JAAKBH010000015.1, forward strand.
ATTGATTTTTTAAATTTTAAAAAAACAAATTAAAAAATAGAAAAAAGAAATGATTTCCATAAATGATATACAGTTGGTTTACTTCTTCCTCTTTTTACTCATCTTCTCATTCATTTCCATGGAAGAAAAAAAAATTAATTTCCATGGAAGAAAGAAAGACAAGAATCTACGATTTCTCATCTTCTCATTAATGGATGATATACTTTTAGTATATCTTCCTAGATTTTTTTGTTTTTGTAATGGGTTTTAAACTTTTTTTAAGGGGTATTTTCAGATTTTAATGGGTTATTTAATGAATATTTTCAGATTCTAGGATGAATTTACATTTGAAAGTTTACATTTTTTTTCTTAAGCTTCATCAATGGTGGTTTTTTAATATTTGCATAAGCTTCATCAATGGCAGTTAGAGATGAAGATGCTGCAAAAAATCGAATGAAAACGGAGCAATGAAGATGAAGATCTATATGACCGACAATTATATTTGGAATTATATATATTGTACTACTATATTTGGAATTATAATGTACTATATTTGAGACTATAACATATTATATTTGGAACATTAAAGTAGTATATTTAGAACTATAATGTACTACATTTGAAACTGTAATGTAATATATTTGAAACTATAATCTAATGAGTTTGGAATTATAATGTATTATATTTGGAACTATATTGTATTATATTTGGAACTATAATATATTGAATTTGGGATTATAACAATATATTTGGGATTATAACATAATATATTTGTCGTTACAATATAATATATTTGGGGTTATAACATAGTATATTTGGGGTATAATAACTTATATTTGGGATTTCCAAAAAAAAAAAAACTTATATTTGGGATTATAAAATAGTATATAATTTCAAATATAATACATTATATTTTCTATAAAAATGAGAAGAATGAATGTGTGAATTATCATTAGCAATTGGCAGTTAATGATGATGAATGGCGTTGGGAAGACAGTGAGGATACCATATTAGGCTATTAGCAATTATCAATTTATCATTAATGGCAGTTAATACATTTTTAGACAGTTATTACTTTTATTTCTTTTTCTTTTTAAATTTCCAAAAAAAAACAAATGAAAACTGCTGAAATCAGTTGGGCTGGGCCATGAGGATACCGTCTTTGCTATAGACGGTCTCTCATGAGATCTTCTGTACTGTGTATAATAGTTTCTAATTTCGTCATCCAGTGGTCACTAAAGTGGTAAAAAGTTGGTGTTAGGATCCTCTCCATTACTTTACTCCATTACCTATGCTAAGATTTTGACACCTAATTTAGAATAAATAAATAAAATCTAAAAATTCCCCTTATTTTCCTCCATCTAGCAATTCTAGCCATTAGATTAAGTAATGGACTCTCCATTACATTTTAGGTAATGGAGAGGATCCTAACTCAAAAAGTTGTACTACTATTTTAAAATTTTAATGGTAATGATTTTCGTAATGTCGGATTTAATTATATTTCTCATGAATGTCAATATAAACTATAAGGACAAATACATATCACTTAGACCAAATAGAGTGTCACTAAATCACTTTATAGTTGAATTGAAAATAAAAGTAACAATTATTAAACTAAAAATATAAATTAGTGATAATTTTTTCAATGTCAATAATATATGCCATTAAAAATAAATTTTATTGTAGTGTATGTATGCAGAATGATCTGCTAAAATAGAGTTAGAAAAAAAAAATTCCCACCTTGGTGTTGATTGAGAAATATTTCCCAAACTAGTGTTTTAAATAATGGAATTTAGTGTTCAATATTTTTTGGTTTGGAGACTCCAAGTCTCTAGCTTGTGCTTATTAAGAATACTTCAAAATCAATCTCTACAACTATGTTACATGCTATATGCTAATTTATTAACATTTTTTAAAGAATCATAAAATTAAATATAATAATCATTTAAATAATTGAAAAAGTCTTATATTTATCTAATACCTTCAGATCAAATATTTGGGATCAAATTTTTTCACGCCCTTAATTAATACTAGTCTTTATCATTACTTTGAATTTGAATTTGGAAAAATCACAAAAAATGAAATAATATTCTAAATAATTTGAGTTTTTATTGAATACTTAAATTTGGAAAAATAATGAGCAATTACTTAAAATACTTTCATTATAAGTTGTAGAAAGTCAGAGATTACGATTTTGAAATACTCTTAAAAAAAAGAAATTCTAGAGGTTTGGAGTTTCAAACTTAAAAAATATAGACTAGTAAATTCCATTATTTACAAGAACACTAGTGGAAATATTTTCAATCAACATCAAAGTGAGAATTTCTTTTTTTTTCAACTCTATTTTAGCAAATCATTCATGTATACAAGTTTAATACCGAAAACAAAAGGACGATTCAAAAACCTAATGGATAAGAATATGTTGCACAAAAAATTTAAGTTTGTGCCACTATTATACTGTTTCTCAATTACATGACCTCAAAACAAAAAATATATGCTAATATTTGCATAAAAATAGGAGCATTAAATAAATGGTGCACAACAAAACAATTCAATCAAAGAAGTTGCATACAAACGGCTATCTTATTGAAAAAAAAGGAAAAATTATACGTATTAGAATAATTCAACATTTTCTTGATTACTAACAATGATTGTTATTGTTGTTAAGGAACCAACTCAACCAAAAGTTTAAGCTGATGATTGAGGCTCCAGAATATGTTATATATTCTAACACAACCCCTCACACGAGAGCCCTTTGGGCTAGAAGTGTGAAGGAAAAATTATACCTATTAGAATAATTCAACACTTTCGCATATTTTCTGTTATAACCGGTTACCATATTAAAGGGTATGTCCTGAGCAACAAAGTGGCAAAGTTAGGTATATTAGAAAATATGCGAAAGTTGGGATTGTTTTGAGTGGATCACGCAAAGTTGGGATTATTAATCTCCATTTATCCTTTAAATAATTGAAAAGTCTTATATTTATCCAATATTTCAACATTAAATATTTCGAATTAAATGTTTCAGATAAAATATTTGGGATCAAATTTTTTCACGCCACTAATCAATACTAGTCTTTATCATTACTTTGAATTTGAATTTGGAAAAATCACAAAAAATGAAATAATAATCTAAATAACTTGAGTTTTTATTGAATACTTACATTTGGGAAAATAATGAGCAATTACATACAATACTTCCATTATAAACTTCAGAAAATTAGAGATTACGATTTTGAAATACTCTTAAAAAAAGAAATTTTAGAGGTTTGGAGTTCTAAATTTGAAAAATATAAACTAGTAAATTACATTATTTACAAGAACACTAGTGGAAATATTTCTCAATCAACACCAAAGTGGGAATTTCTTTCTTTTTCAACTCTATTTTAACAAATTATTCATGTATACAAGTTTGATACCGAAAACAAAAGGACGATTCAAAAACCTAATGGATAAGAATATGTTGCACAAAAAATTTAAGTTTGTGCCACTATTATACTGTTTCTCAATTAGATGACCTCGAAACAAAAAATATATGCTAATATTTGCATAAAAATAGGAGCATTAAATAAATGGTGCACAACAAAACAATTCAATCAAAGAAGTTGCACACAAACGGCTATCTTATTGAAAAAAAAGGAAAAATTATACCTATTAGAATAATTCAACATTTTCTTGATTACCAACAATAATTGTTATTATTGTTAAGGAACCAACTCAACCAAAAGCTTAAGCTGCTGATTGAGGCCCCAGAATATGTTATATACTCTAACACAACCCCTCACACGAGAGCCCTTTGGGCAAGAAGTGTGAATGCAACACAGGCTCTCCTCATATTTGGCGTCGAATCGGGTCGAGTTGGAGTCGGATCGGAGTCGGAGTCGGTCGAATTATCGGATTTTTTTGCGGTCCAACTCCGGTCCGACTCTAGCTCGGAGTCGGATTTTTTCTAACTCGGAGTCGAATCGGATAAAAAACCTCGGATCAGCGGCGGATTCGGACTGAATTGCCATCCCTAACTTGTACTGCCACTATTTTAAATTTCTAATGGTATAAATTTTCGTAATGTCGGTTTTAGTTATATTTCTCATAAATGTCAATATAAACTATAAAGACAAATACATATCACTTAAACCAAATAGAGTGTCACTAAATTACTTTATAGTTGCATTAAAAATAAAAGTAACAATTATTAAACTAAAAATATAAAGTGGTGACAATTTTTTCAATGTCACTAAATATATGCCATTAAAAAAAAATAAATTTTATTGTAGTGAATGATTTGCTAAAATAGAGTTAGAAATTCCCATGGTGTTGATTGAGAAATATTTCCCAAACTAATGTTTTAAATAATGAAATTTAGTAATCTATATTTTTTTGGTTTGGAGACTCCAAGCCTCTAGCTTTTGCTTTTTAAGAGTACTTCAAAATCAATCTCTACAACTATGTTATATGCTATATGCTAATTTATTTACATTTTTTAAAGAATCATAAAATTAAATATAATAATCATTTAAATAATTGAAAAAGTCTTATATTTATCCAATATTTCAACATCAAATATTTCGAATTAAATGCTTCAGATTAAATATTTGGGATCAAATTTTTTCACGCCCCTAATTAATACTAGTCTTTATCGTTACTTTGAATTTGAATTTGGAAAAATCACAAAAAATGAAATAATAATCTAAGTAAGTTGAGTTTTTATTGAATACTTAAATTTGGAAAAATAATGAGCAATTACTTAAAATACTTCCATTATAAGTTGTAGAAAATCAGAGATTACGATTTTGAAATACTCTTAAAAAAAAGAAATTCTAGAGGTTTGGAGTTCCAAACTTAAAAAATATAAATTAGTAAATTCCACTATTTGCAAGAGCACTAGTGAAAATATTTCTCAATCAACATCAAAGTGGGAATTTCTTTCTTTTCCAACTCTATTTTAGCAAATCATTCATGTATACAAGTTTAATACCGAAAACAAAAGGACGATTCAAAAACCTAATGGATAAGAATATGTTGCACAAAAAATTTAAGTTTGTGCCACTTTTATACTGTTTCTCAATTAGATGACCTCGAAACAAAAAATATATGCTAATATTTGCATAAAAATTGGAGCATTAAATAAATGGTGCACAACAAAACAATTCAATCAAAGAAGTTGCACACAAACGGCTATCTTATTGAAAAAAAAAGGAAAAATTATACCTATTAGAATAATTCAACATTTTCTTGATTACCAACAATAATTGTTATTATTGTTAAGGAACCAACTCAATCAAAAGCTTAAGCTGATGATTGAAGCTTCAGAATATGTTATATATTCTAACACGCTTCCTCACACGAGAGCCCTTTAGGCTAGAAGTGTGAATGCAACACAGGCTCTCCTCATATTTGGCGATGAACATTCCACTTTAATTGAGGGGTGGTTGAGATTCGAACCCGTGACCTTTTGTCACGTTGGCTTCTGATACCATGTTAAGGAATCAACTCAAAAAAAAAGTTTAAGCTTATGGTTGAAGGCCCAAGATATGTTATATACTCTAACACTATTAAGAAACCAACTCAACAAAAAGCTTAAGCTGATGGTTGAGGCCCCAGAATATGTTATGTACTCTAACAATAATTCCACCTAATTATCAACCATGATCATATTCTCAATTTTGTTAGGTATTTTTTTGACAAAACGTTTTTTATTATGTATTTTTGGAAAAAAAAACTTATTAAGTACTTTCTGACAATTTTCTTAAAAAATAATAAAATTCCAAACTCATCAATAATAACCCCTTTTAATTTCCTTAAAATGTTTATAAAATAGTAAGAAAACTACTAGATCTAAATTATTTGATTACAACTGTTAATTAGTTAAAATAAATGAAGAAATCATGCCTTAATAATTGAATACCTCTTTGAATAATTTTAAGAAGAATAAAACAACATTAACCTATACGCCTATATAATAGAAGTTAGTTAGCTAAATTAAACTTTATGAAAAAAAATATTTTACTACTCCTAAAAATAAGGAATATGCAAACTAAACGGAAAAACAAATCATATTTAACGGAAAAACTAAAATGATTTTTCTAAAAATAAGCAATATGCAAACTAACGGAAAAACAATACCTTGACTAAATCATATTTATTTTCTAAAAAAAGAATAGTAAAAACATATTTATCGGAAAAACTAAAAATTAATTAATCCCTCCCAAATATGTATAAATACAGTGCATGTATAATGCATTTTTATTATTAAATAGCTTCAAAAAAAAACCCTAGACTAATTAGTTTAACTCTTAAGTAGTGTATCACCCCCTTAATAATTAACATACATCCCACCTACGTACTCATTCTTCCAAGTTTCATAAAAATCACTAAAACAATGGATTATTTCGATGAGCATATGATCGACGGAATCGACGTGTTAGAAAGTGTGATGAACGAAGATGGAGATTTTTTTGCACAATCTTGGCCAATCGTGCCCGCAAATTCGAAATCAGACGATGATGATGCAACAACAATTGAGGACGAATGCTTTAAGGTATACATGTGTTACAAAGATTACCAGCTGAGATTCGAAAATAATAAGGTGTTTGCTTTCAATTTGAATAAAAAGCTTGATTTTATAGACAAACATTTCAAGGTTTTTGAGGAACTTGAAAAACATAAATTTATTGATCCTTTTTCTTACGATTGTGCCGGTGAAGTCATTGCCGTCAGTTGTGATATTCTACTTCATCAAGTTACAACACATAAGCGTAAATCTCTTGAATTGTTCGTTACGCTTGAACGAGTATAATCATAACCTTTTATTTTTATTTTTAAATTGGAAATTAATATTATGTATTAGCTAGAAGTATTTTGTTTTTTAATTATTTCTTATTAAATTTCCTTCTATATTTCAAGACATTTTTATTGTTTTCCATCTTAATTAGGTTGTAATAATACATCTTTTGGTATTATGAATTTCATAATTATGATAAAGCTTGGTTGATTAGTTGTTTTCTTTCTCATTTGTTATTGTTGACGGATTTTTAGTTATAATTTGATATCTAGAAACCCTAATGTAATTTTTGAATGATTTTGTTTTGATTGGAATACTGGAGAATAATATCTATCACAAAATTTTATATGCAATATCAAGATTTGTACGGGTATAATCATCAATCATAAATACGCGCCAAATACTTCGTGACACATTTCTTTTTTAATTTTTTAATATACTTTCATGTCAAATTTATAAGATCTTAAAAGATTAAATTTAAAACCTAAATGATCAAATAAATTTGAGATTTAAAAGACCAATTTAATTCAAAACTTAAATGGCTTTAATTTTAATTCTTAAATTAATTAAGTGTAATCAATTGGCAAGCCCGATTCACATCATTATTGTTCGACACACACCGTCGTCCAAATCCACCATGGTTTAATTTTATAGTGATCTTCAACAATTTAAGCAAATTACTAAGGGTATGTTTGGCCTAGCTTTTGGAAATCAACTTTTGTTTCCTAAAAGTAATTCTATAGAAATTATTTCTAGAGAAACACTTTTTAGAAACAGATGTGTTTGGCCTCATATTTTTAAAAAGCGGTTTTGGAAAACAAATACAATTTGTCTGTTTGGCTTTATTTTTATGTTAATTTAACGTTAGTGTTGTGATATAATGAAAAAACATATAATATACACAAAAAAATAGTCGAGTCGCAAAGCATCAATTTTAAGAGAAACACCCAAAAACGTATAGCATACACTAAAAAAATAATCATTATAATTTTAGAAAAAAAATTTAAATACACTAAATTAAGTAATTGAAGATAAAAATAAACCCCAAATTTGACAAGTTACTATATAGAAAGACGTATTTAGATATGTTAATAAATTTAAAGATAAAACATATATGAAATTTTGATGAAATTTAATCGCATAATATTCAATTAAAAAATAATTGGGATGTTGGTTGTGATAACAAATGAATTATACAATGAAGTAAAAATTTTTGAATTCTAGAGGAAAATATGAAAAAAGAAAAATAAAAGTAATAAAAAAATTTTTTATAGTTGATTGAAGAAAATAACGGAATTATTTTAACATAAAATGAGAAAAGTATGAGGCTCTTTGAGAAGTTAGAAGCAGAAGTTACAATTTGTAGCTTCTCCTTTTGACCCTTGTAGAAGCTATTTTTAGCTTTTTTCAAAATTGTTTCAACTTCTCAGAAACACAGTGTTTGGCCAAGTTTTAGCTTTTCTGTTGCAGAAGTTGTTTTAAAAGCTTGGCCAAACACTACCTAAATCATTTCAAAAAAAATCCCAATTACTTATTCATTTAATTCACGTTAACGACACACACTTTTTGTACGCTTGTCATTTACTAATTCAATACTTAATAGCGGTAATTGTGTATAATAAAAATTTGATCGTTTACCAACAACAGCCTTAAAGTTTACTCAATTCCAAATAAACAGCCTCAAACTTTGTTTTTTTACCAACAGCTGCCTTCAACTTGGGAAACACGACATCGATACAGCCACTTCATCGGATGACCTGCTAATTGACCGTTAGCCATGCTCAATGACCTTTGACTTTCACTTTATTTCATTAACTAAACCTAATTATCTAATTATCCCTAATTAAACCCTTCTTTCCCAACCTCTCTCTAATCCACCTCAATCACCTATTCACCTGCATTCTCCTTCTTCATCAACACCACCACCACCAACATTAAAACCCCTCTTTTAATAACAACCCAATTAAAAGCCCTTTCTTTCTTCTACATTAGACTAAACATTTGTCTTCTTCAACTCACCATTAAAAATATCCATCAAAAAAAGTGTTTTAATGGTGGTGGTGGTGTTGGAAGAGAAAGAGTACCTTTTTGCATTTTAATTACATTAATCAGTTAAAAGAGAAAGAGTACCAATTACAATAATAAGAAATCTATGGCATCTCAATTTCATACCTTTTAATCTACTAAAATAATTCCTACAAATCCCTAAAATCCACCATTGACAAATCTTTAAAAAACTAGAAATAATGAAAACCCTAGAATCATTTCCTCCAAAAAGAAAGATTGTTCAATGATGTTTCTTTACTTGCTTTGTTTAATTAGTATTCGTACTAATTTGCAGATGTTTTTGGTGGTGGTGGTGTTGATGAAGTGTTGATGAAGAGGGAGAATGGAGGTGATTGAGATGGGTTAGAGAGATGTTGGGAAAGAAGGGTTTAATTAGGGATAACTGGGTAATTACTAATTAGATTTTGTTAATGAAATTAAGTGAAAGTCAAAGGTCATTGAGCATGGTCAACGGTTAATTAGCAGGTCATCCGGTGAAGTGGTTGTATCGATGTCGCGTTTCCCAAGTTGAAGGCTATTGTTGGTAAAAAAAACAAAGTTTGAAGTTGTCTATTTGAAATTGAGTAAATTTTAAGGTTGTTGTTGGTAAATGATCCTAAAAAATTATAAAAATTAGATATTAATAAACTTTATTTTGAGACGAATCAAACAATATTTAATTTGATTATGTTTTAATGGAATAAGAATAAAATACAAATTACGAGTAATTGATGATATTAAGGGCTCTTGAAATTATTGTCTTAGAATGTTAGAATGTTTAATTGTATGTTGTGTAGGATCTATTAATAAATTAAACTTCAAACAAATATATTTCTTTTTAGGGTTTTAAGCGGTTTAAATTGTGTTTGAATTCTTCCTCTTTGTGAAAAAGAGCTTCAAATTAAACAACTGCTAAATAAAATCAAATATTTTAACAATAAAATCAAACCAATTTTTAGACTAATAGCATAAAAAAAGTGGCTTGAAAATAGTTATTGAAGATTTCATTAATATTTTAACTTCCACTAATAGAATGAAACCAAAATATATGTGAAATATATATATTCTAATTTAGTTTACCTTCTTGTCCGAAAAATAAGTGATATATGGGGAAAAGCAAATTAATGCCTTGACGACCAAGTAAAATCATGTATAAAAAACTTAATAAAAATAAGGAAAACTAAAATTAATAAAAACCTCCAAAAAAATCTTTAAATAGAGAGTGCATCTATAATTCATTTTTATTATAAAATTGCTTAAAAAAAACCCTAGAATAATTAGTTTACCTCTCAAATAAACTATCACTCCCTTAATTCAATTCTCTTATACTAATTAAGATACATTCAATCGTACGTACTCATCCTTTCTAGTTTCATTATGATCACTAAAACAATGGATTTCCATGAGCTTATGATCGATGGAATCGGCGTGTTAGAAAGTGTGTCGAACGAAGATGGCGGAATTTTTGCACAATCTTGGCCACTCGTGCCCGTAGATTCCAAGAAAAACGACGATGATGCAATGATAGTTGAGGACGAATGCTTTAAGGTGTACGTGTGTTACAAAGATTACCGTAACGTCGAAAATAATAAGATCTTTGCTTTCAGTTTAAATAAAAAGCTTGATTTTGGAGACATACAAATGGAGGTTTTAGAGGAACTCCAAAAACATACAAATATTGATCCTTTTTCTTACGATTGTGTCATAGATGTTATTGCTATCAGTTGTGATATTCTGCTTCATCAAGTTAAAACACGTAAGCGTACATCTCTTGTATTACTCGTTAAGCTTGAACGAGAATAAATGTATTAACCTTTTATTTTTATTTTTATTTTTATTTTTTCGTCAAAAAACTAGTATCATGTATTAGCTAGAAGTGTATGGTTTTCCATCTTAATCAAATACATCTTTTGGTGTTATGAATTTCATAATTATGATAAAGCTTGGTTAATTAGTTGTGTTTCTCATTTGTTATCGTTGATGGGAAACCAGAGATTAATTGTAATTAGTAATCACCATGGAAAGGGAAACTTTTCGGATATTTTTTTTTATTTTTATATATTATTGGTAATTATTTGATATCTAGAAACCCTAATGTAATATTTGAATGATTTTGTTTTGATTGGAATATGGGGGAATAAGATCGATCTATCACAAAATCTTGTATGTAACGGTTAATATCGGTGCAACTATTAATCATAAATATGCGCCGAATAGTCTGTGGTACATTTCTTTTTAAATTTTTTTAAATACTTTTATTTCAAATTTAAATAAGACCTAAAAAGATTAAATTTAAAATCTAAATGGTTAAATTTGAGACTTAAATAAAATACCAATTTTGTTCAACACAACTTTTCATCGCGTCAACACGTCATCGTCCAAATCCACCATGGTTTAGTTTTAGTGATCATCAACAACTAAAGCAAATTACTAATATTCCTATTGTTTCGTTTTAAATGTCTTATTTACTATTGTGCCTTTGTCATGTCCAATTTAACACTTAATAGCGATAATTGTGTTTAGTTAAAAATTATAAAACTAGATAATAATAAGCTTTATGTTGAGACGAATTAAACAAAATCTCATTTGACTATATTTTAATGCATGTATTAAAAATAAAATACAAATTAAGAGTATGAAATTTGAAGAAAAACAAATACTCCATATTTAACCAACTTTTAGACTAATTAACTCAAATTAACTAGTTGAATTTATAGCCATATGTTTCAAATTGGGGTTAAATATGATTTATAAATAAAAAAAAAAGCTGGAAAAGTGGCTTGAAAATAGTTAATGAAGATTTCTTCAATATTTTAACTTTGTCTAACAGATTTCTTCTATAGTCATTCACAAAAGTGCTAAAATTTAAAATTGTAATTCGCAAATTATTCTTATTTCTAATAGAAATATCAATGAGGGAAAAAGAAAGGGATTTATTACTGATATAATTTGTTAATTACAAATATTGATGATGTTAACTCACAAAGTCACAAACTGAAAATGTATTCTATGTCAGGTTAATTAACACTACTTTTCTTTACTATCCATATTTTGGCCGCGCTCTTATTAATGGGTATGAGTTGCCGCCGTCCTTCCCTCTTCAGACCCTGTTCATAGTTTTCTATGAGAGGGATACACCGGGTGGGATGATGATTCTTTACTATCCACATTTTGTACAAGGCAAAAAGAATGCTCAGTTTGATTAGGCTTTCCATAATAAACTTCACATCTGAGTATAAAGGCAACTGCACAACACCCTTAAATAGATTCTTTTAGGCTAAGCATCACATTATGAACTTTCACTGCTAGCTGTTGCTTATCATCTTCAAAGTCTTTCAATACAGAGAGTAACTTGGTTCGATAAACTTCACACTTTCTATTAGCCGATACTAGTTCCTCGCTGAGTTCTCTGATTTTCCGGTCCATATAATCCTAACCAAAATATGAAGCGAAAGGGTTAGATGGTATTTCAAAGTTTTTGATCGACTTAATTAACAGCTATACAAGCACATTTTTATTTAACGGAAGATCGACAAACTGAAAAAGATCATTAACACATCAATGCTCGTTTACTACTAGGAAAATATGTCATGTTTCTCATAGTAATCAGAGCTTAAATGAAATGCTACTAGTACTTAGTCTTAATGCAGCGGTTTCCATAAATAAAAAATCGTGTCTATAACCATACGATAGGATAAGAGTTAAAGGTTGATTGGAATTGTGTTCTTCTCCCCTCGCTCTCAGTCCCTCCCCTCTCAAGTCTAATTCCATCCACTAACAAACCAAACAAGCGATAAGCCAATAAGTATCCAAACCCGCTCCATGCAGCCCTAAACAATAAATTTATCGAAATTATATTAGGTTTTAGTTGAAATCACTATCACATGGTTCACTAATCTCCTTAAGAATCGCGAGTCAAAAAAAAGTGAATTACAATCGGTTTTGGGCTATTGTAAGGTCATTTTGAGATAATCGCGAATTCAAAAACAAAAAAAATTGGAAAATCATGTTACACTTGTTGAAATTTCAGGTTATTACACAAAAGACATCCTACCAAATTCAAGGAAACCAGACACTAGTTACAATTACAAAAGCGAGGAGAGAAAAGGCTACCACATCGACAAACTAATACCGGTTCTCCCTAATTCGATATATGAAATCTCAATTCACTACCAGGCTTTCCTAGATGGTTAAAATATCCTCTGGTTAGCACAAAACAAGGTCTCAAATCTTTTCACATAAGTCTCTATACAATCAAACAGCGTAATCTTTCAAAAAAGTCATCGACCAATCACAAGTAACAGATGCAGGACATTCTGAAAAATCGGTATTATCCACATATACAATGTCGGATGTTCTCCCTAGAACCACATCAAAACAGAAAAGATCAAAGCTACCAAGTAAGTGAGAACAATATCCAAAAGTTAATGAGAAAACAAACATGATCAAGCATAATCGAAAGCAAGACATCATCTATATGGTAATAGAGTTTTCCGCATACCTCAGACACTTGCTCACTAATGCTTGCACAACCATCATCGATAGCTTTATGACTCACGCCTCCGTCTCTGGCTGAGTCCTTTACAATCCCATTTACCACAGATGTTCGTCCCGTATTGTTTAAAGCCTCCGATACCTTCTCTGCAGCATGTTGTAAAGCAGCCATCGCCACGTCATATGTCTCTGAACTACTAGCCCCTTCATCGACAAATTTGAAAACTTCGTGGCGTAGGGTATTATATCGGACTGTATGTGACTCTAGATAACGAGTCGCAATAGCGCCACACTGAGTATCCAATATAAGACTGCTCTTGGCATTTCTCGTCCATCGTTTTAAAATGTAATGAGAAGGGAGGGTTAGGATGTTAGTCACTCTAAACACGGCCAATATATGTCTGCAAAGAAGTCCTGAGAACTCGAACATATGGCAACTACAAGTTGCTTTCATCTCCAAAACATTCAATCTCACAAAAAACGCCTTATGATCCTCTCCATACTTCGATACATGATAAGTAATGCCCTCCCCAACATCCTCGACTTTAGTAGCCATGAAAGTCAAAGTCCCCACCAACTCCTCTTGAAACCTCATAAATATCTTCCTTGTGTAAAGCTCACTAGCCTGTCTCTCCATTGGAGAAGGTGTCTTTAGCAAAGGAGGACAACTCATAGTCTCAAAATCAGCCTTAACTTCTTTCTCATTTCGACTCTCGATAGCCTTCTCATAAAGCTTAAAGAACTGATTAAGATTTGTGGACGCGTTCACATACCCATCAAAGTACGAATTCATACTATCACTACGTTGTGTACTCGACATCTCAGCGAAAAATGAATCCCTCAAATACACAGGGACCCACTGCCTCCTAGTTGAATACACTGACTGAAGCCACTCATTATCCCTTAAAAGATACCTATCTAAAAGAGATAACCAACAAGACTCAAACTCATCAACAGACTCACACAAATCAACACACTTATGAAACTCTGCCTCAAAACCAGGGTGTTCAAGCATAACATGAGACAACTTTTCTTGACACTTCTTATAAATATGCCACTTACAAAACCTGTGACGCGTCCCCGGAAAAACCTGCATTACAGCATTCCTAATAGTAGCATCATAATCAGTAGTAATAGAAACAGGGTGTTTCCCTAACATTGCCTCCAACCATGTATTAAACAACCAAACAAACGACGATTCGGACTCATTAATCAAAAATGCACATCCAAACAACACAGGTTGTCCATGATGATTCACACCAGTAAAAGGCACAAAGGGTAATCTATATCTATTACTCCTAAAAGTAGTATCAAAACAAACAGTATCACCAAAATAATTATAATTCAATTTACCATTAACATCAACCCAAAATACATTACCTGTAATTTCACATTGATTGAAATAAAACCCAGAATTATCTTCTTCCATCTTCTTCAAATAATCTATTAATAACTGAAAATCTCCCTCCATATTTCTCAATTTATTATTCCTCATATAATTCCTACAATCAACTTCAGTAAAACCCACTTTACTAATCCCACCATACTCCTTAATTAAAGCACACATTATCCTTCTAGGGCCTAACCCAGCAGCTTGTAAAGTATCAATCAAAGTCTTCGCCGGGCCTGAAATCTGTCTATGAGAACGTAAACAATGGACTTGATCAGGACCAACAAGTTCATGATTATGCTCTTTGAAAAAGCCACTAACAACCCATTTACCAGAATTTTGAATTTTTACAGATAGCATTGCTTTACACCCAACTCTTGTAACCATTCTTGGACGTTTAATTTCTCGATTTTTCGTTCTCTTTTCGTTTTGATTACGAAACCCTTCTTTCGCACAAACAAATGAACGTTGAATTATTGCGCCGTCTTTTCTAGAACGTCTTGATGAGCTAACACGGGTGCTGAAACCAATTCTTCGTGCGTACGAATTGTAGAAGGCTTTTGCTGCTTCTTCTGACTCAAACTCCATTCCTTCAAATGGTTCGAGTATTTGGGTCGGGTTCGGGTCGAATGAAATTGGTGTTTCGGGTCCCAATTCTATATCGAAATTTAATACTTGGTTTTCCATTTTTTAATTGGGGAAAATGGCACTTAATTTAGGGTTTCATCATTGAAAAAGATGGGTATTTTGCTGATTTTGCAATTTATTTTTGAAAATGAAAAGGGGTTTTATAATTGCATGGTTTAATTCATGGGTTTTTTATGTCAAAGGAAAAGAGAAGACGAAGAACAGTTGAAAATGGAGGAGAGAGAAAAGTGAAGGTGATTTTGTGATGGGTAGAGTTCAAGTGTTATTGTTTTAGTTTGGAGTATCAGATTGATATGGAAGAGATAGAATCATGGCCGTGTGATGTGATTAAAAAGTTATCAGCCGTTGATTTGATTCAGTGTGTTTCATGTCAGTTTTATGGGTCATAATGAAAATGGGCGAAACGGGTTAAGAAATCCTAGTTTGGGCCGAACCATGATAAGTTGACCCCAAGCCCACAGACCATCCAAATTAGTGATAATTCATCGACACAAATTCTTACTTGAGACCGTCTTTTGTAAAGACGGTCCTCAAAAGTCTAATCCAATTCTAAATATATATTGTTACAACTCTAGATATAGATTTTGGCTGGACTTTTGAGAGTCTTTTTTACTTTTTACAAAAGACGGTCTCTCAAAAGAGCACCTGATTCATTGAACTAAAGGCGTCATTAAAAATGGTTTCTCAAAGAGACAGTGTCTTACAAGAATTTGAGTTCAATGAAATTTTGAAGAAAATAAGCTTTATTTTGCAAACAATTAAAATAAGCTCAAAGGAAAAATATTTTTCAAACTAAATGTCAAGTAAAAGCGCTATCTAGGACAGCATTTCAAGGTATATCGGGTTGTTCATCGGGTTTCAAGGGCAAGAGGTAAATCAATATTTGAGACAATATTTTCCTGTAAACCAAAAATGTTGTTAAAATACCAAGAACAAATGCGCAGAGAAATACCAAAAACAGAGTACAACAATAATGAATCAAAAGCACAAGATTTATGAGGTATCTATGAATACCTCCCCCTCAAACAAGGATTACTTTCATTAATATACTCAACAATACATTAATGATAACCCACACAAGCTTTAAGAACAATGTCCCAAAGCAAAGATCTCACCTTTAATGGTGGTTCACACAAAAACTCCAATACAATGAAGAACTATCTTGGTTGTGAACCCTAGTTGCTTCTAGTGTATTAGACTCACTCTCATACCTCTAATAAAGTTCTAAGGACCCTAATATAGCCCTACAACTGATTAGAGAAACTAGGACAAAAGGGCTTAAAGCCCAAACAACACTGAGACACAAAACAGAAACTAACGAATTAATGGGGTGCTACTGGCTGCTCGACCTGGTCGAGCGAGGGTTCAGTGTCTTCCATTCACCGAGTGGGTAGCTGTTGTGTACTTGTGTTGGTGCGTTGCTTCGCTTGTGTCTTTTCTTGTTCAATGCACATCTAAGAGCCATCATCAAGCACTTCCTTGCCTTCATAATTCATTGATGCGCACTAAGTCATCCATTTGATCACATCATCAAGTAATCCAAACTTCAATCCTCCATACTCCATTGCACTCACATCTTCGCTCTCAAGTGTGCAAGATAGTACGTGAGCTATAAAGTGCTCAAATTCTTCACCAATGGCTTGAAATTTGGGACATGCCACAACATATTCAATTTGAAATATTAGTCAGGTGATTTGTTAAACTAGATATTCTATCTAATTTAAAGTTTGAAAAAGAATCAAGATATTTAAAATTTGGATACCAGAATTATAATTTTTAGTATATTTGTTTTGGAAAAAAGGTTTTTCTTGCTTCTAGCTAAATAATGGAGTAGAATTGATATTATATTTTTTGACATACTATAGTTGTTGAAGGCCTAGGTTAGCCATAAGGAAGGAAGAAATACACTAGTAATGCACTTATTTGGTAAAAATCGAAAAGTAAATGAAACAAAATTAAAGTAACAATTTGAATTGGATAAAAAATTTAAGTTGGATTTTTTTATTAGAGTCAATTGTGAGTACAAAAAATCAAAAAAATTGAACTAAATCGTACTATGGATTCCTTATGGTTAACAATATATGCCAAAAGAAAAGAAAAATACTTTTGAGTATTGTTTGTAATTTTGTATTAATTAAAAATTTGTTTGAATGCTTTAAACTTTAAATTATTTGGTACATCAAAATTTTGTTCATTTATTTGATATTAAGTTAGTTTTTCATCGTCTAATATATGGATAAGCTATATTCAGCCGGTCTTATATGAGATCGTGTCACGATAAGACGAGTCCATATAAGTAAGCCCAATTCTCTAAGTGGTCATTTTAAAATCGTAAGTGACCACTTTTAGAATAAATGTACATCGGGCCAATCCAATTAAAATGGTCTCACCGTGAGACCGTCTCATATGAGAATTTGTGAGTTATATTATTTTGTATAAATGTATTGGTATATCTGTGTAATTGGATGTTTCATTTGGTTTGAATTTCAATTGAAAAAAATAAAAAAAAATAGAAATATTTATTTTGATTTGATTTTGTATCAAAACTAAAATAACAACCGAAGTTACACTCCTAATTGAAAGTTAGGTTTTGGCAAAGTGTCTTAATATCCAAATCTTTTTCTAAATTGAAAAACTAAAAATAATTAGTACCAGTAATTACTACTTATTATTTTACACTACATTCAAATCTAATAAATTAAAAGTAATAGCTCCTCAAAAAAATAATTAAAAAGTAATATTCGGATTTTTTACTACCAACAAACCCCAGAGAAGAAAATGGTAAAGATCATTGCTTTAAAACTTTGTAAATTTTCCAATGTCGGTGGGCTAATTTTTGTGCGAACTGATGTCGTGCAAAAAAAATTGTGGATGCAGCACATACCCTCTTTATATATGACGCTAAATTTTTCACTTTAAATGAGGGGTGGTTGAGATTTGAATCTGTGACCTCTTGTCAAGGAACCAACTCAACCAAAAGCTTAGCTAATGGTTGAGGCCCGAAGATATGTTATATACTCTAACACTTGGTACAAGATCAACAAGAAGCTCAAAGAAATTTTATGACCATTTGAAGTTGTATCACCGGAAACAAGGGATAGATAGTCACGGTCTGTTTGATTAACGGTATTAATTATTGGTAATGAACATGATTTGTTATGTAAATTTTCATGTCATTCTCATGGTAATGTAGTTCAACTAATCTCTTGAGAGACTGTCTATTTAAGAGACTTATCTCAAGTTTAGCCCGATAAAGATTAACGCTTACTTACCATATCTTTAATGTCTACTTATATTATCCTTAATGCTTACTTACCATATCTTTAATGCTTACTTTTAATATCTTTAATGTCTACTTATATCATTTTTAATGTCTACTTATAATATTTTTAAAAATATATAATAGGTCGGTGCATTTAGAGATGGTCTCTCAAATAGATCGTCTCTTACAAGAATTTGTGAATGAAGTTTCATCATAGCAAAGAATTTTGTTCGCAATTTTCTAATACTACCTAATACCACATGTTCAAATAGTAATATATTGTAATGAATTTTTTGAAGAAAATGAGATTGTTGAAGAAGAATAAGCATGATCATATATAAAATTTGTCAAGAGATATTTCTATCAAAATTACACTAACTTTCCATTATAATTAATTTTCACCATTTAGTATATTGATTACCAAACGGATCATTAATATTTTTAATTGTATATATTTTAAGTGTATAAAAAGTTAGTATTAATAAAATTTATATCGAGAGCCGAGAAGTATCAAATAAGATTTCAACCAACTATGTTTTAATTTACAAATTAAAAAATACAAATTATTTGATGGATAAATATTAAATAGTGACAAATTAAAGCAAGTAGAAACACAGATTTAAAAATAAAAATTAAATTTCCACTAAGTTGAAAAATGGGAAAAGTGTCAAAAAGTACCTAATAAAAAAATTTTTTTCAAAAAAGTACCTAATAAAAAATATTTTTTCAAAAAATACCTAAAAAAAATTTTTTTTTCAAAAGAGTACCAACTAACGGCTGGGGTTAACTTTTCCGTTATCTTTTTTTGGTCATTTTTAAAAAATACCTAATAAAAATTTTCTTTTCAAAAAAGTACCTAATAAAAAATTTCTTTTCAAAAAAGTACCAAGAACACAACATAATTACAAATACAAGTATACAACATAATATATAACTCTAAGAACATCATCACACATCATCCAATACAAACACAACATAACTACATTATCCAACACAAACGTAGAACAAGTAACGGTTGGTGTTAAGTTGACCGTTTATAAAAAAAAAAGTTATTAGGTACTTTTTGACACTTTTTAATAAACGGTCAACTTAACACCAACCGTTACTTGCTCTAGGTTTGTGTTGAATGATGTTCTTATATGTTGTGTTTGTATTGGATGATGTGTGAACTTTTTTATGGATGATGTTATTAAAGTTATATATATGTTGTGTTTGTATTGGATAATTATGTTGTGTTCTTGGTACTTCTTTAAAAAGAAATTTTTTATTAGGTGCTTTTTTAAAAAGAAAACTTTTATTAGGTACCTTTTATAAATAGGCAAAAAAAAGATAACGGAAAAGTTAACCTCAACCATTAGTTGGTACTCTTTTGAAAAAGTAAATTTTTATTAGGTATTTTTTGGAAAAAATTTTTTTATTAGGTACTTTTTTGAAAAAAAAAAATTATTAGGTATTTTTTGACACTTTTCCCTTGAAAAATTTAAAAATAAAAATTAAATTTCCAAAGATTTAAAGATATGATATTTATTATGAAAATAGTGTTAAAAATTATGATCTTGTTTGGTAATCGACCTTTTGACTAGTTTGTAGGTTGATTTTTGACTTTGTTAGTCAAACGGTCAAAAAAACGTGTTTGATTTATATTCTGTGTCGCTATTATTTTGCACCACTTTTCATTATAATTTGTCACACTATTGTTGCACTATTTCCTTTTTTGCCAATGGTTTTACTTTTTTCTTTCAATTTCATTCACAAACTTACAATCTCTCCTCATCTTGACCACCTAATTCTATCTTCCACTTATTTTTATCATATTCCCAAATTCAATTTTTCTTCTACTAAAATGAGAAGGATAGATGAAGTTAACTCTTCAATCAAAATGATAATATAGTAGTCATTGACTTTAAATTTATAAGCTCTTCTTTATGGATAAACATGGTCGTCGATTAACTAGGCAAAGTGGCTAGCTACTGTCAGAGCCCTAAATTTTTAGGGTCTAAAATTGTAATTTTATGTACAAGGTTTATATCAATTTGAATTAAATTTAAATGTAAATTACAACTTTTGCTATTGAAGATCTCTTGAGAGACTGTCTATGGCATAGATGACTCTCTCAATAGCCCAGCCCAATGGCTGACATGACTATTCAGTTACTCATTTAACAAATGAGCTGACTCTTATTTACCCGTCTATGCTATAGACGGTCTATTACAAGAATTTGCGTTTTTGCTATATATATATATTTAAGCTTTTATGGACCTTTTTAATTTTTTTACCCTGAAACCCAAAAATAAACGAGACGACACTATCACTAAACATCAACAACTAGCCAAATTATGAAGATTGAAATGTACAGTATTTATTCTGTGATAGATTGCACTAACAGTAAAATAGATTAGAACAAAGGTGTCCAGTGGGCCCAAAAATTTAGACAAAAAAGTCGCAGAAAGAACAAAAGTGGTACTCAACAAGTAGGCCCCATTACAATAATCAATGGGCTAAGCCATCACCCCATCCTCAAATTAGCTATTACAATTCCATCCACTTTTTCCTTTTTCTTTTTTTTCCTTTTCAAGTATTGTATAACAACTTCACAGATCTTATATGAGACGATCTCATTCTGAAATATGTCTTATAATTGGATAAACAACCCAATATTACAAATATATATCTTATGGACTTTTTATCTTAAGGTCGTCTCACTGTAAGACGACTCATACAAAACATGCTGAAACAACTTCTAATAACTAGACCAATCTATATATATATAATTCATTTCTTTCTTAATTGATCATATTAAAAATATTATTGATTATTTATCATTTTGGAAAAAGACAATAAATATATATTAGGTCAATTCAATAAAAATAGTCTGGTTAATCATATCTTGAGATATTGTGTTTTTCTTTTTAAAAAATTCCTTCCTCATCTCTTTTACAAATAAAAACACTAGCTTTGGAAGATGCTCTCAACTCTTAACCTACTTTCTGAGGTCCATACATTTACAAGTGGGCTATGAGGGTTTCATCCTACTATTTGCTTTTCAACTTTTCTGATAAGAGAACATTGCTTATACTCCTACTTTAGATTAATTAGACTATTCTATATATAAAACTCAAAAAAAAAAAAAAAAAAAAAAAAACTTATGTATATCAGCCAGTCTGTTGAGAGACCGTTTCTTTGAGAGACGTCTTTCAGGTCCAGTCCATTAGAGCTTAATTCCTACTTTTACTTTATATTTTCTTTATGGGCCGATCCAATTAAAGATGGTCTCTAAATAGACTGTCTCTCACTAGAACTTGTGAATGTATATTGCCTCATATTGTTGGAAATACTTCGCATGTGAGACAAGATCCTACATATATAAAATAACGGGTTGTTGACTTGCACATACACTTGGTGAGGTTCATCGTGGGTTTGTGGGCCCAAACTCACGGGTGTCCCGTTTCAGCACACGAGCAGACCACGTTGAGATTATGTGACGAATTATCACGGATTAATACATATATTATTTTGTGTTTGCGTTTTGTGCTTCTTATTTAGTGAAAACAAATTAGGGTTTTATTCATATCAATGTTATCAGTGACGAAATTTGGCGAATTTTGGCGAATAAATTAGAGGGTTCAAAGTATATGATTGAATAAATCTATATTTTCCTAGTTGTAGGGAATGGGAATTCTCTATTTAACCTAAAAAATAAAACTACACTTATAGTGGTGAAGTAAAAAATTAAAAGATAAGAATTTGATAGTTTTTTACCTCTTAATTATATATTACAAACACTACAACAATTTAACTTTTTGCGACATTAGATTCAGTGGCAATAAAAAAAGGCCACTGATTGATATATTTATTGTAATAATTATTGGTTTTTATTTTAATATCCACTATAAAGTGATTTAGAGACACTTTATTTGGTCTTTAGTGGCATATGTAATTGTCACTATAGTCTATAGTGACTTTTGTGAGAAATGTCACTAAATCCTATGTCGCTAGAAGCTTTAGTGTGACTTTATATTATGCTGCTAAAGGGTCTACCAAATGTCACTAAATCCTCTCTATACACTATACGAAATTTGAAATAATAACATTTAAATTAAATGCCGCTAAATATATCTCACTACTATAAACAAATTATGTTGTAGTGAAAAATCAAACATTTACCATATACTACAAAAAAAATTAGGTAGCGATATATATATTGCTTTAAAATTTTCTGGATTAGATTTACTATGACATGATTATTGAACATTATTTTTTTTTTTTTGGATATCTAATTTATTTTTTTAATACAAAGGCTTTAGAAATGTTATATACTATTATTACTAAGCAACACTTCATACATATTTCATACTTTTCTAAATTTAAAGTTTGCAACTGCTATTTTAATTTACACCAAGTTCACACCAGATTTACTTATGTCTAAGAAAGGTAATCGGTTTGTGGTTTTAAATTGAGTGTAATTAAACTGTTTTACTATGTTGAACTAAACTTATTTTGTACTCCCCCGAATCAATTTAGTTGTTACATTTTCTTTTTTGGCAAATTCATATCAATTGTCACATTTTCTTTTTTGTCGATCTTTTTTTTACCTAAATACCCTATGTTCACACAAGTAAAGACCAAAATACCCCCACTTTTATTGCTTACAATACTCCACCTACCACCTTTACAATTAATTTAATCAATTAAAATAACCCAACTACCACATTTTTAATGGACCCCACACCATCCTTAATAACCGTGCCCAAACAAATAGAACAACTTAATTGGTTCGGTAGGAGTATATGAAGAATTAAAGTTTCTCTTAATTAGTGTAAGTATTAGTACTTTTTTTTGAGTTAAATTTTCAATTTTCACATGGCCCTCACATTTTCTAAAAAAGAATTTTATGCATGGTATATTTGGGAATCATTTGTAGAATATAATTGATTAAAGAACAAATTTGAGCTTCTCTTTAACTTATTATCGTGGTACTTTTCACTTTAATTATATTAAACCCTTTATAACTATTTATCTTATTTTAAATATCCTGTTGAAAAAAGCATTATGTCTTTGTTCTTTTCTTTAAAAACTACACAATAGTTAAAATATTACTATATTATTCTAAGGAGATGTTAATTAGATTAACTTTATGAAAATTATTGCGGAAAGAAATAAAATTATTACCATTTTTTTTAATAAAAGAATGCCCAACAAGAATAAAAACTAATTTAAGTTATATGCAAAGTGAATCTATAGTATATAGCAGCCGGTAGCACATGCTTTCAGTAAAAAAACATTAGGTATGATTATAATTCCTCTGTTTCGGCATATTTGCTATTAATAGTGATATTTTCCCGCACAACATGTCACACTCAGTATCAATTATTAAGGAACGGAGGAAGTAGAAAACTAGTATAGAAATTCGTACAATGCACGAAATTATGAGTATGAAATATATAAAAACATAATTAAAGAATAATGCAAGCATTATATATTATCATGGTTAAATTTACGGAATTCATAACTTTTTAAAAGCAAAAATGAAATACTGATTTTTTAAATTACTTATTGAATACATCACTTTTTCATTCAATTAAATATGTTAAAATTACACAAATTATTGTATAAGATAGTCTCATCGAGAGACACTCTTTATATATAGACTAAAAGTCCATCTAATACATATTATTGGCCAAATATATGTTTTTTGTTCAAACACTTTGATGTCCTCGTTTCACAGAGAAACAAATATTTATTGAAATAGCTTTTAATTTTATTGTCCTAGTGCAAATTTAATGCATATAAAACTAGAGGTTCCAACATAGTTACAACAATCGATTTATCAACATCTTACTTATTGATACGTTTAAAACCCTAATCTTTCAATTTTTTTATTACTTATGAGTTATGACTGTCTATTTTCGATGGAGGCCTTGAGCTTATATTTGACTTCACATTATTTGGATTTAGTAGTTTAATATATTATATATTATTTTTATTTATATACAAATTTAAGTTGTAATAGATTTGTACGATTAAGGGTTAATGAAAAGCTCTTTATTTTTACTAGGGTAAATTTGACGCAAACTCTGCCTAAGTAGGAATATAGGTAAGAATTACAAAACAGACCTGAAGAAGAGGGTTGAGTTTAGTTAATCTAATTTTTACTGATTGAAACAGATTTTTACTGATTTTATTTGAATTTATGAATTGTAACTATATTGTATTGATTATAACTTATTAATTAATTTGCTGATTATAACTAATTTTAGTGATTATAATTTACTTTTACTGATTATAACTGATTTTTGTTGAATAAAATTAATTTTTACTTATTAAAACTGAGTTTTACTAATTACTTATTTTTCTGAGATAAAATATATAGGGCCTAAGAAGTATCTTCACCTCAAAGCCCAGGTAAAACTTTAAACACTCTTAGTTGAAGATGTAAATAAAAAGTATTATCAAACAAATATGTATAATTAATTAAACAGTCCATAGAACTACTTATAAATTATGTTTAAAATATCATGTAAAGCCAGTCATAAAAAGTTCACAACTCACAACTAACATTTCTTTAATTAATTTATTAAAATGTAGATGAAGTAAATTAAACATATATATCATGAGTATATAGTTATCATTATTGATTGAAGGTCCCACTAGCATAATAAAGAGTAATTAAATTTTAATTCAAGATAAGTGCAAATATCAATTATTATCTACACCCATCTCATATAGCTAATACAAATTAAGATTAAATTTAATTAGAGTTGTTTAAAACAAATTTAAAAATCTAATGTTTACCAAATTTTATAACTGAATCTGATCTCGACCTGAACCAATCTATGACGTACTCCTGACTCGAAATATATCTTAATAAACCCGAAAAGTTTAACATGTCTAATGGCAATATGGCATATAAGGTTCAATTGTTTTATTAAATTGATGAAGTTGAAAGCTAATATATGTAGGTAAAGGGACCTACTTCACCATTGTTTTATTGACAAGTGAAAAAAAAATAATCATCATGAGTATAAAGAACTAATTTAAAAGAAATGAAAATGACTTAATTTTCAACTAATAAGATCATTAAGTAGCATCTCTCTCTTTATATGTGATAACCAACAATAATAATTTCTAAAGGTGCCATTCTTTCAAAAAAATAGTAGATACAATATCAATCATGAAATATTTTATAATAATTTGTTGTAAATCCAACTAATACAAAATTTTGCAATTGATGCCAAAATTTAACTAAATTAATTACATATTAAAAAAATTTCAATTATAGTAATATTAAAATCACTCCTTACTCAACCCAATTAGATTTTCATTTGTAAGATTCAAAAAATGTTTAGAGATTGGCACAATGAGAATGGTTAATGCACAAATTAAGAAAATGGACAAATTCAAAGTATATAAACAATGGCAAATAATGATATATGTAACTAAAAATATATAACATATATTCTTATACTTCAATTATTTTTCAAGTATCAATTTAAGATTTTTTTATTAAGACTATAAAATTTACGATATAAGGTCAGAAAGCAAATCTTGTTTAATCCTTATTTAACGTTAGATATGAAAATAGTCTATATTACATTTATTTTTTTAAGTGCAAGACTCAGATAAGGGGAGTGTCAAGAAGGTAAATATTTGCAATTTGAAAGTCTAGTGTCCAAAAATCTCTACCACCCTCTATTTTTAGGGATTTGTTAAACATGTTTAGGCCAAAAATACTCTGCCCAAAATCCTCATTTTCCAAGTAATTACCAATTACTTGTACCAAAAATAAATATATAATGACATGAATTCTTAAATGATTCAGTCTTATTTAATGTGGTAAGACTATTTCTATCGAATTGATCCATGTATATTTAATGTGGTAAAATAAATAATTAATTAGATAAATTAGTCAATTATATAGGTCAGTCTGATGATGAATCGGTCTTATACAAAATGAGCTTATATTATTAAGCTCCAAAAAATATCAAATTTAATGGGGCTTGAAACAAACAGCATAATAAAATTAAAAAAAAAAATTAAGTACATAATTTTTGGTTCAATTATTAAATATCTTTATAACTGTATAACCTGAAAAATACTGTATAAATTCAACATCGTTGAATCAATTCAATTATTATTGTTATATATGTCAGTGTCTTTTTATAGAAATGACATTTTCCTTCAAAATCTGTAGAACATATACCTCTACCCTATTATTTTTTAATTATTAAAACTATTATTAAATAAAATATTCAATAGAAAAATATAAATATTTGCATGATTAAATTAAATATATTCCACATCCATTAAAAATCTGCAAATTAAATTAAACCATTAAAAAAAACAAAGTCCCTCAAGAACAAACCCCCAACATGCAATTGAGCAAATTAATACAATGAAAATCTAAAGAAAAACAGAAAAAGGGGAGAGACTAATCTATAAAGTTGCATAAATTTCATCATTAATTCATTCATATTTTTTGTACACAAAATTTGTACCTCAATTTGGGAGCTCCATCCATCTTCATCATATACCCAAAATTCTATTCATTCCCCTTTAATTTGCCCACCAACTGTTTGATGAAATGTCTAAAACTGCGGCCTCCAACCAAACACTTCATTTCCTCCACCGCCGCCGCCGCCTCCTCCGTAACTCGAATAGTTACCACCTTCAAGTGGGCCTGCACCCGGGCCCACATTCCCGGTAACACCGGATGATTGTGAAGCAGTAGATTGCTGTTGCTGGTGTTGTTGATTACCCTGCACTTGCACCATCTGATTATTGTTATTATTCTCACTTTCTCTTTCCTCACCTTCCTCTAATGGCAATCTATCAAAAACCGCATTAGCAAACGACGCCGCCATTAAAATTACAGGCCCAGAAGCCATTAATGGGCCCACAACACTTCCACCCACAACTTGCCCTTGCCCAGCCGCTAAAAAAATGGTAAGCCCACCGGCTCCTGGTGGAGCAGGTGGTGGTAAAGCAGTACCCGTGATTGATAATATATCGAACCTTCCGTGCAACGTCATCACGCTTCCAGCAGGTGATGCAGGTTGCCGGAGATTAACATTAGTAACAGAACCGTTACCGGAAAATACACAAACTCCTCTTCCTCTCCGGCGAGCAAAATTAGTAACGGATTCAACAACATCCGAACCCGGCGAAACTTCTAGAACATGAGATCTTAACGCATTTGGGCTGTCTCGGGTTACTATTATCGGTGGTTTTGGCTTATTTTTCGAACCCGGAGGTCTTCCTCTAGGTCTTCTTCCACTACTACTGTTTCCACCCCCAGAGCTTGTGGTAGCGGGCTCAGATTCGGGTTTGGAGATATCCACATCCAGTTCCAGCATTTTAAAACCCTTTTGATGGTTATGCCTAGTAAGTGTTTGTTAAAATGCCTTAAAGAGAATTTGAACAGAATATAAAGGAAAAAGAAGGTAAAACTAACAAGTATGTAATTAAGTGTGAAAGAATAGAGAAAAGGGAGATGAATTGAAAAGGGGTTTGAATGGGGGAGAAATTCAAAGAAGAACGGAGTATTCAAGGAAGAAGAGATGGGTAGTTTTTGTTGTTTAGTGAGTTTAGAGAGAGTGAGAGAGGAAGAGAGAGAAAGAAAGGGAGGAAGGTGTGAAGAAGTTGAATGGTATAAATATGGTAAAGAGGAAAAGAAAAGGTAAGAGATAGAATGAAAGAAATGCTTTCTTGACTAAGAAGGTATGGCGGAATGGAACTTTCGAGCTTTTTTAGGACCTGAAAATGGAGGATATAATTGTTTATTTAGTAGGGGAATTAGCTTTGCTTCCAATTTCATTATGGAACCTAACATTTGTTCTAATTAATTAATTATTATTATTATTATTATTAGAACTAGCCTAATGCCTAATAGTACATGTAAAATTGTAAATTACTCTAATAATTAGTTAGTTTTATGAAGTTTCCTCCGTTTCGAATTACTTGTTACATTTTGTTTTGAACACTATTTATTGTTTAAACTTATTTTATATATTGCGGCTAATATGTAAGTAGTAATATAGTCAATTGAGATCTTGTTTGAATCGTCTAATCGCATACTTTCATAATATAAATTTTTAAATATGTATAATTCGACATATAAATGAATAAAATAGTACATTAGACTGCGTAAAAAAAATCAAATGTAGTAAGTATTATGGAACGGAGGAAGTATGAATTTAGTTAATTAACATTAAAATAATACTCCCTCCTATTCATTTAAAATGTCTCATCTACTTTATGCACTATATCCAATGCACTTATTCGATCCTTAATATATCTAGTTATGTATAATTAAAAATTATAAAAATTTGTGGTCTCCCGTCTCCATATTCTTTCTACTAATATTCTTTTAATTTTTTTAATATTTATGATCCTCATTTTTCCTCCATTAAATTTATTATTCAATAACATAATATATCTCCTACATAAAAAAATCTATTTTTCTTAGTTTTCGTGAACATTTATTGTGTGACCTATATTAGAAAATGGAGGGAGTACATTATAAAAGTTTTTGAAAAAGAAACTAGTGATTATGTTTATAATTTTAAAATTTTTGACAGGTTAGATCGATCAATACATGTTCCAAACTTATAAGACTAAGGATGTTTTTCAACCGCAGCCTTTATTTAATGCTATCAGCTGCTACTACAAATGCTTGGGTCCTAAACCGCAGCCTATAGTGGCCTAAAAACCGCAGTCTTTGAGGTTTTTTCCACTAGTGCATTCAATTGGAGTTGAACTCAATCTCATTAATTTTTGGTGGATTCATATTGGACTTAGACTCTTAGGGTCTGATAATTTGAACCTAAACCTGAATTCGTCGAATCTTATGGGTATAGAGTTTCAAGTGGGTTTTAAAGGAATTTTGATTTAATTATTCATAGTTAAACTTTTTAACATTTTAAAAGTTTCATTAGTACTAAAATGCCTCTATGAATGGTATATAACTCTAAATTAAGTCCAAAACAAATATATACAAATGGGTTTATGATGAACTTAAAATATATTTTGTGTTGTATAGGGTATAAACTTGGTCTAACGGATTCGGGACAAGTCTAGTGTGTCTTAAATGGATCTCAAGACTAAAGAGAAGGTAAGATCCGTTAAATTTATAAATCATGAACAAGACTTAAATTTATTGATTCTCAAAAAATTAGATCAAAATCTTAAAAATAAGGGCAATTTCAATAATATTTTGGACTCATAATCATTCCTTAAATAGAGCCAATTTAAAATTAACCCAACTCAAAAATAATCCAATCTAAATTTAAAGTAACTCGATTTGCAACCTGCCTATATCATATTTTAACAGGTTTATCGGCAAAGCATTACTTTTTCTTTTTTTTTTTTAGTAATTAGCAAAACATTACTCTTAATTTATTCTTTTAAGGTGTTAAACAAATGTGACACATGTTGCCAATATATATGCTTGTCTAGATGGACACTTTGGAATTGTTTATACTTAATCAAAAGTACTCCTCAAAATGTTTTTATTGATTAATAATAACTAAAACGATACATAATCAAAAGTATTCATTATTAATCAATTGTTAATCAAAGTTATCACCTAAAAAAATACTAAGCATTTAAAACAAATTTAAAATAATCAAATGCAAATATTGCCGTAGTATATGTGTGATTGGACCTAGGTCAAGTCGCAAAAAAACATTTAGAAGTGAGAATATTGTTGAGAAACCATTACAATCAAAAGCTTAAGCTAATAGTTGAGGCTTGTCACACCCCTCATGCACGTGAGCCCTTTGGTTTATTAGATGTATAAATACCCCGCATATGTACTCTTCATGTTAATTAAATTGATCTTATATAGTACTAAATAACTCAATTACATTAATTAATACATCAACTTTCATACTTAAAATACTCACTTTTAATTATTTAATAATTAATTCGTTAATTTGGATGTAATTATTGACAAAATAAAATATGGATATTAAAACACTTAATTTTCTAAACATCTTTTAGACTTGTAAAGTGAGTTCCGAGTTGCTTATTGTCTCTCTTAATTAAATTACGTAGGCTTATTCCTCCCTTCTACTGTATTATTATATTTGACTTTTTACGCAATTTATAAATAAAACAAAACTAAAAATTATAAAAAAAATTAATATCATGAAAAAATATGCGATTAGACAATCAAACAAAATCCAACTTAACTATATTTTTACTCATTAACTGCAATATATAAAATAAACTCGAATGATAAATTATGTCAATAACTATAATTAGAGGTGTTCATTCGGGTTATCGGGTTGATTTCGAGTCAGGTATTTCGGGTCGGTTTAAAATCGGGTTTTGTTCACATTGGTTTTTACATAATTGTAGATCCATTTTTAAGTGGGTCAATTCGGATTCGGTTATAAAGTCGGGTGTCTATCAGGTTATCGGATCTGCTTTGAATACCTCTAACCATAATATAACAAGCATTTCATGACGGAGGAGCAAGTATAAGATGGATGAAACACATGAATTCATGATAGTCAACAAAAACAACTAGATTAGCTAGGTTCAACGAAATTGATTCAACGTATACAAAATAACTATTCTGTCTTCATAGTGCGCACTTAATTAGTCAGATGACCATATCATATGGTCGTACAAGTATTGCTCTAAATTTGTCTCCTTCAATGTCAAATTTCAGTCGGCTGCCACAAAATTTTTTCTATCGTCGGTATCTATTAGAATACGTCTAAATTATTTTGGGTAAAATTTAATGAAAAGGTTAACAGAGTTAAAAAAAATAAAAATATAATAATTGGAAGATATAAATAAGTGATTAAGAGGAAGAGATAACAAATTTGTAAATAAAATAAAAAGGGTGCATCATGGTGCAATATGAGTGTGACATTGTGTATATTTAGTTATTTGATTACTATTTATGGTCAACGTAGGTTGTAAGTTTCAGACTTTTAGATAGTTGCAGATTTCTCTCTTTTTGAAGACTCTTCTTGAGCTAAGGGACTCTTTGACTATAATTTTTTATGAGTGTGATATACTGGATATAATGATAATGAATATGAGTGTGACAAAGACGTAAAAAATATAATAGGAGTAGAACTTGTTTATGTATTCTATCACCTAAACACATTACACTTCGTTCTAATTTGACATTAGTGTCAAATTTATGAATAAATTTGACTGTTAGTGTCTTAAACAATACTCCTCCGTTCAGTCCCAACCTATGCTTTTTATTTAGTTTCACACACATACCAATATATATTTATTTAAATTTTAATATCTCTAATTCAATACAATTAAAAATTATAAAATTTAATATTTATAATCTTTACATTTAGAAAAATTATTTAAATTCCACTTTACTATGTTATAATCGTAGAGTAAGAGTGAAATTAAAATTAAAAATGATCAATGAACAATATAAACTAAAATTGGGACGTTTAGGCTGGAGCCTGGAGCGGAGGTAATATAAAATATAATCATTTGCAAAATCATTATTCACTCTAATGAAAATACATATACATTAAAAGACTAATATAATTTGACATTAGTGTGAATTTATATTAACCTATATGAACTTCTTTAAGATTTAATAATAAAAAGTACTAAATAACAGTGTTTAATTGAATGATAATATATACTTCTTTTGCTCCTCTGGGATAAGTACTATTTGACAAAAAATGTGAAAGGTTTTTAAGTCTTATAGTGCAAATTCAGAAGCACAGTCAGAGTATCATATATAATATTTAATTTAATTTGTATGTATTTTCATTAGAGTGAATTTAAATTAACCGTAAAAACTTATTTAAGATTTAATCGTGATTAAATAAAAAATATAATTTTAAAGAAAAAGTCAAACTAAAAAATATTCTATCAATTTGCATGTGCCGAAAAAAAACTAGGAAAAGAAAAGTGGGGCGTACAAATTAAATTGCAGGTACATTGTTTGATGTTAATACTTATCCATAGATTTTTCCCGTACAGTTCTAATTGTCATAGTTGAAGATTTTGTATCCTATTTTGGAAGTCAACTTAAAAAATATAGTTGAATTTTGCTTTGACAAAAACAAAGTCAAATATTAATTTTTGAACAAAAACTGACTAAATATTTTAGCTCAAAAAAAAATGACTAAATATTTTGGTCGTATGTTCTATTAAGTCCAATATTATCATAGTACTACTATAGATGGAAGACCAATTTTATAGGTCAAACTCCCAATTAACTAATCCATCCCTTTCGGCTTAATTGGCTCATTTGTTTTTGTTGAAATTTTATATGGTGGCGTTGAATTTTTAAACGTCAGTGGTAGATTTTTGTAAGATTTTTCCTTATGATAGCATCCAATGTATGCTTTATCTAACTGTCATAGTATTTTCCGTTAAATTTTTGTTAATTTTCGTTTAATTTCCCATTTTGACGTTCCTACTCTTAATCTATAAATTTAAATACAGTATTGTTAAGTGAATCACCTCAATGCAAATTATGATTATTAATATTTACTTTTTATAATTTTTAATTATGTTAAATTAAAAATTTTAAGACTTCATAAGCACAATATATAACATCATGATATGTATGCCAAACCTATATGAGATAGCTAGGGGAAATAGACGAAGTACTTTTATTTAGAATTATCTTAGTCATTAAACCATCTCCTAATACAAACAATTTTTCACTCCTTTTTTCTCTACAAAATGGGATACCATTTTGAATTAAAATTGTATGCGTTTGAGTGTCTGGAGCTGAAATACCGTATTTTAGGTGCCTAAATCATCACTTTTGTAAAACATTACATGTGTTTACTTGATTGAATATTAGTTGTTCTATAGTTTCATGTACACTCTAGTAAAAGGATAAGTGATTATTTTAACAAATAAAGTAATACTTACTTTTGGGTTTTGGGCAAAAGAAAAATTCGTTCTTGGCATTTAATACCGTAATTTACCTCCAAAGGAAGAAGCACACATCAAAAATGTTGAATTTGAATCTGATACAAGGGAAATGGTACGTGAAGAATTATTGTTCTCGATCATGGTTTTCACTTAGGACATCATGAAGGACTTAACTTTTTATCATTATAGAATTTCTAGTGCTTTAGGAGGTTGTCGTACATTTTATCATTCAACTAAATTGCTACTATTTTCCCTCGTTGAAAAATTTAGCATTTTTACCTACTTACATTTATTCAAGCATTTGCTTGCAAAAAACCATACATCATAAACAAAAACCCGAATTACTTATCCAAGACGACAATGGTCACGTTAATTAGGTACTCTCCTTGTGTATTATTGACTTAATCGTTAGAGGTGGTTCTAAGAGGCAATCTTCTAAGTCAGTTGACATTAAAAATTAGAATTAACTTCCATAAAAATGACCTATTTCTTATAAATCCATAAAATATTAAAAAGAAAAACACAATATAATTTCTAGGGGGAGAAAGAATTGAGAATTTTTTGTAGTTCATGAACAAAATGCTCTAATAATACATTCTTTACTTTTATATTGTTAAAATAAAACAATGATTTTTTAATTTATCGAAAGGTCCCATCCTGAGGACCTAGCAGTTAGGGTTTTGTTTGGCTTGATTACAAATAACAAAAATGTCCAATCACATCCAAAAAAGTTGAAGTATCCTAAGAAGATGGATAATTAAATTAATAAAATTAGCAACACATATTTCTAATTTCTTTTACTGTCTCTCCTAAAAGTCGTTATCTATTTACGATTGTTCTATTTGTTTTTACAATAAAGAATTTTTAGAATAATTTCATATAACAGAAATTAGAAAAATATATATTTTTTAGATAAATTTCTATACAATGCATATTTAGACATTAAATTTTAAAAATTTCTTTAAATTGCAAATGAAAAAAAATAAGCAATGGAAAGACCGAGAGTAATAGTGTGGTAACCTTTTCTATCACGAGGAAGAATGATACTAAACTTTTATTATAGGTCTGTTAACAGCATAAAGGCCGTATAATTAAGGCCAGTAAATTTGACACCTGGCAAAGTTTAGGACAAAAGTAGGTTTTTAAAAATGGTGATTTTCATCAATCACATGGCTTACATATTTTGGAATGCTGATCCAATTTAAATAGCATTTCTGAAAAAGAAATAATTTTATTATTTTCTAGTTTTATGAAAATGATGTTACAATCCTATTATATATAAATAAATCAAAAAAAATTATTTTTAGAATAATTTCAACTATCTTATCTTATATATAAATAAATCCAATTTAAATAGCTTCTATTTTATATTATTTTCTAATTTTTTAGCGTTTGGTGCCGGTATGCTCTGAACAAACTCATGTGATTTGTGACGACTTGTACTGTATCAATATCCAATTTAAATAGCAATTCTTGCAAAATTGCCATCGCTATTTTAACACTTATTTGTAGTGCTATATAAATGTTCAATAGCTTCGTAATATTTAGAAGAACAAAGCCTTTTCTTCTTAGTAAGATGGTTAGATGCATCTTTCATAGGCTTCAACTCCAATTTATAGTCTAGCGTTTAAATTTTACATTTTATATTATTTCCCCTTTATTTCTCTTCATTCATAATCACATCATTAAAAAAAAACTACTTCAACCAATGTAAGTATAATTTTACAAAATGAGAAAAAAAAATTATTATCTAAAAATCAAGTGGTATGTGGAGTAGTATATATGTACCAACATATCCATATAGTAAAGCAAATACCTAAATCACTAGCTTATATATTCTTATTTTATTCATGTATTCGGTTAGTTTAATTAAGTTACAAAAATATATGTTAGCATAACCTAAATTGATCAACCTTAGATTAACCCATGCATTTTAATTAACAAAAAAATAGATATAAGTTACAACTCTCCTAACTTGATAATCTATACTTGCTCGCTCTTAAAATATTTTCTATTATGAGTTTTTCACACAAATTAAGAAAATTAGAATCTTTGTTGTAAGTGGGTATTATTTTAATTTTTTTTTTGAGTTAGGGTATTATTTTAATTAAATAGTATGAAGTTATGATTGTATATATTGATATTATGTGAGAGAAAAGACATTTAAATTTAAAATATAATAAAGGAAAAAAAAGATAAGAAATTATCATAGTCATTAATGCAAAGAGAGTATATTTGGGGAAAAAAGGAGGGATTATGAACTATGAAGATATATTTGGGGAAAAAAATTTCCAAAAATAGAAAATATTCTAAAGTGAATAAGCATTTGAAACTACTAATTATAGTAAGATGGACAAACATAAACGCAGATAACAAGGTTGTTAGGATCGGGATTCTACGTAGGATCGTTGAGAGGGTAAGATCGAAATCTGTAGAATCGGATCGTAGGATCGTGTGATCCTACAAATATGCATTAATAAGCTTTAGATAACTGATTTTCAATTGTATTTGTTCTTTTTTTAAGTTTCAAGGTTTAAATTAACACTTATTTCACTTCAACTATTAAGTTTTATAAAAGAATACCTTAATAATCATTTTTAAAATGTGAATCAAGAAAAACCTTAATTTTGATCATATTGATATAATTGTTTAGATATATACTTATATATAAACATAAGTAAAATTTGGATTATATGAAAATTTTGTACGACTAAAACTACCATTGTAGAGTCGGATCGTAAAATCGTAGGATCGTAGAATCGTGTTATGATCCTACCACTTAAATCCTGGAGCTATGTAGCATCGTACGATTCTACCAATTTAAAATCCTACTTACGATCCGGATCGGTCGTCTAATTTTGGATCGTAAGATCGTAGAATCGTTGATCATCAGGATCGAGATTCTGATAACCGCAGATAATAATAATTGTTTAAAATAATGAAGCTAGCTAGTGTCCAAAAATGTCACTCAAATAGACATATGGAGTGCTCAATTATTTAATTAAAAAAAGGTTGGTGATGATATCATTTGAGTAAAATTAAAATTAATAATAATTTCCAATGGCCCAATTAGATTCTCTAAGATGTAAAGATGGTGTTATTGTGTTGTAGTTGTCTCCTGTGATGACCACAACATCACATTCTAATGGTGATATATGGACACTTTTCTCCGGTTAATATTGGTTAAAAATTACTAAATTAGTAGGGAATCAAATTTTGTATTAGTTAAAGAATAATTATCATTTAAAAAAATGTTGTTATTTAATTTTACCACCCTATTTTATCCTCTAAGTCTATCATGTAATAAAAAGCTAAAAACTAATTGATTATTAAACAAATATACAAGCTAAAAAATGTCAATTATATTAAACAAATGTCCCCAAACCCTATTTATAATTCTCTATGGACTGGATACACTGGATGGGATGATGATGATGATGACACCTAAAATCTCACATAAAAAAATGAAAAAGTTTTAACAAATACTCTCTCTGTTCCTTTTATTTGTAAAAGAGATTTAAAGAAAAATAATAAGGCTATTGTCAAACTGGAATGAAAAGTGGCGTAAAATAAGATGGATGGGAGGAATATATAACTAATCTAACACTAAATTGGTATGAGGTCAATAAGAAGGTTCTCAAAACTAATCCATGTGGGCTCAACAATGGGAAAATATCATATTAATGTTGATCATTCACAGTTGGTGGCAGACCGATTTTTAGGCGTTCCGGGTTTGTCGACTGGCTAGGCTCCACATAAATAAAGGTAAAGGTAAAAGACACTCCCAGTATCGCGCACAACGCAGGTTTCGGGTGGGGGGTAATTTTTTTTTTTTTTTGAAGATGCGGACAAACCATTCATGTTCCCCTCAAGGAGGGAGTAAAGAGAAAGCGCGAGCAGTCAAGAAACCCCCCAATTGATTTTTGTATCCGGTAGGGGTCGAACCTCAAATCTTCTGCTCAACATGTAGATGCTCTATCCATTGAGCCACAAGCGATTTTGGTACGATCCCCACAGTTTTAAGGGACTTCAAATATAAATGGTGCTATTCAGACCCGATTATGAGCAACATTTTTTAAGTGATTTAGTTGTAACTCTTTTATATTTGAAATAATATAATGTTACAACACATTTTCTCTTGAATTATTTTTCTTAAAGTAGAATAATTTTAACTTTTAATATAATGAATATCGTTTAAAAAGACATCACAAAAATAAATGGGGCGTTCAAAATTGTTGCTCTGCCTTTAACTGGTGGGCCTAACAATTGGTATCAAGAGCAAATGTTATACCAATAATATACATACACAATAGAGCAATACTTTGAGCTGATTTTTTGTCTGAGGGAGAAATTGTTGAGTGTACATAAAAAAAAAAGTATTGACAAATAAATAAGTGGTCAAACTCCAATTAGTATAAGAAATTTTAGAAAGGTGACTGAGAACAAATTCGTGCGTATTCGCTCCAAGCAGACAATATCATACTTCCTTCATTCTGAAATAGTCGCTACATAAGAATTATTGATACTATTCATCTTTCAAGTTTATTTCATCTATTGCGGCTAATGTGTTAGAAAAAAAAAGTCAAGTTAGATCTTGTTTGAATTGTCTAATCGTATTTTCATAACATATCAAATTTTTATAATTTTTTTAGACATTGCTTAAGATATAAATGATTAAAGTTACATATTAAATTGCGTAAAAGTAAGATGTAACAAATATAATAAAACGGATGAAATTTGGCGTATTTCTAGGTTTCTTATTTCCTTACTCCCTGGCCCCTGCGGGCTGCGGCTGGGGATCATTCAAGTTGCATGAATTTGATGATATTCATTATGGAAATATTGGTCACTCGTCACTATACACCGACGCACCAAACTCATCACTATGCCAACAATTTAATTGCTATTTGAAAATTAATACTATTTAAATAATTTATGAGTGAGTGATTAGAGTGATAGAATATAGAAGAATATGATTAGATCAAGGGTCCACTAAAACATCTACATATCGCGACATCTGTTTTTTAAATAATATTGTATGTTATGATAGGTAAAAATGACGTTAAATATCTTTTTCGTTTTACGTATGGGGAAATAGGCAAATAAGTACTTTTTTTCAACCGGATTTCCGAAAGAGTTACCCATAAGGTTAATCGTGACATCCGTTTTTTGAAAAAATATCGTTTGATGGATAAAATGGATCTTAAATATTTTTTTCGGTCTATGTGTCGGGAAATAGCTGAATCAGTACTTGTTTCAACCGAATTTTCGAAAGAGTTACCCCATAAGGGTAAAATATGTTTATGATGGGTAAAAACGACGTTAAAATGCTCAGACATAAGGGTACTATTGGTAATTAGGAAAGTCAAAGGTGATTATGGATGGTTAGCGAAACTCAAAAGTGATTAGTGATGATCAACGATCATTAGAGTTGGTCAACGGTTACTTGGTCTGAATGATGTAGACTTTGATAATTTGAAGACACTTTATGACTGTAATTCACAAAAAATCCTAAACTTAAAGGCAGTTATTTGCAAATGAACACATATATGTGTGTGTTAATTATGTGATTAGTGATTAAGCAAATTATAATGGGTGCGTGGAACATGATGAAGTTCAATAATTATAGCAATTGAGATGGTAACAAAGCAAACTATAGATCGGAGGAAGTCACATGATCTCCAATTTATATTTATATACTATAATAAAGATTACCCGTTCGCTTTCTTGAGCCAACAAAAAGATGAACATAATTTATCTCTTTTTGTGAAATACGGAACACTATTTTATTTAGTAGAATCTCTACTATTGTATAAGGAAAAAATTACTAAAGTTTTTTTTTTTCAAATAATAAATCAATTTATAAAATAAAAAGTCATACCAATACAAAATAAATAGATAAATAAATTAAAGACATATGAGATGTCTAATACTTGCTATTATTTTATATTAATATATCATGTTGAATCAATATAATTTTACGAATTAATATTGCTATATGATACGCATCTTCTTATTTTTGATATTGCTATATGTTGTTATATCCTTTTATAAGAGGACAATTCATTACGATATTTAAAATGATTTTATAATATTTAAATGTTGAATTGACCATTAATATGTTTTTTAATTTTAGTCTCTTCGGAGACATCTGATAAATTTGAAACGATATTTTTTAATTTTAAATATGTCATATCAAAGAATGAGATTCATATCATCATCATTGAGTTTAGTTGTGAGTCTGCTGATTTTTGGGCTTATATGTAA
Source organism: Amaranthus palmeri (assembly GCA_019776075.1). NCBI lineage: Eukaryota > Viridiplantae > Streptophyta > Magnoliopsida > Caryophyllales > Amaranthaceae > Amaranthus > Amaranthus palmeri. The sequence goes on from JAAKBH010000015.1 coordinate 1,519,206, forward strand.
ATTTATATGGAGATGTATTTATAGTAGGAATATCTATTAGAGAATGACGACGAGGATGTAGTTAAGGTTATAGTTGAAAAGATTGAGTAGTGATAATAATGGGTAATTAGGGTTTTGGCCTTTTAGTGGGTGGTTAGGTTTTGAGTTTTGACCCTTTGACCCTTTTTATCACTTTTTAATGAATATTAACTAAGATTAATTGAGTCAATAACATTATTAATTTCATTGTAAGTATACTTTGCTAACATAATACAAGTGCAAATGAATAAAAGCAAAAATTAAACAAAAAATAACTTTGTAAATTCTCCGCATTCTAATTATCCTACATTAATTCCAATCGATCCAAACGATCTTTTTCCGATTCTTATTGATTATTTGCTCTTTTCAATTTTAGGACCGATTTGGATCATTTGGGCATTTTAAGATATAGAATCGCACGATCTTATGATATGTCCAAATTGCGATTCTAACAACTATAGCTAATGGTAAACCATCTAATGATCATAGAGTATTGTAATTTGTAAATTGCTTAGTTGAAACAATTTATTGTTATAAATTAACTATTTTTAAATGCGTTGTTCCCAGCAAGTTTAGCAATATAATCAAAATCAACAAATCAAACAAATTTATAAAATCAGCTATTCAAATTAACCATTATAATCAACTACCATCAACCAACTATCAGAAGAAATCGTTTGCCAAATATCACATTGATAAAACTATTTTTACCAATCAACTCTATAATAATCTCATCTTAAATCATCCAACTAACTTGCTGTTACTTCTATCATTGCCATTTGCCACCACATCATATAAATGTCATTTGTTCATCAAATCAAATGACTACATATGGAGTAGCTTAAATTATTTTAATATTTTTTTTGATATCTTATCCTATTCCTAAAACACTAATAACATACTTTCTAATTATCCAGAATAATCAAATCAAAGATCACATAAACTCAATTAAAAATAGTTAATGATTGTCGGCAAATGGACACCTTATTTTAATGAAACCCTAGTAGTAAAATAAGAAAAATTGACAACATATCTTTACTTCTTAACCTATCATACTATGTTTAAATGGATTAGGTATTATACCAAAAAAATATTAGTAAATTAACAATATGCGTCATGTATGTGTACACATCTACTAAAAAGGAACATGATATTTGGATTTCATTGGTTACCATGACACAATCTGATAAAAATACTGTAAAATTCTAAATGACATTTTTTCCGTTTGAAATAATTCTTATTAAAATTAACATTAACTTATTCTTTAATATATGAGTTGTATATCACAATTAGATATGTTCATTTAAATTTTCATGGAATATTATATATTGAATTTAAAAGCTACATAAGATTTCCGATTAAAGTTTCTTAGAATGTATATTTGTTTTTTGATGTTGAAGTATATTTGCTAATTAATAAAGTTTCTTAATTAAAATTTTGATGTCTAAAATATTTCATCAAGAAATAGAAGATATAAGATAATCAAAAATTATTTTGAGAATGACAAATAATCATTATGATAACGTTGCTGGACGATAATTACGTTAAAAGTGTGAAAACTTTAATTAATACTTATATTACCAACAATATTTTTTTTTCAAAGGCACTATACATTCTAAAATTTTCTATCTCACAAAAAATATCATAATTAATACTTGATAACATATATTAATTACATCTCTAGCTATTTAAAATTTATATTTATATATACTTCTATACTAATAACTTCGTTTATTGCACGAGTTTTTAATCTAGTTAATTACAATTTAAATTGTATTAATTAGTTTGATCGTCAGGAATTTAGTGTGAGTTAAGTGTTTTTTTTATTATAGGATAGACCGAGAGAATGAAATACATAGATGAAAATCAAACTTATAATTTACTTAAAAAAAAATAATACTTAATGCTCGAACTGAGATATATAAGAACGATTGACAAGTGAGTTGTCTTTAATTGGCGCGCAACTATTAGAAGAAATGATTGTTTTATCCGCAAAGTTGTTAGGTTCGACTTAATTAAAGTTTTGTCCCATGAAGGGCCATAATATGTTATACTATCTCTTAATTTTTAATATTGTAGAAAATTATAATGCGTACATTAGACTGATTTGAGTTTTGAAAACTTATTTTTAATTTTTTATAATAATGAAAGGTATTATCTCTATTGATAGTAGTACACATCCAATCTACAAATAACCCCAATTATAACAAAAGTTGATATTAATAATATTTCACTGTGATCAAATGTACTTTAATTTATAAGTCAAGAATATAAAATTCAAATTAAGAAAATCAATAAATAAAATTAAAAAATCAAATAGAATTATGAGATTGAATAGGATCAGGTATTCACTCCATTTTATTAAAGATGTTTTCATTTGTCATTATTAGATGTTTCATTTGTTTTTATCACAAAAGATCTTTCTATTTTTTTTTGGAAATCAACGGGGAAGGCTAGCATTAATAAGGTAAATCAGAGAATACAATGTCAGAGATCCACGAAGGACCCTCATCAAGCCAAACCCTCGAACAAACACTCGAAGCAGCCCATTTAGCTAATCTATGAGCAACGCTATTAGCTTCACGAAAACAAAAGCTAAACGATACATCTCCTACATCCGACACATCGTTAAGGATATTGTTGATCAAGAGTTGATTGTGAACGTTCCGAGACACACTGCCTTGAAGAGCTTTGACCACCACTTGAGCGTCTCCTTCAACAACAATCTTGGACCAACTTCTGTCTTTCACAATCTGCACAGCCCACTGAAAGGCTGCAATTTCCGCACGTTCAGCATCCGTAGCAGACCACACTGTCTTCGAACCAGCACAAATGACAGCACCAGACCGATCTCTAGCAATCAGACCCAAACCTGCTCTTCCTTCATCTTGATTAAGGGCAGCATCTACATTAACTTTGATGTAGTCATCCATGGGAGGGCTCCATCTAGCATTCCTTCTCTGCCTTGCATTATCAGTAGGCGTATGGTTTGCTCGCCTATATTCCTCCAGTATATCACAAGCACGCCTGTAGCACAAGTCAGGAGCAACAAAGATTTTTTCAAAACAGAAATCATTCCGAGCACGCCAAATTTGCCACGCGCAAACCCCAAAAAATTCCACATCTTTTTGATCTTTGGAGTCCATAAGAGCGCCCAGCCATTCCTTAAAAGAACAGTACCCAGGAATTTCACTGATATTCATACCATGCTCCCAAACATCACGCGACCAACGACAATCCTTCAAAACATGGGCTGAAGTTTCAAGCTCTCCACACCTTTGACATTTTTCAGCTTCAAGAATACCTTTTCTCCGCAAGTTCGAGCCATTAGGAAGTATGTCCCAAGCCGCACGCCAAAGAAACAGCTTGGCTTTTGGCGGGATATTAAGTTTCCAAAGCCTTTTCCATAAATGGTCACTGCTGCTGGCCCCAGGGCTATCAAATTCAGTCTTGAAAGCAAGTTTGTAAGCATCACGAACCCGAAATAAACCATCTACACTTGCGTGCCAAACCCGTTCATCAGGACCTCCTCTGTTGCTGATGGGAGTATTCAAAATGCGTTCAGAATCCACTGGTAAAAAAAGGTCATGAATGACATCTTCACGCCAAGAGCAAGAATTACTATCAATCAGCATACTAACAGTGGCACCTTCATCCGAAAGTCTTCTTGGAGAAATGATTTTGCCTTCTCCGTCCCCATACACCCAAGCATCCTTCCAGATTTTGATGTTAGAGCCATCTCCAATACGCCATCTAGTACCTTTTTCCAATAAAGATCGAGAACTCCAAATGCTTCGCCAAGCATAACTCGGGTTAAAACCCACTTTTGTGTCCCAAATGGAAGAGTCCGGAAAATATCTTGCCTTGAGAGATCTAGCAAGTAAAGTATTAGGGTGAGTATGGACCCTCCACAATTGCTTAGCCAAGAGAGCACTGTTAAAGAGACTTAACTCACGAAACCCCAAGCCACCGTCACATTTAGGTTGACACAAACTTTTCCAAGCTTTCCAAGGTATGCCTTTGCTCGAAGTTGAAGTGCCCCACCAAAAGTTCCGAATTATGCTTTCCACCTCATGACAGAAAGAAGAGGGAAGCCTAAAACAGCTCATGGCGTAGGTCGGTATCGATTGAGCAACAGCTTTAATAAGAATTTCTTTTCCAGCTTTAGAGAGCAATTTCTCCTTCCACCCCTGCAGCTTTTTTCAAATGCGATCGCGAATACCCGTAAAGGAGATCTTTTTAGATCGATCGAACAAAGTGGGGAGCCCCAAGTATTTGTCGTGGCTTAAAACTTCTTTGAAACCAAGAGCAGCACCCACCCTTCTTCTAATCTCCTGAGACAGACCTTTACTAAAAGAGACTTGACTTTTATCGAGATTGACAATTTGCCCCGAAAGCCGCTCATATCTTCCAAGAATGCTTAATATAGAAGACGCCTCCTCGACAGTAGCACGAGCAAATAAAATACTATCATCTGCAAAAAATAAGTGTGAAATAATAGGGGCATTGCGTGAAATAGAAATACCATGAATAACCCTATTATCATGCGCCTCTTTGATAAGGGCTCCAAGACCTTCAGCACCAAGCAAAAATAATTAAGGTGACAAAGGATCACCTTGGCGAAGACCCCGTTTAGGGGTAAGCACCTCAGTAGCTTCGCTATTAACAAGGAAAGAAAAGGTAACTGAGGTAACACACTTCATAATACGATCAATCCATAACGCCGGAAAACCCATTCTTATCATCACAAGAGCAATATAGTCCCACTCCATCCGGTCGTAAGCCTTACTCATGTCAAGCTTGAGAGCCATAGACCCTCTTTTCTTCGCATGATTATTTTTCATATAATGGAACACCTCGGACGACAATAAAATGTTATCAGTAATTAAACGCCCAGGAACGAAGGCACTTTGATTCTCATCAATAATCGAGGGGAGAAGGACTTTCAGTCTATTTGCAAGAACTTTGGATATCAGCTTGTAAGACACATTACAAAGACTAATGGGGCGCAACTCAGTCATCTTAGTAGGATTTTTAACTTTCGGAATTAAGACAACATGAGTATGATTTAACCCCTCCGGCATGATCCCACCATTCAGAAAATTCAAAACCACATCACAAATATCATTACCAACAAGACTCCAATATTTCTTATAAAATAAAGCAGGATAACCATCAGGACCGGGAGACTTACAAGGGTGCATATCCGATAGAGCTTTCTCCACTTCCTCCCGAGTGTAAGGAAGAAGGAGCTGATCATGCATAGCTTGAGAGAGACGGTTGTTAATGAAGCTCACATCATCAAGATAAATATCTTCCCTGGTCGAATCAAAAATATTAGTGAAATAATCAAACACCACTTGTTTCATACCTTCCTGCTTTTTGTGCTTAATGCCCTGACTGTCTTCGAGCCATTTCAGTTTGTTACGACGTCTCCTATTCGACACTTTTGAATGAAAATATGCTGTGTTCTTATCACCATCTTTGAGGACAAAAGGCCGACACCGTTGCCACGCAGCTGTCTCTTGTTGTTTTCTAAGATCCCGTAATTCTTTTTCGACTCTCCTATACTCCTCAATCACAGCTGGACTAGAAGGCATTCTTCGAACATTTTTGAGACGTTTAATGAGCCACCCCATCCTACTGTAATTAGCCATATAAACCTCTTTATTCCATTTCTTGAGCTGGGAGCTACAATCCTCCATAATCAGATTCCAGTGAGAGCCATATTTTCGCTTCGAGGCTTCCCAAAATGCACCCATATTCTGATCAAAATTATCAAAGTGAATCCACCGGGCTTCGAATTTAAATAAACGGCTGTCCTCCATTCTTCTATCAACAGTAGTATCATTAATCCCATGAAGATAAGCAATAATGGGACTGTGATCAGAACAGTCCCATGTAATGTTTTCGAAAGCAGCATTTGGGAACAAGAGCTTCCAACTAGCAGTGGACACAAATCTGTCTAACCTTTCTTCAATAAAACCATCAACACGCTTGTTGCTCTATGTATAAGGATGACCACCCGCACCGAGGTCGGCTAAACCATTTCGATCAAGACAATAGCGAAAAGAGCTGAGGTTATTAAAGTCACAAGGAGCTCCACCATTCTTATCGGCCTCAATCAAAATCTCATTGAAATCTCCACCCACAAGCCATGGCATATCATTCTCTCTGCCCAAATCATCGAGCATATCCCACGTTTTGTACTTATTAGCATTTTCCGGCCAACCGTAAACCCCAGTAAGCCTCCAAGGCCTAGAAGAAGACCCACCAATCATCACGTCAATATAGTGATCACTTGAGCCCAAAATCTCAACCTCCAAATCGTCATTCCATAATAAGCACAGGCCACCAGCTCTACCCAAAGCATCAACACAGAAACTTCTATCAAAAGGTATCGAGTTTTGGATCCGTTTTATCTCAGACAACTTACTTTTCGTTTCACTGAGGAAAAGTAACTCAGGAGAGTATTTTCGCATCAAAGATTTGAGCGAATTAACTGACGAGGCACTCCCAAGCCCTCGACAGTTCCAGAAAATTGTAACATTCATTGGCCACCGAGAGCCCATGTTGTGGGGCCCGCCACATTTTTATCTTCAGCAGTATAGTTATCCACATCCATGGGGACGTTTCTCTTTTTGAAATTACCCCTAGATTCATCATCAAACATCTGCTCATCCACGTACCCCGTAGCCATCGTTCTCTTCTCTCCCACAGGGGGCAGAGCATAATCATAATCACAAGCAGCAGAAATGGCTCTAGCAAGTTTTTTCCATTTTGGACCCTTTTTATTCGAGCATAATCTTTCTATTGATATTAAAAATTTTGAACAAAAAGCAACCTTATTATTATTTGTTTTATTAATGCTTTTGTTCCCCCATATATGTTCTACTAACTTCATTTCATTATTTTATATTCCTTTCTTTATCATATATCCTCATATATTTCCCACTCACTTTATAAAAAATATTATTTTATTTATTATAGTCTCCATATTTTTTCCAATTTCTTTTAGTATCTTTATAATTTTAATGATTGTCATTTTTCTTCTATTAAATTTATTACTCAATAAAATTATATATACTCTATCTAAAATTTTCTACTCTTTTTAATTAATTCTCGTAAACATTAGTATAATCATCAGATTTTAAATTTTTTCACACAAATTTAAATTTTCCTAAAAAGTTTCACTCAATGTTAACTTAAATAATCTTACTGAACTCACAATGTGCATGATTCTAAGTTTACGCTTTATTACAACTCGCTTAGACTTGAGTATGAAGCGTAGGCTTTCAAAGGACAAGCTAGGTATACCATTCGTCATGAGTTAAGTGTTCAATGGGTCGAATAAGGGTCGGGTCGGGTCGGGCTTAAGTAAATATGTTTTGGGTCGGATAAGGCCCTTTAAAATTAATTTGTACTTTAAATTGGCCGGGCTTTCAAAGTCCGGTCCGACCCGGCCCAACCCAGCCAATTTTACTTCTAAAAAATACTTTAATCCCCATTTATCAATTGATAACAATTAAATTATCACTTATAATAGTTAGATTGAAAAAATATTAATAATTTCATTAACATTGGCATTTGTAATATTTAAATTATACATTAATTAAACTATTTACAAAGGTGCATATCTTTATCTTTATAATCTTGGAGTTGGGGGACTCCTTTTGGCCGTGCTCACCTTCACGGGTATGAGTTGCCGCCGTCCTTCCCTCCCCAGACCCTGCTCATAGCTTTCTATGAGCGGGATATACTGGGTAGGATGATGATGATGATGATGATGATGAAACTATTTACAAAGGTCCGTTTTCGGCCCTTATTGAGCCATTTTATAATCTGCTTCATTTTAATATTATAATATAACCCGTTTTCGGCCCGCTCCTTACAAAGCCCTTCTAGATTTGGGCCGAATAAGGGCTAAAATGGGGACCCAACCTATTGAACACCTCTAGTCATGACGCATGAATAGTGGGTATGCAGTAGATATGGACATAGCAGTACAAGGAAGAAGGGAATCCGCTCCTGCATGCTCATTTTGTCACCTCTATACATGTTCATGTTACAAATTAATGTGAGTTTCCTACATTACTCGAGACTTATTGACCTTTATCATCGTCATCACACTCATTATATACCGCTCATGAGATCTATGATCAGAGTTTGAGAAGGGATGGAATCATAGAATATAAAAACCCATGCCCATAAAGAGGATAATGCAGCAAAAGAGTCCCTCAACTCGAGATAGACCTCCAAAGAGACTAAGAGAGATTCTTGTAACGAAAAAATTAAGTGAACCTGAACCCGCAAGCTTGCATCTTACAACACAAGATGGACATTAACATCTATAAAAGTACAATTAACTTATGTACCTCCATGTTACAATTTGTAACTACCATAATTGATCTCATATATTTAAATATTTAAGTCTTATGATGTAAACTCAAAGAGACAGAAGAAATACTAGTCTGAAAGCATTGGAAATATAGAAAGAACAAGAAGAACAAAAGTGTCCCAAAATGTGGATACAAAGATTTTGATAATAGGAAGATTCTATTTCTACATTAGTCAGTAGTGAGTAGGAGTGTAATTGAGTAGAAATAGAGCATCGAACATACAAATACAAGAACACGGTCATCAAGGATGGCATCTTTCACTTTTTTCTTTTTTTTGAAATAACCCTATAATTAGCCAATCTAGAAAAAAATATATTACCCGTGCCAATATTTTATGACCTCTCATTGACATGGTGTAATTAGCTGAAAATACCTTTGTCAGTGTGTATTGAAAGTCATGGGTTCGAATACTGAAAATCAATTTGACATACTATTTTATTTTTCATGACCCGGGCAATGGCCCATGCCAGTCCTGGTCTAGAATACCCCCTATAAGTTATAACCCTTAATTGGAAAATCTTTTTTTGTTATTCTTATCGTAAATATTAGATTTTGAACTATTTTTGTAAAGCAATGTTATTTTAATATAAAATCAAATAGTTAAATTGAATTTGAAGATTACGGGCATTTAATTTTAAACATTATTTTTTTTGGGAGAAACAGCCTTAATCGACTTAAGAAAAAATCCGTCCTACCCGTTTTAGAAATATTTAATATTTCATCTATTTTTTGAATTTGCATTATATATTTAAAAAATATTATATATGTGAATTAAATTATGCATACCTTGTTTGATGCTTTACTTTAGGCTTTAGCCTCTATTGAGCTTTGCACATTCTTTATTTTACAAATCAATGAATAGAAGTTTAACCCATCTAAGTTTAAACTGAACTGAAGTTTTTCTTAGTATTTATTTTTGTTGATGATTTAATTTAGTGAATTGATTTGATTGATTTATAAATATTCAATTTAATATGAATAAAATATCGCCTTGGTAGTTAACATTCATTATTATTCTAGTATAGTTTTATTAAAATTATAAAAATAATAATATTGTCTTTCTTTTAATCACTATAGTAACAATGAATAAAATCTTGTAAAACTTTTATTTTCTTTTCCAGCATGATATTCTCTTGTTTGATGTCAATAACAATGAACACGATTGGACCTCATGCTCAGATGAAGAGACACTAAATTTGAAAATTAATTTTCCTAAAAGATTATTTTGATAATGTTGTATCAACATATTTCAAAAGCTACAATAATATCTCATTCATAAATTCTTGTATGAGACGCTCTTACTGTGATACTGATACGCGCCCTACAAATAAATTAAATGGCCTAATTAATACTACCTCCGTTCCAATATACTTGCTATTAGGCCGTGACAATTCGTCACATAATCTCACCGTGGCCCACTCATGGGGACACGGGACACCCGTGGGCTCGGGCCCACAAACCCACGGGTCAAGAGCGTTGACTTGCACACACACTTGGTGAGGTTCATTATTTCCCAAAACCATATGGCAATAGGAGGATTAGCTCACCAAGTATATATGCAAGTCTACAACCCACTTTTTTATCGATGTGGGATCTTGTCTCACATGTGAAGTGTTTTCCAACACTCCCCCTCACATGTGAGCCACATCATACCAGGAACCACCTTCGGCTCTTGATACCATATTAGGCCGTGACAATTCGTCACATAATCTCACCGTGGCCCACTCATGGGGACACGGGACACCCGTGGGCTCGGGCCCACAAACCCACGGGTCAAGAGCGTTGACTTGCACACACACTTGGTGAGGTTCATTATTTCCCAAAACCATATGGCAATAGGAGGATTAGCTCACCAAGTATATATGCAAGTCTACAACCCACTTTTTTATCGATGTGGGATCTTGTCTCACATGTGAAGTGTTTTCCAACACTTGCAACACTTACCATATTAGGAAGTTTTAAATTACTTGCACCATTACTATTTTTGGCTAAAATAATCTACTTATTTTATCCTCATTTTATTCCTATCCCACTATCACCATCAATCATACATCATTCCATTAATTATTTAATATAGCCACAAGTCACAACCACTATCTACTTATAATAATTTTTTTTTATTTTTATCCTACATATCACCATCAATCATACATAATCCCTACTTTTACCATACTGATTTGACTTGCCTAAATTCCTGTGTCCAAATCCAATGGTGCAACTAAAATGGAACGGAGGTAGTATAAGTTATTAGCTACTTGTTATGAAATCGTATCTTTGAAACATGGACTTTCACCAGTGAATAAGCTGTAACTCATTTACTTCCAAACTGGGCCTGGTTTTATGGATTATTTAGGCCTACCGAAATATTAAAACCCACTACAACCTTACCCGCGGACGGATTTGGGTTGGGCTGAAACTCTTTTCAATAGTTTATAGATTAAAATAAGCTTTTATACCAAGCATAATGAACCGGTCCCGTAGCTCAGTTGGTTAGAGCGTTGGTCTTATGAGCCGAAGGTCGCGGGTTCGAGCCCCGCCGGGACCATTATCGGGATTACTTTTTTGCAATTAAAATACACCTACTATATATATCAAGTGGAAGTCTAATATGGCATAATTTTTTTAAATTACGTATTATGAGCATAAAATCAAGATTCTCAAATTATTTATACATTCAATTGGAAGTTACACATTCCTTAGGAAGTCCTTTAGGAAATCGGTTGATATCAGTACAATAATTATAAATCATATAATTATTTTGCACCCATTTCATCCTCTTTAGGCTTATTGAATCCAACTCTTGGAATAACCATGCTTTAGAAGACATAAAATGATGATCTGACCTACACGAGATTATTCCGGATAACCAAATACAAGCATTATTGGCATTAAAGTTCCGATAAGAAGCAACGAAAGGAGCTTTCGACCAATCTGTCTTAACACGACCACCTTGTGTAGCCCAATCGTCTGCATTCCATAAACTCGAGAACATTCTCATGGGTTGCTCCTTAGGAAAAGGTACACCAATATGTTCCATGTTTTTGAACTCTCTTATTGGAGTGTCATCCACCATTAAGCTACAATTATCCCAAAAATATAAAAGGGATTAAATCTTAGTGGTATTTAAATTTAAGGTTACACTTCAGAATTCAAGGTATTTTAATCCGTGTGTTTGAATTTACAATAATTAACAATCGTTACTAAATTCTAACGCATTTTTACAAATATTGCAAATTCAAATAAACAAAGGAAAGGTTTGATGCATCAACATACACAGTAAGACCCGCCAAAAAAAAGGTTGATATCACACAAGTCAGATAAGATTTCATTCTAAAACCAATTGGTAATAGAAGCGTAACTCATTAAGCTTATACGTGAGTCAAACTCTCTTTATTTCTTCAATTGGATCATATAAGGGTTAACAATTAGAACTTACACGATGCTTCGAGGATTCCAAAGAAATGAATAGGTGTGAAAATCAGCAGTTGGGTCGAACCACAAGTAAAATTGTTGTTCTCTATTGCCTTTTCCATGACTAATAATATTAGTGTGTAGAATGTAAGGTTCACCCGTCAAATTTCCTAAAAATTCAAAATCTATCTCATCCCATGCTACTCCTTTTGATCTTAACTGTTACAATAACAAAACAAAATTCAAAAATTAATAACAATTTTCGATTCTTATGTCAGCAATATAACACAATTTTTAAATTACTTACATAGTAAGTTGTGACAGTACCGGCAGAATTACCGGGAACTAACTTAACTTGCATATCAAATTTCCCAAACAAATACTCATTTTTAGACTGAAATCCCGAGCCAGAAGACTTGTCAAGTGATAGAGTAAGAAGCTTTCCATTGTCTTGGAACTTAGCACGACCATTACCCCAAGTTATAGCCAATTCTTGATTAATATTACTAGAAAATGCAAAAACAAAATAATTAAAATAGAAAATCAAATATCTTATAGAAGAATAAGCCATGGAAAATAATCTAAGGATATTATGAAAATGATGTGAATTAAGATTGAGAAAAGTAAAGGTGGCTAGTGAATGTAATAATTTATAAGGATAAATTAAGCCCAATTTATACTAGTGATTACTTGTCAAGTGTAAATGAAAGGCCATGAAAATCTTAAATAAATATAACAAAAAGGGTTATATATAGTTGGGAAATGATAAGCTTAGAAAAGTTGGCAAATATAACAATTTGCGTATTGGGATCACGAGAAATTTTATAAAAGGGCACCACTAGCTATACCGTTGCAAGATTTAGTGACTATCCTTGTGTTTGAGTTAAAAAGATTTGAGGTAGAGGCGAAATTAGGACTTGGGGTGAAGACGGGTCGAAAATTTTATATCGATATTATAAATTGGAATTTTAAGAGAATAATAATAGTAATGTCAGATTTATAATCTCAAAAGACTATAGTCGATTACATGGAATATATATCAGTTCCAAGAGTCGTTTATATTAGAAAAGAGATTTTAAGAGAAGAAGGTCAATAGTTGACAGATTGTTAGAACGCATAAACATCATCATCATACAAAGTGTACCATGCGATCATATGAGTTATGAGTAGGGTTTGGGGGTTAGAATAACTTTGAACATATTCGTTATATTGACAACGAGACTGATACTAATATAACACAAATACAATTTGTTGTATGAGACGAGACTGTCAAAAGATGCGCCTTCTTTAAGGTCATCTCACCGAAAAAAAACGATTTTCCATGAGAGTAGCTTCAAAAACACATAAGGCCAAATGTTTTTGGGCCAAATGGACTACCGTTAAGGTGTTAAGTACATAATGTGAATTAAAATGGGCACTATTGGATCCCCAATCGGAAGATTATGTTGGCTTCTAGTAAAATACAACAAACTTAATTGTTTGAAATCGACATATTAAATGGAACAAGCATTTTTGTAGCAAGTACTTCGTCCATCAATCGTAAATAAACTTCATAAACAACAGTATAATATTTCGCTCAAAAACAAGATTCAGGTGAAGAAAGATAATCAATAATTCATGTCCATACCCCTTCAGAAAGAAAGCCACAAAAATAGTTATTTTTACCACTAAATAATAAGAGCCTGCACAAACCGACATATGAATATATTTTTAACTAAAAATCATTTTAATTAACTTAAACTTAAGATTATAAGTATCCCTAAATTTAGTTCAATCTAAGAATAAAGGTCCCACAAAGTGACTTGATTGGTTAGTCCATCCTATGGTATATAGTTATATAATTATATGCTCTCACATTATCCTATATATTATTTACTTTTTATCATCCATTTGATGTCTTTCACATTATACTTGTATGATTGAACAACAGATTATAAAGGGAGTAATAAACTGATGTGTACTATGTGTTAGTAGCAACTTGCTGAAGTTGAGCTTTTGTCACCTGTAAAGGCAGGGCCGGCCCTAGGGGTGAACAAGAGTGGCCGTCGTTCAGGGTTCCATGTTAAAAAAGCAAAATTAATAGTTGTGAAAGATCCATAGAGGTTATAAATTGCAACAGAAAAAGGTCTTAATGTGTCATTTCATCCAGGACCTAAAATATCTAAGGCGGCCCTATGTAAAGAGCAACTCTCTAGCTTATTGCGCAACAACAGGCTGATAGCTTAAATACATACATGTATGTGGAGCATCTACATGTGGAGCAGAAAGTTTGGGGTTCGACCCTTACTGGGCGCAGGTATCAATTGGGGGTTTCTTGACTGCGCGTATCTCTCTTTTCTCCCTCCTTGAGGGTACGGGTATGATTTGTCCGCATCTTTCAAGAAAAATAAAACCCTCACTCGGATGCTGCCTTGTGCGGGATACCGGGAAGGTCCTTTCCTTTCTTTTTTATGTGGTAGTACACTTTTAATAACAAGTTCATCTGTGTAATAAGTTTATATATTGGATTTTTGTGCTCTTCACCTGAAAAAGATGTTTTGCTTTGATTTTTCATATCTTGAGAGATCACTTTTTTTTTTTTATTTTACATAGATTTTAGGGATATATAGGTTTTTCTTAAAATAGTGATGCTAACTAATAGAAGATTTAATTTTATATAATATAAATATTAATTAATTTTGTATTTAAGCTCTCATCATCCTAATCCTATGTGTTTTGTATATATTGAGCTGATGAAGGAGAAATACTCAAGCCAAATATTCTAATACATTATCACATCCACCTTGACCCTTTTTTAAAGTAGAATATTTAACACCATGTAGGAGTTTACATGGTCCATTTTAATTTGATCTGACCTAATTTTTTGCTTTTGCTTTTTTAATATTATATTATTTATAATTACATAAAAGTTAACACAAATTATGTAATTAAATCAATTATAATGGACATAAACATAAATTATGCAAAATAGGAAAATGTAGATCATAATATGATGTTTTTAATGGAAAAAACAATACTTGAGATACAAATTACAATATCCCTTAATGAAACTTGGACCATCAAGTTTTTATTAATAATACTTGATAGAATAATTAGCCTTTAGACAGATTGAATGTAAGTATTTAATTTGAATATTTTTTTAAACACTTATTCGCTATTAGTAATTGCAAACTAAGTAACATATAGTTGAAGCACTCACAATAGTTAAAAAAATTATGTGAAGTCTTTGTCCATTATTATTAACAGCAAATAAAAAATATTGATCAAATAACAGCGAACAAAGGTAGATTAGAGGCATATATATACATGCTTTCATTTGGAATAATTTTTTCCAAGCACTTAATTTGTAAATTCTTTATTAGAAAAGGTATTTTTCTAAAGTCCAATCTTGATGAATGTAAAAAAGGCCCAAGTTCTGCTGATTTATTTGAACTTTAAGCCCAAGATAGCACTAGACTTCTTGACCGGGGAAAGCCCATGGGCAGTAATGTAACACTAACACATGACGTTTAAGCTCGTCTTGTATGAGATCGTCTCACCATGAGATGAGCCCATATAATTAGTCTATTTATTTAATTGATTACTTTAAGATCATAAATGATCGATTTAAGGTTATAAGTAATCACCCTAGGACCATAAAGAATAATTATTTTAAAATTATTAGTGATCACCTTAACACAAAATATATATTGGGCCAGCGCAATTCTCATTTAAAGAATTAGTGATGACGTTTTGGACATTCTTCTATTGGGTCATAATGTCTTCGGAACTTATCAAATATTTTACTAATAATCAACTCTTCCATTAAGACATTCAGCTAGTCTCCTGAGAGACTATCTTTTTAAGAAACGTCTTTCAGACCCAATTTATTAAAGTTTATTGCCTATATTTACTTTATATTTTCCCTAATGGGCCAACCCAATTAGAGATGGTCAATTTTATGAGAGACGGTCTCTTTGAGAGACTAACTCTAATTGAATCGGTCCATAAAGAAAAATACAGAATAAGAATAAGAATTACATTCTCTTAAAAAGACGGTCTCTCAGAACACTTGCCATGTAACTAAAAGGTATCAATGAAGTTTATGGAGGATGTGAGGTAATGTTCTTTGTAATGAAGGTTGGATCCAACGGGTATAGTTTCTATTATTGATTTTTAGTTAATGAATAACATATACTTCATAAATTGGGTGGAATGAATAAGTAGACAAGTTTGATAATGAATTTTAGAATTAAATATTTTTTCAAACAAAGAACAAAGTAGATAGGACAAATTAAAATAGAAAGATATGCAGAATCATAAAAACTGTAAATAGCTAATTAAATCATTTCAACTCTCATTTTTTTGATTATGCGTTACGATATAGATTTATAATAAATCTCATGCCTACATTAGTTGGCAATAAGTTTAGTCATAAAAAACAATACTTCCATTATTAAATAGTTGAGTAAGTAGCTTAAAACTCAAATACCATAAATGAGCATTATAAATAACATGACAAGTGAACAATGAGACAAACAATTGAAATGTATAACTATTTACGTGAACAAATGAAATTAGGAACTTGGAAACTTTAGTACTATTACAATGGACCTTCACGCAAACTTGGATGAAAGTATCCCAATTAATTTGGTGTACATAATATTTAAATGTTACATTGATTAAATCTTATATTCAAACCATAATTTTCTCCATTTCTTATGCTATTGAGTAATCATTTTTCAATATAAGTATATTTTATAATATAAGTTTACTAATTTATCTTCGAAAATATATAAACTTTAAATACATAATTTTTATTGATTATTTAAAGTCATTAAATATTTGCGTTTTTTGAGCTGATTTTTTACTTTTGAAACAATTTTATATAACATTATTTAAATTTCTGCATTTAAATTTCTCACGAGTTGTTATTATATAAAAAAATCTTTTGCTATTATGTATTTAGTTTGATTTAAGAGCATCAATTAAATTAAGTTGAATAAAACAAAACACTTTTACTTTATTTTTTGGGGGGCTACAATTTTACTATTGTTTACTTTTTTTCAAATTAAATTATTTTTCCATACCAATTTTTTAATTGAAAATCCAAATAAGTAATTCTTATTTGTAGAAAAAATAATTAATAATACACTTTTTGAAAGCCCTAATAAAGGTTATTCTAATTTGCTTTTAAATACATTCCAATTCAATTAAAACTCTAAATTTTATTATAATTAAACTTTTTGATAGATCATAGATCATAGATCCAATATACAAGTTACCCTCTTGTGACTTTGCATGTCCATTTCCATCCACATGATGACATGAATCATGATTTAATTAAATTAGGATTAATTTTAATCTCTTGGTTGTCTTATATGTTTTTAAAAATTTGAGTCCTAAAATTTTGATTTGTGTGGGATTTATATCCTTTTTAACGTTAGCTTCTAATATTATGTTTTTGGTGACTAAGGCCCTAAGATATGATATATTACTATACTCTAACAGAATATCGAAAAAAACATGATCATAATAGGGGAAAGAGATTAAAAACTTGTGACATTGGCTTTTGATACTATGTTAACGAACATGCTCAACTAAAAGTTTAAACGGGTGGTTAAGGCCCAAAACATACTCCTTATGTTCCTTAAAAAGGTGTCCACTTTTCATTTTTGGTTGTTTTATTTGTTGTTCCTTTAAAGAATTTTCCTATCAAAAATAAAGTTACTTATCCTCATTTAAATATTTTATTAATGCTTATGGTCCTCACATATTCCTCACTAACTTCATTTAAACATTATTGTAATCCTTATTATCCCCTCAAATATTCCGCTAACTTTTTTTAAAATATTTTTTTGTTAGTTGTGGTCTCTATATTTTTCTACTAATTTTCTTCTAATATTTTTTAGAAATTACTAAGTAACAAATAACAGTAATTTATAAATCAAATTAGATTCCTAAAAGCCCCAACCCTTTTAAATTCTTCCACAAAAAAGGTGATTTGTCAATATTACAAATCACTGTTATTTACTTAGATTACCTCTATTTTTTAATATTTATGGTCCTCACTTTTCCGCCATCAAATTTATTATTCAATAAAATAATATCACAACTATGTAAAAGATTTTCCTCCCTCGTCCCAATATACTGCTACTAACAGTGATATTTTC
Organism: Amaranthus palmeri; assembly: GCA_019776075.1. Taxonomy (NCBI): domain Eukaryota; kingdom Viridiplantae; phylum Streptophyta; class Magnoliopsida; order Caryophyllales; family Amaranthaceae; genus Amaranthus; species Amaranthus palmeri. Next base: position 1,537,186 of record JAAKBH010000015.1, read on the forward strand.
TACACAAGATGTCACAATCGGGTGTGAAATTAGATACCGAGCAATTCCATAGTGAATTTCACATTCTACTTCCTCCATTCCATTATACTTGCTACTGACAGTGACATTTTCCAACACAACATGTTACAATCGGGTGCGAGTATTTTATAACAGAAGAATTATTTTTCTTTATACCCGTTAACATTCCTTATGAAAACTTCATTAAGCAACGGAGGAAGTAGTACGTATCCCGAGAAAAGATCGGAAACACAAGATCATTCTAGGGGAAGTTAATCAAGACGAAGATGCCAGAATAATTAGTAAATTATAATTCCCAAAAGCATAAATGTAATCATAATTAGGTCCACATTAAGACACCCTGTTAATAAACTAATTATTATGATTAAAAATTGGGGCCAGATTATCACTGTATAAACATGATAACGTGAGTACCAGAACTTACTTGACTCTTTCTCTTATATTGTATTGCTTGATATTGTCTCTTCCACCCACTCCCCCAACTAAGCAACAATTGAACATGGATTATTGTTTAATTAATTAACCAAAACTTCATTGTTATCATCGATGAATTGCTCTGGAATATTGTTTTATTATAATTAAATAAAAATAGTAGTACTAATTTTAGGCCTAATTGCTTAATTAACTTATTATAAACCATTTATGGGTCATGATTTCATGGCTTGTTTATCCCAATTTTTGTGTTAAACAAGTAGATATGATAATGTGCATAAATACATGGGAGGATTTCAATCAAGAAATTTGTGTGAAAACAAGCAAATTTTAAGGGTTCTTTTGTGTTGTATCTAGATAATATATCTTTTATTTTTTTTGAATAAATCTAGATAATATACCTCCGTTTCATTACTATTGTTGAACTTAAACGATGAATAATTCCAATAATTTTTATGTAGCAAGTATTTAAGAACGAGAGAAGTTAAAATATTTAAAAAAAACATACTTTTTTTTTAATCAACTAATTTTAAACTTATATGGTAGTCACTACAAATAAATAACGTTATAGCGACGGTTCGTTTTATTGTCAAATAATTGCTAAATGGTGAAAAGTGGCCCGGGCAACGGGCTGGTGATGGCCCACAAGGCTGACGTTATTTTGGTGGATGCTGAATTAAAAACAAAAGCGTGATAGTCGCTAAAAATCACTGAAAAGGGGCGACCACATTGGTGACGAGACGAGCCGTGGCAACAATAAAATGAAAATTGATTTTGTCAACAAGTGTGTTCTACTAATCGTACCAACTTTAAGTCTGAAATAAGAACATATGCACATAACAACAATAATTTGTAGCCTAAAGTTTTCATGAAATATAATTTCTTTTATTCTCATGATGATAAAATTTTAATCATAAAAAATTACTTATAATTTTCCAATAGGTAATGACTATTGACTAATATAAAGATAATTAGTATATAATAGAAAGAAAACACAACTATTAAACTTGTCACGAAATAATTCTAACTAAATTACGGTAATAGAAAGAAAACAAACACAACTATTAAACTTGTCACAAATGATTCTAACGGAATAATTCTAACTTCGACTATCAAACGGGAAGCAAACATAGCAAATAGAGTTGAGAAATGAGAATCACGGTTAATTGTTGGTCGGAAAGTCTCTTGATAACAATGGTGCAAACCAGAAAGGAGGGCAAAAAAAAAAAAGGGAAAACACAGAAATGAAAAAAAGTAATAATATAGACATTTGCTCTTATTTCTGAAACACAAGCAACCTGAAAGTTCAAGCATAGAAGATGATTGAACTATGCAGTATTCTGTAAAGAAATAAAAGAAATCAAACACAAGCTTAAATCCCTTCTTCCCACTTTACACACATCTTCAAGAAGCTAAAAAGATACACAAGAGAAAAACATCTGAATTCTCTGTAGTCTGTATACATCCTCTCTCGCTTTTCTTTTTCGCTCCTCCCTTTTCGACCACTCGATTTGGTCAATCTTCCTGACCGTCGACTACATCAGGACGTAGGAAGGGTTTTTGATCATATCCAAGCAAGAGTTCCGTCTAGGAGGAGACTTTACTGATATCTCTGCTCGATCGATTATATTTCATGTGGCTCTTTACAAGTTGTCCGGCAGCAATCGCAGACATTAAAGAGAGCTCACCGGCAAGAACAGAACCAGCAACAATGGAGGCCAAAAGCCTGCTGTTTCCTCCGGCGGCCTCCCTGTTTGCACCTCTGACTCCCAATAAGTTTAGGCATGCTGCTTGAGAAGCTAATTGGGTTCCACCTCCTACTGTTCCAACCTGATACCAGTAGCAAAAGGTTAAGTATGAGGATAACTCCAAAACTAAGAGAAGACATTATTTTGAATTGAAAAATGGACCAAACTTTCCAGTTATTTACATGGCCCCATGATTTATGAGTACAGACATGAACAATTTTGGTGTAGATTCTAAAACATGCCACACAAAATTTAATGATCAGTAGTCACTACTCCCATGTGATGCTATCTGGCAAACTCAAAAATCAACCAAAGCCAAACCACAAGTTTCAATGCTTTTTGTACTATCTAAGTATTGCCCTACCATCATCAAAGAAAAATCTAAAGTTGACACCAAGAAAGCATACACATCCCAGAGTGGCTAGAATCTAGACAAATTGACACCAAAATTATCTAAAGTTGTAAACAAAGGCTCATGTTTGATACGCAAGTGGGTGGAAGAATTTTGAATATCATTTTGAAAAACTTAAATCCACCATTAAATGAATATGACATGATTTCATTATTTGCAATTACTGCTACAAACAAAGAAGAGTGTTAAATAGTCCAATTACCTCAATAGAAGGCATGCTAACCGAGATATGAAGATCTTTGCCATCATTAATGGCTTCCATCATGGTAATACAATGAGAACTTTCAACGTTTTGAGCTGGATCTTGGCCGGTTGCGATATAGATGGCAGAGACAATGTTGGCAGCATGCGCGTTAAAGCCACCAAGTGCGCCTGCCACGGCAGATCCAGTAAGATTCTTAAGCATGTTTAGCTCAACAAGGGAAGCCACGTCTGTCTTGAGGACCTTCTTTACAACATCCTCTCTGATGACAGCTTCACAAACGACAGACTTCCCCCTGCCTTCTATCCAATTCACAGCAGCTGGCTTCTTGTCTGAGCAGTAGTTTCCTATCAATTTGCAAAAGATTCCAACTTTAGCTTTATCATCTTTATATAAGAATTAGATCTCCAACAAACAATATAAAATCAATTTTATGATGACCCTTTATTAGATTCCTAAACATTTGCAACTGGTTTTTGACTATTCATCAAAATACAGAATCACCTGAAGATGCTAACTTTTTACCAAAAAACACCTAAAAAATTGACTAGATTGAAAGCTAAAACAACCCTTTTTATGAAATATATGCCAAGAGAAAATTTAACTATAAAGAAATAAGTTGAGCTCACCAGAGATTCCAATAACATCCATATCAGGGAAATCACTCTGAAGGAACTCCAACACATTCTGAACACCTTTAGACACCATGTTCATTCCCATAGCATCACCAGTGCTACAAGTAAACCTGACATACAAATTCTTCCCAGCAATCGCACACTTCACTTCCTGAAGTCTTGCAAATCTACTAGACCTATGATTCCCAAAAAACAACCATAAATCATCCAACACCCAACAATTATAGTAAATAACAAAACAAATCAGTCAAAATGACAAATCTATCAGCACTTTGACTTTAACTATCCCAAAAAATTAAGGCCCAACAAATTAAGGCCAGCTACATCCACATAATTTTTTTCCTATTTTTTTCATTTTTATTATTTCATCTAAACTTCAAATCGTTGGTTAATTGAAATAAACTTTCCTTACCAAACATCAACATCATAGACAAGCAAGTAAACTACCATCAAAACATTTAAAATTTTGAAATTAGTACAGCAAAAAGCACCATCATTTTCAAACAAAAGCTAATTAAAAAAAGCTTAATCAATATTGATAAAATAAAACACATACTTGTTGAAAACGAGAGAAACCGTTTCAAAATTAGCAGGATCCTCCAAGAAAAACTTCAATTCAGCAGCTCTTCTAGCTGATCCAAACCTAACAACTGGAGCTCTAGTCATCCCATCTTTCAAAATCACACTACAGGCACCACCTGATAAATAAATCGCTTTACACCCTCGATTAGTACTTGCAACAAGGCAACCTTCCGTCGTAGCCATCGGAACCGAGTACTCTCTCCCATCTAATAACAATGGTCCAGCAATTCCAACCGGAATTTGCACAAAACCAACCGGCATTTCACAACATTGTCCTAAAATTGACTCATAATCAAATCCATCCAACGGCAATCCCATCACTGACCTCCCTGTTATTCTTTGAAGCGCTTCTCGTCGAATCTTCGCTGCTCGGAAACAATCTCCAAGCTTCGACTCCAATGAATACGATGGAGTTGTCCCTTTAACAACCGATTCAACAATCTCTTCATCTTCCGGTGTGAGATCTAAGTTTTTCGGAATATTTTGAACTTCCAATTTCTTCTCCGGCAAAGGAATTGGAATTCCGCAAGGAGGACGCTTATCTTCTTTAAGAATTCGCTTCTCCTCCTCCATATTTTCCTCATCCTCTTCCTCTCCATAAGAAGAACGAGGAGAAATAAAAGATTGAACAAAATCAATTCCAAAAAACCCTAAAAGATATATAAACGAAGCCAAGAAAGTGACTATGGCGGCAATTTCGGAGAGAGAGACAACATGAAGAGGAGTAGAATTACGGATCTTCTCCCTCCATCGTTGAAGGAGAAAGTACACCACAGAGAAGAAAAGCGTCAGAAAAAAAGCGTTAGTAAGGTAAAGAGGAAGAGGCAAAGCATCAGAAGCTTTGGGAGATTCATCGCCATGGGAGATATCCTTCCGGCGAGAATGTTTAAGTTGCGGCGGCGCGTGAGGTTGTCGCCGCCTGATGTCCATTGCCGGAAAAGAGGAGAGAGGGGGGAGTTTGAGGGGAAGGGTAGAATTGGAAAAGAGTCAGCAAAATTGAATTTTGCTTTTTATTTTTCTTTTTTTTCTTTACGATGTCTAGTAGTTGTCTTTTCTTTTTTCTTTTTTCTTTTTCCTTTGGATTTGTTGGTGAAGAGGAAATGAAGGGGAAAATGAAGGGAGAATATATAGGGGTATTTGAGGGGCAGCGAGGAACGAGGAGTGAAAGATGTGGGCACGTGAGACTCGAGGGTTGCCAAACTTATGAGTTTGTGTTAAGTACTATTTATACACGTGCATACATTGTCATTAAATGTGAAATTATAAATTTTAATTACGGAAATTTCACCTGGTAATTCCGAGATTTTGGATTTTCCAATAAAATTTTTAAAAAATCAACGCGATAACACTGAGGTTTACCAAATTGTTTCACTATAACCGTGTTGCACAAGAAAAACGTTAGCAACCCACTATTGCAATTGCCATCGATTTTAACCTCCCAAAACATAAACTCTGAATCTACCATCTTTAAATTTGAGAGAAAAATATAATTTGGATGAAAAATGGTAGAGTTGAGGAAGGTTGAAACTCATTAAAATGGTGAGTCGCATAAAGAGGCGTACAATAGCCCTAAAGCTTCGAAAAAAATGTTTGTTAACGTTCTTATGTGTAAAAAGGTCACGGTGGAACAATTTGGTAAACATCATGGTTACCGTGTGGATTTTTTAAAAATTTTGATTACCATGTGGAAAACATAAACCTCAGGGTTACCACGTTGAATTTCTCTTATAATTATTTTACCATTATAATCCTATTTGACTATATTTTAATTAATAGAATACTGACAATATGAAAGTCATTTTGCTTGATGAATAGCGTCGTAGTCAACTATGATGCAAGTAAAAAAGAACGAAGGAAGTGAATAATACTCCCTGCTCCTTCCATTCAATTTATTTTTACATGTATTTCATAGAATTTTTTGAGTACAAATCATACAATCTATTAATTTTATTGTATAGTATAAGGCAGTTTAATTGTGATTTGTGAGCATAATATTTGTTTTTTTTTCATTAGACGCTATTAATGAAATTTGACTAATTGACATTTCTTTTTGGTTTGCATTTTTGGAAAATTTATATATCTACCTAATTTGTTCCCTTCCTAAAGCTTATTGGTTATAGTACCCTTGATCAAGGCCGATATATAAAATTTGAATAATTCCTAGAAATAGACTAGGTAAAAAACAACGTTACAACTTGGTACATATACGAGTACAAGACATTATTATTTTATAAGACTAAATTCAATAGGAAATGATCTTTTCGAATCAAATTCATCTATTACAATTAAAATTATAATGAATTATTAAATGACTTATTAAATTATATGTGTTTATTATTTATGTAAAGTTACATATGATAATGATATTAAGAGTCAATCGGAAATAATATCTTATATTTGTCATTAATTACAAGGGAAAACTTATCCAACCCACTAAAATTCCATTTCGTTGGGAGCCACTAGATATCAAGCATTAGGATAATGGAATATTGTTGTATTCCCTGCCTCGATATCTAATTTTAAAAATATCGATTTATTTTATATATTAGTTTAGAGCTCATGCATTGTGCAACGCACGGAGTTTGTTTATATTGACTTACATATCAAAATAAACTTCTAAAAAGATGCAACTACATATTAATGTAATCAAAATGTAATACGACAAAATATTCAAAATCTGATTTTTTGTTAACGTATTTTTATTTACTGAGTTTGAATGCATGTCGAAAAAGTCCATGTGCACAATTATATAATTTCCAATAAAAAATGATGTTATTTGGCGAAGCTTTTTAAATCTGCCATAATTCATTTCAAAATAAAATTAATAGGAGTAGTATTTATGATTTAATATTGCTTAAAAACATTTTATTGATTACTTTTAGTAAAAAGTTAAATAATATAATTATTTACAAAATCAAAGAAAGTACAAATTTATGTTTTTGTTGATATTTGTTAATCAAAGGTTAAGTTAATATTTTCTATTAATTTCTAAGTATATATAAAATGTACAATATTTATTTGTATAATTGTTTCAAATTTTTACGAAATATATGATAGTTAATTTTAAAAAATTTATATTCACGCAAATTCTCGTTTAAAATGATTTTATTATATGATGGTCGTAAATTAAGTTAAAAATAATCCAATCAAATATATTAGTATGTTACTACTAAAGCATATACTTTTCACACATAACACACTATAACAAATTTACCTTTTTGCGATATTCAATTTAATGGCATTAAAAAAATGCCACTGATTTATATTTTGAATGTAATAATTATGGGTTTTCCATTTTAGATTCCATTATAAAATGATTTACCAACACTTTATCTTGTCTTTAATGGCATATGCAATAGTTACTATAGTCTATAATGACATATGTGAATAATTTCACTAGATCCTATGTCACAAAAAACTTTAGCGTGTCTTTTTAATATGCTGCTAAAGAATCTAATAAACATCACTAAATCCTCTATATATATACTATTAGCAATTTGAAATAGCGACATATAATTTATATCTCAGTAAAAACAAATTATGTTGTAATGATATACATCTTTCTTATAATACGATAATCTGAATTCTGATCATACAAGATTTTCTTCTGTTTAATGTTGAGATTGTATAAATGAGAATTATAGTATCATTGATCAATTAGGCAGAGAAAATTTGACCAAATCATAGAGTTGTTTAAAGGTTGAGATTGAAAATAGACTAGGTAGAAAAACAACGTAATCCTGATCCATGTAAGAAGTTAAGATACTCCATTATTTATTATTTATATTATATTATACGAATAAATTCAATATGAAATAATCTTCTCGATTGAAAATCAATTTACGTGGGCAGCAGATTGGGTTATGATTTATGTAATTTCGAAAATTTGCAAATAGATTTCATATTTAAGAACTAAGTCGGCTTATTAATTGATTGATAAACTAGTTGTTTAAGTCAACTGTTACAAAATTATTGTTAAATTAATTTATTAGCTGTTGGTTGTTTATTAAAAATAAGTAAGCTAAAAGTCAATAGACAATAAAAAAAAACCTAGAAATAGTAGTTTTTTATTTTAGCTTAAAAACCGGCTTTTCCAGAGATTTAAAAGATATTTATCAAACTTTTATTAACTGTTTGACCAATCAAAAAGTCAAAAACCTAAATTCAACTAAAAACGCAATTGACAAACACCTCTATATATTTGCTGGTATATTTTGTAGTACGCAAGCATTATTCTAGTATGTGTAGAAGATTTTTTATTTTATGTGTTCTCTCAGTTTTTATTCAATATACTCACAAGTAATATTCTATTTGAGGAGAGAGAAACTTAAACATGATTTAATTTCATTTAATTTCCTTAGACATCTACAAGTTCAAATACATACAAGTATAAGAACTTATTGGATTCCTTTGGACTTTATTTATAGCTTCTGTGAAATGCATTGATAGATATTGAACCTCGAACAAATGTTTTAACACTGCACAAAAAGCAACTGAGAACATCAAATAAAAGAAGCAATATTTTTTTTATCTTTATTGGGAATAATCACTACAACAAATTTAACCTTTTACGACATTAGATTTAGTGGCATATAAAAAATGCCTCTGATTTATATTTTTAGTGTAATATTATTGGTTTTTATTTTAAATTCCACCATAAAGTAATTTAGCGACATTTTATTTGGTCTTTAGTGGCATATGTAATTGTTATTATAGTCTATAGTAACATTTATGAAAAATGTCACTAAATCATATGTCACAAAAAAATTTTAATGTGATTTTTTATTATGCTATAAGAAATTAAAGTACGACATTTAAATTAAATATCATTAAATATATTTATTTTACAGTTTGAATTTTTAAAATTAATTTTACAAAATGAATTTGTTCTATATCTCCTTCTCGATCCATTAATAAAATTGGATCCGTATTTCAAATAATCAGTATATAGAGTAAAGACATTAAAGTACATTAATGACAACACGTGATTCAACACCTAATGTGTGGGATGCTTCGCAAAATTTGGTCCGCAAGTTTTGTATAAAATGGGTTTAACAATACATTTAAACCATTATCAAAATAGGGGTTAGGTTTCATCATCTATGGAAAATTGTTCTAAGATCAAGTGATCCAAAATTGCAAGTCTAATTCACATTATCTAAGGTCAAAGAAACAATTTATAAAAAATAATCAGTTGATGTGAGTTTTATTATTGTTTCTATTATAGTATCAGAGCCTGTTTTTTAAATTCTATCATGGTATCAAAGCTTGATTTGTTGTTGGGCCTTTTATACTGGACATTTAATCTTACCACTAGTTAAGAGACCTTTAATTGGATGTTTATTCCCAATAGGTTTTTAACCCTTCTAGTGGGCTGAAATTCTAAGGACACTCACGTGTGAGGGGGAGTGTTGAAGTGCCCATGTATTTACCTATATGTGAGTTAGTGTTATAACCTATTGAAGTTGATATTATAACATATTAAAGTTGGTATTATAATCTATTAAAATTGGTATTTAGAGTTGGTGTTATAATCTATTAAAGTTGGTATTATAACCTTTTTTGAGATACCAACTTTAATGGGTTATAATACCAATTACTCCAATAGGTTATAATACCAACTTTAGTAATTTATAGCACCAACTTTATATAGGATTATACAACGCGCATTTTTCTTGTAGTAGTTTTCTTTTATTAATATTGGGCCGGCCCATTTGACACGTGTCATATATAAAGACGGTCTCAAGTAAGAATTTGTGCTATAATTTATTATAGCAATTCTATATGCGCGCCTAACCCATAATTTGTTCCGTTTGGAATCAGAGGAGAGGATAAATGATTGCCCACGAAATGAATTATAAACTATCGCTTAAAACAGAACCTCCCGAACATTCTCTCAACCGAGTCAAGCGATACAGGTTGGATTGAGCGGTTGTGGTGCGAAAGAACATATGTAGAAAGAGAAGGTCGAGGCTTTGGTCGAGCAAGCATCGGGTGTATCAGAACAGGTTTTCTCAACAACCAACATTCACTATAACATCTATATATCATCTGATCAATCATTCAAACAACATATTCATCACATCATATATTATCACCATATCTAACAAACATAAATCGATTCCATATATCTCTCTTTTACCTTAGTCTACCTCATAAAAAATTAATATTTTTATTTTTTTTAATACGTATTAAGATATCTTATGTAATTCGTACAATCCATTTTCGTAAGCATAATATTATCTCCATATTTGGTAGGAGTTCATATTTTATTTTGGTCAACCATACTAATTATTTTGAATCCTTTAAAAAGCTGCATTTAAATAATGAATACGTATACAATATTTTGTGCAAGAAAAATGTGTGCTTATACTCCATATACTTCTATATGGTCCCAACTTCCGCGTAGAATATCGTCCAATGGAAAGGACTTGCATATCCCTCTCCAATCTCCAAAGCTAGGTAAATGGTTTATTCAATAATATGCAAAATTATTTATTAATTATTAAAAAAAATTAATATTTACGAGATATATATATGGTCAATAAAAATAATAAAAAACACAAATATTATAGTAGCATTGTCGAGTTTTTATGAATATAAGTATATGACTTGTTAGAGTTTAAAATTATATACCAGGACTATTTTCTGAAATATATACCAAGACAGTTTTTTAGTAAAAGGAAAAAAAAGATATCTAAAATCCCGAATTGATGAACTACATTATGAATATATGATTCTAACAAAAGATTCACATTTTATTTATTGTTAAATTTCTTATTTACATGATGACAATTCATAAAGTTAAAAACTAAAATCTTCAATCTCTATTTTTTCGACCCATGCCCAAAAAAAGTTCAAAATTAACAAGACAAATATATTATCATGATTAATAACCATATAGAAAAAATAAATTATTAGAAGAGTATTAAATACTCCCTCGATTTTCATATGTTTTTCTAAAATAGAATTTACGAATTTTAGTGTTAAACTTTAACAATGATTTCTCTTCAATATTTATAGGAAAAAACATATTAAACTACGTATCTTGATAGATTCGTCTGAATATATATTTTTAAATTATTAATTTTTTAAATTTTTTTATAAACTCACAATTTAAATTATTTGACGTTTAAATTTTCATTGTGATCTGTGCAAAAAATAATTAAGAAAAACAAATGAAAACAGATGAGCTAGAGTTACCACTTTACCCCATGTCCTCCTCCTCCTCCTCGCCCTCAGCCGTTTATTCTCCCCCCCCTAATAATCAATTAGTATGTCCTACTTGAAAAAAGTGACATGTTTAATCTTTATGACATACTAAAATAAAAATAAAATGTAACATGTCCTACTAAAATTATTGTACGTGCTAGGAATATCAAGTCATCTGGTTATCAAATTTACTTACATCATAAAATTCGGATTATTTTTGGTTAATTTATAAGTGAGACTGTGATATTATTGTAAGAAATCATGAAAAGATTGAATTATTTTAGGTATAATTTTTAAAAAGTAGATTTAATAATAATACTATAATTTGTATTTTTTTTTTTTTTTGCAAAGTGTATAGTATTTGATTGTTTTAAATATAACTTAATCCTTAGTTTTTTATTCTTAGTATTTTATATAAAGTGACTTAAAATTTATGATATTGTGCAAGTTCATGAGTATAAGACTATTTCTCTAATCAAAATTTATACCGTATGGCTTAACAGGCTTATTATTGTGACTTGTGATTCATACAAGTTAGTGATGTTACCTACTCATTCAATTATTTGGTTCTTAGCTTATGGTCCGCTCTTATCTTGTTGGTTGATCAAACAGTAAAAAAAAAGTTTGGTCAACGCCTTTTAAAGCAACTGAAAAGCTGATTTTTAAGCCAAAATGAAAAAATTGTTCTCGCTAGCTTTTTGGTTGACTTTTGGCTTATTAACCTACTTATTCTCTAATAAACAACCAACAGTCAATATCAAATTTACCAAACATCTTTACGAACAGCTAGTTTTTTCAACTAACTTAAACGCCAATAATAACTGCCAATATTTCTAACTAGTCAAACAAGCCAATTATAATTGTCAACAACCAACAGTCAACAGCCAATTACCAAAACCCCATTTATATTTTTACTTCTAAATTGTTGTTTCCTAGAAGTTGACTGGACGAATATGCTTTTAATTAATAAACAGGTCACAACAGTCTTTTTCGTTCATGAACATGTCCACCAAAGCGGGGTATGTAACAAATTTCAAAGATGTATAAAGATTCATCAAATTTTGATTAGATGATATAATCATATCCTAATTTTCATCAGAAACTTATTCATTGCTAAATATTACATTTAAGTGATCCAAACTAAATCCAAATTAATATTATGTACACAGCAAAATCAACTTTGATTAGTGCATTTGTGAAGAATCAAATTCCCCATGTGTTTCTACACATGACATGGGTAATTATGTGAGATAATATTGACCAGTTAATATAATAGTTTGATGGGCTACTTAACAACCATACAATTATGTCGATTTGGGAATTAATCTAATTAAATTTGTGCGCATACATCTCTACTTTTATGTAAACTTATGTATAAAACGATCCATCGATTATCAAATTTTAATTTGTAAGATTACAAATATGAATCTCTTTCTACTCCCTCTATTCCTTTTTGATTCTACACTTCACCCTGAGAATAATCACACATTTGGATTATTTTTAATAATTCAACATTTACCCTAAGTTTGCAGTCAACGTAATGTTTTATTTTATAGTAATTCAACCTGTACCCTTAGTTTGCTATCAACATACTCTGTCAGTGTTCTAACAACAAACTAAGGGCGAAGATGGTTTATTAAAAAACTAATCCAAAGTTAAGATTATTCATAAGCTAATGGTTGAAAGGTTGGATTATAAATATTAGGATAAATGGAGATTAATAATCCCAACTTTGCGTGATCCGCTCAAAACAATCCCAACTTTCGATTATTTTCTAATATACCTAACTTTGCCACTTTGTTGCTCAGGACATACCCTTTAATATGGTAACCGGTTATAACAGGTAAATCACCTTTTTTGTCATGGAAATAAGAAGGATAATGGAGATTAATAATCCCAACTTTGCGTGATCCGCTCAAAACAATCCCAACTTTCGCATATTTTCTGTTATAACCGGTTACCATATTAAAGGGTATGTCCTGAGCAACAAAGTGGCAAAGTTAGGTATATTAGAAAATAATCGAAAGTTGGAATTGTTTTAAGCGGATCACGCAAAGTTGGGATTATTAATCTCCATTTATCCTAAATATTATTTATTCCTAAAAATTATATATTATAAAACTTTACATCAAGGAAAAATCTAACAAGAACACAGATAAATATATTTTATCGTTAATATATATTCAAAAACCTTATTTAAATTTTTCTCAAGCGGAAAACAAGAAGTGAAAAAAAAAATGAAAGGAGTAATATTTTTAGAAAATTATTGATGAAGATTTTACAAGTTTTAAGCTTAAAGTATTTGTAATTTGTTTGATAGAGTACACCATACCATCAATTTATATTTTATGTTTTTGATTATGTGTATTTTTCGCAGGCCGAGCCTAGATATTTGGGGGCCTTGAGCGAAATAGTATATTGAGGCTCTTTTTCCATGTAATTAATAACATATATGGACCTTCTACAACCATTAATTTTGCTTTTTTGACATGAGATCCTGGGCAATGACCCTTATTGCACACCCATAGAGCCGGCCCTAATTTTTTTTATAATGATACAAGTTCATAATCATATCACATCTAATTGATCAAAGCAACATGAAAAAATGATGGATTTTATAGAAATGATTAATTTTATATAAATGATTAATTTTTAAAGAACTCATATATGACCAAATTAGTTAGTCAAACATGTATAACAATTTGAAAATTCAAACTTACGTACGTAATCTTAGATTTTTGTTCCTTTATACACTTAAAATATATATTGCCGCATTAGGAATCATTTATCAGATCATTCATAACTCATTGTCTGCTTTATTACTATTTATTACAAATTAGGTATGATTTGTTTAGATTTTACTACTTTTACAAATTATATTTGAATATTTGTAGAATTGTATATAGATGACAAAACTCATGGCCCGGGATTGAAAATATATTTAAATAGGAAAATTTTTACGTCACTACGAATAAATAATCAACAACGACACTTATAAGTTATAATCGCCATTTAAGGTCAGTACTTTAAAAGAAAACACAATATAAAGATTGATCGATTTTTAAAAAATAATAGAAAGGTGGGGTTTTTTAAAGATTACAACAAGCAAAATGTGGGATATTTAAAATTAAATTTTCCTATATCATCATCATCATCATCCTACCCAGTATATCCCGCTAATAGAAAAACTATGGATAAGGTCTGGGAAGGGAAGGAAGGCGGCAACTCATACCCATGAAAAAGAGCGCGGCCAAAGGAGTCCCTTGACTCGTGAACGATAAAGAGAAGTATATATCTGCACGGGAAAGCTAAATAAAATGCCTATAAAAAAATAAATAAAGTTTTCTATATATATTATTATAAAATCTTATTGCGAATTACTTCACAAATTCTTGTATGAGACGGTCTCACCGTGAGATGTGTTTTATACTGTTATTTGACACTAAAAAAATAACAGCACAGACAAAGTAGTACACTTGACAACAATTTTTAGATGGTTCGTGACCACATTTTATTTTACAACTATTAATAATACTAACACTTTACATGTTTTCCTCATTCTACATGCATTGATTTTGATTTTTGACCTATGTGTGCAAATACGTCTAATAATATATATTCCCTTCTATTCTAATCTAATGTACTAATTTACGATAGATTGATATAGACTCCCACATGGAAAAGTGAATAGGGAAAATATGTGTGGAAAGAAGACATGAATAAGAAAAAATTATCAAATACAAATATTTTGATGTGAATGTGTTATAAAAAAAATGAGACGTTTATTGGAGTATATATAAGACAAAAGTAAAAATGTTAATTTGTTACCTTTTATAACTAAAAAAATGATTGAAAATACACATATATGTGTTAGAGTGTATAATATATTCTGGAGCCTCAACCATCAGCTTAAGCTAATGGTTGAGGCCTCAGCATATGTTATACACTCTAACATTCTAATGGTTGAGGCCCCAGAATATATTATACACTCTAACAATATGTACCGGTTGATATAATTGTTGTTGATTTGCTATTGTATAGGTATGGACAATATTTACATTTATATTTTTATAACTTTTTCATACATGCATGTGTTTCATTTTTATTTAATTTTCTTTCATAAATGTTTTTTAATATGTTGCATATTTTGTTATCATCATTATAGGTTGTAAAAACATATTTATGTAATATATTACCTCACATATGGTTATGACACAGTTACCAATGTATTTTCAGACACTTATCACATTTTCTCCCTACACAGGTTGATTTAGTGTCTGTAGATGACACTACAAAAAAAATGCAACTTACCGACCAAAAAACTACCGACTAGCCGAAATAGTCGGAAATTCCGACTAATTTTCCGACTAAAAGGCGGTAGTCGGAAATTCCGACTATTTTGCTACTAAATTTGGTTTTGGTCGCAATTTTAAAAAAAAATAAAAATAATTAATTATTTTCCGACCAACTTCCGACTTAATTTTAGTCGGAAAATTTTCCGACCATTTTCCGACTAAAATGTGATCGGTATTTGGTCGGTGGTATTGAGAAATTATTTTATCTTAATATTGGCCTGGAGGACTAATTTATAAATGTTGGGCGCTGAATCATAACATGTATAGGTTGTTGTCTCAGTTGGTAAGTGATGTTGCTTGTGTCCAGCAGGTCTTATGTTCGACTCCTATGGGTAGCATTTTGTTGGTTTTCTTCATTTTTACTAATCAACTAACCAACTAATAATTAATGTACTTTAATACACTAATAAAAATACTAATATTACTACATGAATATGACTAATACTTTATATACTAATACACTCATAATAAAAATAAAAATAATATATAATAAAAATAATAATAATAATATGACTAATACTATACTAATGCGACTAATAGTACACTAATACGACTAATGCGGCTAAATAACTAATAAAGTACTAATAATCTACTAATATGAGTAGTTATATACTTATACAACTAATATTATACTAATGAAACACTAATACGTACGACTAATAATGCATTAATACGACTTATACGACTAAATAACTAATAAAGTCATAATATAATGTATAAATACGAGTAATGATAAACTTATACGAGTCCCAATAGCTAATATGACTAATACTATATTAATTAGACTATTAGTTTTCTCTTGATGATGTCGATTTTATTCCTAAAAAAGTTTCTAGCGAGATGAGTGATCAGATTCTTAGGCCTTATATTAGAAGTGAGGTGGAGATGGCCCTTGCTGAAATGCACCCGTGCAAGTCTCCGGGGCCGGATGGTCTTCCTGCCTTATTCTATAAAAAATATTGGGCTTTTGTGGGTGATGATGTTTGTCACGTTGTGCTTAATTTTTTGAATAATGGTGTGATGCCCGACGACCTCAATTTTACTTATGTGACTCTTATTCCTAAGGTTAAAAATCCAACTAAGATGACCGATATCCGTCCGATTAGTTTATGTAACGTTTCCTATAAACTAATCTCCAAGATTCTTGCTAATAGAATAAAGGCCTTTCTTCCCAATTTGATCGACGAAAATCAAAGTGCGTTTGTTCCGGGGCGGTTAATTACGGATAATATTATTATTTCCTCGGAAGTTTTTCATTTTATGAGTAATAATAATGCTAGGAAACGTGGTTGTATGGCCTTAAAGCTCGATATGAGCAAGGCCTACGATCGTATGGAATGGGATTATATTGCTTATGTCCTTATTAAAATGGGTTTTCCGGCATTATGGATTAGTCGTGTTATGCATTGTGTTACGTCGGTTAAATATTCATTTTTGGTTAATGGAGCGGCTTCGGAGGTGGTAACGCCTCATAGAGGTCTTAGACAAGGGGATCCTTTATCCCCCTATCTTTTTTTGTTATGTGCCGAGGGCCTTAGTGCTCTTATTCACAAGGCCCATAATGAGAAAATTATTCATGGTATTTCTATTTCTCGTTCTTCTCCTATTCTCACTCATCTATTTTTTGCAGATGATAGTTTGATTTTTGCTCAAGCTAACGTTCGGGAAGCGGAAGCGATTCTTGATATATTAAAGAAATATGAAAGATTGTCGGGCCAATTTGTGAACCTCAATAAATGTGAAGTATCTTTTAGCAAAAGATTGGGGAGTGACATTCGGAGGCGTGTTGGGCGCATTCTTGGATTTAAAGAAGTCCTTGCCCATGACAAATATTTGGGCCTTCCTACATTATTCAAACGATCTAAGAATATTTCTTTTGCTAGCATTAAGGAACGTATATGGAAAAAGCTTCAAGGTTGGAAAGAAAAGCTTTTGTCCAAGGCCGGGAAGGAAATTTTAATCAAATCAGTCGCTCAAGCCATACCGACATACGCTATGAGTTGTTTTAAACTTCCTCATTCTTTTTGTGATGATGTAGAGAGGATTATTAGGAACTTTTGGTGGGGGTCTTCAAACTCATCCCGTGGAATTCCTTGGAAAGCGTGGAAGGAATTATGTCGTCCTAAGTTTGAAGGTGGTTTGGGTTTTAGGGACCTTCGACTTTTTAATGACGCTCTTTTGGCTAAACAATTTTGGCGTTTGCATTGTAATCCTGAGTCGCTTTTGGCTAAAGTGATTAAAGCCAAGTATTATCCAACATCGACTATTTGGGAAGCGAAAATTGGAGGCACTTCGAGCTACGTGTGGAAAAGTATAAGGGGATCTCGTTATATTTTGGATCTTGGGGTTCGGTGGAAAGTGGGAAACGGAAAGTCTATTAATTTTTGGTCGGATGCTTGGATTGGGGGTCCGGGAACGGGCAAATTAATCACGACTCCTAGATTGCTTGATAAAGACACTAAGGTGGCGTCGGTCATTGATCAAGATAGTCGTTCTTGGCGTCTTGATTTATTATCGAATATTTTATATCCTATTGATGTTGAGCGTATTCGGCGTATTCCCATTAGTTCTTTCGATTGTCCTGATTTACGGGCTTGGGCCGTAAGTGAGGATGGTTTGTTTCGGGTCAAGGATGCGTACTTATTAGCTCTTAATTCCATTTTGCAGGCTTCTTCCTCGACGGGCCCGGATCCTATTTGGCGTAAGCTTTGGTGTCTAAAGATTCCTCCGAAAGCCCGGATTTTCCTTTGGCGTGCTTCTTGGGACATCTTACCTCATGGCATCAATCTTAAGAAGAAAGGAATCGAGAACGTGGAAAATTGCTCTCGTTGTGGTCAACCGGAAAATAATTTGCATACTTTGTTCGAATGTCCTTGGGCAGTTCAAGTTTGGAAGCAGGCCCATTCTTTTTTGGAGCTTTTACCTTGGGCATCATTTCGTGAATGGCTTGGAAAGCTATTGGAGTTTAGGCCCATTGAAGAAGTTGAGCTTTATACTACTTGTGCTTGGTTAATATGGGGAGCAAGTAATGACTTTATTTTTGAAAAGTTATATGTGGACCCTGATTTTTGTTTTAAGAAGGCCCATGATATTTTGGTGGAATATCAAAGAGCTAATATTTTGGTGTCCTCTTCTCAAGTCCGAAGAAAGCATGTTTTTTGGCTTCCTCCCGAAAATGGGATCATCAAAGTTAATGTCGATGCCGCTACTAAACCTCATGAAGACAAAATAGGATTGGGAGTCGTAGCTAGAGACGCATATGGATCGGTTTTATTGTCAGCCTCGAGGACGGCGTGGCCTTTTGTTTCCGTTGAACGATCGGAGTTAGCGGCTTTTGAGTGGGCGGTTGAGTTAGCCATTTCGGAAGGCTGGCAGAACGTTGTTTTTGAGGGTGACGCCCAACTTATTGTTCGTGCTCTCCAAGGATTACATAGCCGCAATTTTCACACTCAAATTTTAGTAGACAATATTATTCATAGAGTCTCTTGTATAGATCATGTTTCCTTTTGTTTTTGTTTTAGAGAGGCCAACTTAGTTGCTCATCGGTTAGCCAAGTGGTCGGTTTCGAGTTTATGTTGTCAAACTTGGCGGGATGGGGGTCCACCTTGGATCTCGGATATTGTGTTTTCTGATTTTCATCATTAATAAAAGTTGAGCCTCGCCTCTTTTCTTCAAAAAAAAAAAAAATTAGACTATTAGTACACTAATCGAAATAATAATAATAATAATAATAATAATAATAATAATAATAATAATAATAATAATACAATAATATGACTTACTATATACTAATAAGCTAATAATACACTAATACGAGTAATAACATAATATACTAATACAAATTATTAATACTACATTAATTATTCACTAATACGAGTAATAATATAATTTATACAACTAATAATTTATTAATTCTAAACTAGTAAGACTAATACGGTTAATAATATACATTGCATGCACTAATACGACTACTTATAAAGTAATATAAAAAATAATATACAATAATAATATAGGAGTACTACACTAATACCAGTAATAATGTACTAATACGAGTAATAATATACTAACATGGAGTAATAATTACTAATAATATTTAGATTTATTTGAATCAAATTTAACTAATATGACTATTAATACATTAATACAACTACTAATAATATTTACCTTTATTTAAATCAAATTTAACTAATAATAAAATAATAGGAGCACTAATAATACATTAATACATTAATACGGGTAATAATGCACTAATACGAGTATTAATATACAAATACGATTAACAATTTACTAACACTATACTACGACAAATAATACATGAATACGACTAAGTATATATACTAATAGTCAACTAATACGAGTAATAATATATTTTTTTTTTTGGAAATTATTAATATAACTAATAATAATAATAATAATAATAATAATAATAATAATAATAATAAAAATAAAAATAATAATAATAATAATAATAATAATATACTAAGTACTCGGTGTATTATGTTATAAGTACAATAACATTGCAAAGACAATCACTAATTAACACTTGACCTACTGGTTGGAGTGTTAGTCTTGTATCCAAGAGGTCTTGGGTTCGATTCCTGTGTGAGGCATTGTGAGGACTGAGGATGCTGCAAAGGTCACGTGGCAGGAGGGCAACTGGAGTTGGCAGCGACGTGGTAATGATGTGGCATCTGCATCATCATTAAAAAAAAATTTTTTCTTTTTTTTTAGCGACCAGGAAGGTGGTCGCAAAACGGTCGCAAATATATTTTTTTTTTTTATTTTTTTGTCATTTTGGATTGAATTCTTAAATATACTTACCGACTAATTTCCGACTAACGGGTAGTCGGAAATTTCCGACTAATTTCCGACTACCCATTTTAGTTGGAAAATTCCGACTGTTTTCCTACTAAAACGAGTTACCGACCAATTTATACCGACTAAACCAAAACAGTCGGAATTTAGTCGGTATAGCTCTATACCGACTAAAATCCGACTGTTTTAGGTAGTCGGAAAGTTGCATTTTTTTTGTAGTGTGATGAATTATCGATACATGTCAATGAAATTCTAAACTTCTAGTCCATCCAGGTAGTTCTTTGAGATGTTTACCTCTGCGAACAGCCTAACATGTAGTTGTATCTTTTTTTAAAAAAATCACACAAAGATATCTATATAGGTTGGCTGACAAACATCAAGGCGGACTTTTGTATGACGGAGTGATTATATGATGAGATATGCTCGTTGGTGAATTACAAATGATATACATTTGCTCTTACGTTCTTTGATTGCAGGGAACATCTTCTTGTACACTTGGCATATAAGGCTAAATTGTAGGGCAGGCACAAACAAATGGGCGGCACGGAAAATCGCATGACAAACTCTTAAATGTTAATATCATGCGGTCTGAACCATCAGCTTAAACTAATATATCACTTTTCAATGTTGCTCTCTTGATTTGAAAATTCTTAGTCCGCTAGGTACTTAAGTACACCACATTTTGCTATCTAATTACTTAATTAGTGCCATCTAGGCAAATTAAAAAATAAAAAAAAAGTAAAGATCAGCTAAAAAGATCAAATCTACGTACAAGTTCTTGGATCCAGACCGTCCACACGTAAGAAAGTACAAATTTCACTTTAACAAGTGTTTGCTGTAAAATGTAAATTATAATAAAAAATTCCTAACAAAAAGACTAAAAAATAATAATAAAATAAATAAAATTAAAAAAATAATAACAAAACTCTCCTTATTAATTTTATCATATAAGGGTAATTTGTTAATCTCACAAATAAACGTTATTTACTTAGAACTGCTCAAATTATGATAGCTCTTCATGTAATAACTATATTATTATATACATTAGACGGATCGTTTGGTGGGTATTATTAGTGGGAATAAGAATAATTTGTAATGTAAATTTTCATGATATAAATTATGTGATTTGTATGGTAATGAAAGTTTGATCATAAAAAGTTTTTTAGTTCACAATTTTTCATTAACATCTAATATTACATTTTCAAATGAAAATGAAAGTTAGCTAGTTTGGCAAGCTGAAAGCCTGAAAGTCCTAGTTATTTTTGTTGGTTTTAAAGTTAGCTAGATAAAATATGATCAGGTATTAGATGCTGGTTTTTTATTATAGAAAAAGTGAACTAGTAAGACAAAAATTAATAAAAAAAAAAAACAAACTATAAAAAATTATTTTTTATTATTCTTCACTTAAAAGCAACTTTTCAATTGACAAAAAAACGTACCAAACACTTATTCGACTTTTAACCAACTAAAAAATCAAAAGCCAAATGATAAATCACAAATTCAACTTCAAAGTTATTTACAAAAGAAAAATCGAAATTCGAAAAGGTAAGCTATTCTAAGATAGTATTGGTTTTTTTCTTATGTATTTATATGACTATTGACTACGTGCTTTTTGGGAGGTAAAGGAACAATGAATTTGAAAATAAGCATAATATATTATTTATACTAATTTTGATTAAATACTTGAAAATTTTGAACTGGTTGGCTTAAGTGGCGAGCAACAATCAGGGTGCTTTGTGATAAAAAGCTCCTGATGAGATTAAAAGATAAATTTTACCGCGTTGTAATCAGGCCAGCGTTGTTATATGAGACAGAATGTTGGTCCGTAAAGAAGGTTTTTGAACAGAGGATGGAAGTAAGTAGTAACAGAGATGTGTATGCTAATATGGATTTGTGGTAATACTATGATGGATAGGATAAGGAACCAGGTTTTCATGGAGAAGTTAGGGGTTGCAGCTCTCTCTGCAAAGATGTCGGGAGAACAAGTTGAGATGGTTTGAGCATGTGTAGAGAAGTCGAGGAAGACCTAGGAGAACGTGGGAGGAACAGATAATAGTGACTTGCATGAACTTCACCTCTCCAAAGACCTCACCAGGGATAGGGGCAGTTGGGGGCGCCTTATCCACGTCTTAGATTACTAAATCCGTCCCTTTTACTCATCGTTTGTTATTGTTCATTGCCTTTAATTATTGCTCTTTACCTCCTTCTTTACTTTTATCGTTATTTTTAGTTATCTGTACGTATTCTATTTGTTTTATTTGTAAGTTGCAGGTTTCTCTCTCTTGAAGACCTTTCTCGAGCCGGGAGACTCTTTGACCACACTCTCCTCTATAGGTATGAGCTGCCGTCATTCTTCCCTCCTCAAACCCTAATCATAGTTTTCTACGAGTTGGATACATATGGATATGATGATGAATGATGATGACTGACTTGAAAATTTTGAACATTTTATATGAAAATTCATCAAACAAATACTGTATCACTTTTGAAATTTGAATTTTACAAAATTTTTTTTAAAAAAATAGTAGAACGTTATAGTATTCTTACGGTATAAAAGCTAAAATATATATATATATGAGATCTTGTTAATTTCGTCTTAATATATAACTTTTTATTACACATTAAATTAAAATAAAAACTCAAAATTTATTTTAATTTTATGAAAAAGTAAATAAGAAGAATAAAAGATAACAGAATCAAAAGATTACCAAGTCTAACAACAATAATGATAACATTATTGATACCAACTAGTCTATTGAGAGACCGTATCTTTAAGAGACGTATCTCGAGCCTAATCCATCAAAGATTAATTAATACGTGTTTATCTTATTTTTAATGTTTACTTATATTACCTTTAATTTTGACTTGTCGTATATAGATAATGCATATTTTCAATATCTTAAATTAATGTCTATTTACATTATTCTTAATGTCTACTTATAAAATATTTTAAAAAATACTCCCTCCGTTCCTTTTTGTTTTTCCACCTTACTAAAACGGGCAGTTCCATAAGTTTTTCCACTTTAGAATACTTTCCATTTTTGGAAAATTTTCATCTCACTTTTACCCCTTAAAACCCCACTTTTCTTACTTCACACTACTATTTAATTATTTTCTCTCTCATACTTCCAATACAATCATTACATTACACTATTATTTAATTATTTTTTCTCTCCATACTTCCAATAAAATCATTACTTCCTACTACTATATAATTAAAATAATACCCATTATCACCAAAGATTCCACTTTTCTTAATCTTGGTGAAAAACCCAAATAGGAACATCAAAAAGGAACGGAGGGAGTATATAATTAATAAGTCTAACAACAATAATGATAACATTATTGACATTTAATTACACTCATAGTTATAGTCAAATTCTCTCATCTTTAGGCCGCCCCTCTTGCTCGTTGTTGGTGTACTTGTTTCTTCATTTATGTGATCAACGTAATCCAATTTGAAAACTGAACATTAGGCATGCTCAGTTGCTCACTAAGCAGCCCCAACTTGCTTGGGTCAATTGCCCTATTAGTAAAACTAAGGACATTTCTCCTTTGGGATAAGATGAGCAAAATCTCTAACGTACGCATTAATCACTCTCTGTCAAGGAACCAATTCAATCAAAAGTTTAAGCTTATGGTTGAGGCCCTTTGATATGTTATATACTTTAACACACTACCTCAAATGAGATTGGGCTAAATGTGTGGACGGATCACATGCCCTCCTCATATAAGGCGTGAAATATTCCACATTAATTTAAGGGTGGTTGAGATTCGAACCCGTGACCTCTTGTCATGTTGGCTCTAATACCATGTAAAGGAACCAACCCAACCAAAAATTTAAACTTTTGGTTGAATTGGTTCCTTGACATGGTATCAGAAGTCAACGTGACAAGAGGTCAAGGGTTCCAATCTCTACCGCCCCTCAAATTCAAGTGGAATTTCGCACTAGGTATGAGAAAGGGCCTAAATTGCATCCGCACTTTTAGCCCAAAAGGCTTCGTGTGAGGGGGCGTGTTAGAGTATATAATATATTTTGGAGCCTCAACCATCAACTTAAGCTTTTGGTTTCTTGACACTATCAAAAACTTAGAAATTGCAATCGAATTAAAAGGCGATGGGTAGTAGTTCTTGTCGTCCATTTTCTAAAAGGCTCGGTGAGAAGGCAGCAAAAATCGTATGGGGGGATGACACAAAGGCAACAAAAATTATATTGGGAAGGGGCGACGACACCGACCAGTGCTGTCGTCAACCCCTCACCCCAAGTGGTGTTTTTAATTCTTTTTCGTAGTATGACAACGATACACATTGGTCAGTACTCCAATACCAAATTGAAATTTTTATTATTTTTGGTAATGTGGCGACGACACAAGGCGATTGCTGCCTCGTCACCCATACATTATTTAATTGAATTAATTTAATATTTGAAAATAAATATAAAATTGTCAATTTCTCAAATATGTGATCATTAATGATCATTTTAACAAACTTGCTACTCATTTGTAATCCATCATCCAACACCAATTATCCACTTATATTCTAACAAAATCACAAAAACTATTGAATAAAAAAAATAAAGGAAATTAAAGAGTAATAAGTTTTCCTTTCAATATCCATTCAATAATACATATAGTTTCTCACAAGTTCTAATAGAATTAATTCCCCCAATTCACATTATACTCCCTTTTATTCCCTTTCATCTTTAATAAATATATATCCAATTGGAGTATTCAAAAAAAAAAAATATATATATATATCCAATTGGAGAAAACCCATTTGTCTTTATTTCCTTTTCTTTTGCTTCAATACATCCAAACAAGTTGTAGTTGAATATTTATCATTAAATAATTCCACAATATAATTTTAAAAATTTTTGTTAATAATTCGATCCCATAAGGGCATATGTAAGGAAAAAATTATTAAATAAGGAGATAAAGTAAAACATTTGATATGAATACGTCAATAGAGAAAATAAAATGTTTGATTAGAATAAAATGGAGTATCGTATTTGAAGAGTATACTCTAAACCTTAATCTTCATTCTTTAAAAGCTTAACTTGATTTTTCAACTAGTCTATTAAGCCGTTAAATTTCAATGCTTAAAATCTCTACTACAAGACTTAAAGTCCCTACTCTAAATCTTAACTTTTATCCATCAAGCTAGGATTATAATGTTTACTCCAACACTTAAAATGCCTACTTCAAAGATTTACAATTATCAGTTTAATTAAAATAATCTTAAAATTTTTACATTAAAATCTAAAATGCTCATTCTAAAGCTTGGAAAGTTGAAGAAACAATTAAAACCTACGAAATTTAGTTAATTTTACAATGGATTTCTGCTAATTTAGATTGTGATCCTCACACGGAGAGACAAGTTTATACAAAGAATCAGAATTTAAGAAATGAGTGTTTTAATATTGATTTTAATATCCAAAAATGTGTTGAATATTAAAAAAATTAGAAGTGATTGTTCTTCGTACTTCTTATGAGAGATTATCTCTCGGTATGACACTCCAAACAAAAAAAATCATATCCTCATTAGTCATTATAATTATTAGATGAATTATTTAACACAATGTATAACACAACTCTCTCGATGAAAGCGTCTCATATAATTAACAATCTGTAGAGTTATTTTGATTAATTAAATTAGACTATTTAGCGTAATTAAAACTGTTTCACGATAAAACCGTTACAAACCCAATGAAGCCTATACTTAATCAAGGGACCACAGGCTCACAACATGACATGAAAACAGGAGTGCAAAATGTCAAATAAATTTATTATGATAATGATAATGATTCATTTTAAAGAAGGAATTTGTTCATGTGAGTTTAGAGTTGTCATCCTTGTTTCAACTTTCAAGGCAACTCACCATTCAAAAGAATAGCTCCACAAAAACACATATATAAGGCCCATTGTACTTGCTAACACTAAAATAGCATGTTCTCGATTATACTACTACTTTTTTAAAATCCACCATTTTAAAAATAAACAAATAATATGAAAGAAATAAAATTATATAATTAGACAATTTAAATAAAATCTGACGTAGATTTTCTTTATCTTAAACATTAGTCATTATTAGGCCGTGACAATTCGTCACATAATCTCACCGTGACCCACTCGTGGGGACACGGGACACCCGTGGGCTCGGGCCCACAAACCCACGGGTTAAGAGTGTTGACTTGCACATACACTCGGTGAGATTCATTGTTTCCCAAAACCATATGGCCATGGGAAGATTAATTCACCCACTATATATGCAAGTCAACAACCCACTATTTTATCGATGTGGGATCTTGTCTCACATGTGAAGTATTTTCAACACTCCCCCTCACATGGGAGCCACATCATACCAGGAACTACCTTCGGCTCTTGATACCATATTAGGCCGTGACAATTCGTCACATAATCTCACCGTGGCCCACTCGTGGGGACACGGGACACCCGTGGGCTCGGGCCCACAAACCCACGGGTTAAGAGCGTGGACTTGCATATACACTCAATGAGGTTCATTGTTTCCCAAAACCATATGGCCATGGGAAGATTAATTCACCCACTATATATGAAAGTCAACAACCCACTATTTTATCGATGTGGGATCTTGTCTCACATGTGAAGTATTTTCAACAGTCATAAACATCAGTCATTAATTCTACAGTTGTGCCATTAGGCCAACTCTGCGATATGGGACAGAGTGTTGGCCCGTTAAGATTAAGAAGATTCATAAACAAAAGATGGAAGTAGCGGAGATGCGAATGCTGAGGTGGATGTGCGGTAAGACAATTATGGATAGGATTAAGAACAAGGGGATTAGAGAGAAGCTAGGCGTTGCTCCTTTATCTGAGAAAATGCGTGAAAATCAATTAAGATGGTTTGGACATGTGCAAAGAAAGACTCTCGATTCTCCCGATAAAGGATAGAAAGCATCATAGTGGAGGGTAAGAGAAATCGAGGAAAACTTAAGAAAATGTAGGTCGAGCGAATAAAGAACAATTTGAGTGAGCTGAGCCTGTCTACGTACCTAACTAGGGATAGGAATAGTTGGAGAAGTCAGATTCATATCTCAGACTACTATCAATCCTGCTAGCTGCCTTCATGACCAAGTGTCTAGCTGCTTCTTACCCACTCCGTTTTTGTTTCTTTCTTCTCTCATTGTGGCTTTATTTTATCTTTTTATCTTCTATTTGTATTTTTTTTCATTATGTTATTCATTGTAGACCTAGTCTTTTTCTGCAAGTAGGTGTTATCTCAAGTCAACGTTGTCACTCATATCCTTCTCATACAGGATTTCTTCTGTTTGGGGTAAAATCGACCGCTTTTCTCTAATCCTCCCTATAAAGGGAGTACAGTATGGATTGTTCGTCAACTTTCCTCACCCAGACCCTGCTCTCAAGCGGGATATTGGATATGATGATATGATGTAGTATAAAATAATAAGCTTAAAAGATAAATAATACCACCTTATAAATTTTCCATTGTTACTCGAGTACTTCTTCTCCTCTTAGAGAAAGAAAAAATAAGTGTACCACCTTATAAATTTAAGGAGTAGTGCGTATGGTGACCAATTGGTTTATACTTTATAGTGGTGAACATTTTTTGGGCTTGTAAGCAAAAAAATCTTCCCCTTCTTTAATTGTCCATACCTATTTATGAAATCACAGTATAAGTATTTTAGTATTCACAAATTCTTGTGAGATCCCGTCTATTTGATAGACCATCTCTAATTAAGTTGGTCCATTAGGAAAAATATAGAGTAAATGTAGGAAATAAGCTTTAATGGATTGGGCCTGAGAGACGTCTATCAGAAAGACGGTCTCTCAGAAGACTGGTTGGTTAGTATTTTACTTATACTAATTAAGAAAGTACTATTGGATTAAGAACTCAGGAGTATTACTTAAATTACACATTAAATCAATGTAATTAGTATTACTTAAATTTAGCCGAGGGACTTTTTGACCGCACTTTCGTCTATGGTATGAAATGATGTCTCTCTTCCCTTCCCAGATCTTAAACATAGTTTTATATGAATGAGATACACTAAATATGATGATGATTCATGTTCCTAAAAGTTATCGATTTCGTCTATTAAAATTTATAAAATTATTATATATGTGGATTTGAAAGGGCTATAAAATAGACATTTCATTATTTCAAAAAAAATATTTCATGAAAACCACACCTATTGCCAAATTAATAAACAGTAATATTGAAACATAGTTTCAACGTGAGACATGCCTCATAATTGGATTAAATAACCCAAAAACTGAAACTTTTAGCTTATGAACTTTTTATTTTGAGGTCATTTTATCGTAAGACAATAACATACAAGACATACTCCCTCCGTTTTCATTTGTTCTTCTCATTTGGAATCTGGGAAGAAACCAATATAAATTATAATTACAAAGTAGATACTATGAGAGTTGAGTAAAATAATATAAAAATAAAGGTTCTATTGATTAAAGTGTAAGTGTAATAATATCATTAAATTTCATTGGGTGTATGTAAAGTAAATGCATTGGGAATTAACATGTAAATTATTTTTTACAGATTAGAGTGTAAGTGTAATAATTTCCTTGAATTCTATTGGTTACTAAAATAGAAAGATTCTAAATGAGAAGAACTTTTAAAAATTTCCAAATGGGGGAAGTGAGAAGAACATATGAAAACAGAGGGAGTACGATTTATCTGTTTCACATTTGTAGATAGATTATGGATAGATATATAATAAGTTTGATTTTAAAAAAATAAGTTTCAAGGCTTGATAACCCAAATTTCACAATATGGGTACTAAAATGGTGTGAAGCGTATGGATCAAGCCCAAAATGTATTGGGCTAATATGTGCCGTGCTATTTTGTAAGAGCATGGGCTGTAGAATCTAAAGGAGGTTTTTTGTTTGTGTTTATAGACTAATACAAAAAACTCGTGCAATGCACCACAATAAGTGTATAGTATCGAATTATATATGAATATAAATTTTAACAGAAAGATGCAATCACATATTATCGTTATCAAAGTATTATATTTTAAGCAGAATGTTATGGTTAATATAAACTATTTATTACGACATGATGAATGCGTAATTGAATAAATAATTATTGCTTATATATGTTTTATAGATAGAAGTTAATAATACTCCCTCCGTTTCGTAATGAAGTTCTCAGATTGAATGTTCACAAGAATCAAGAAAAAGTATTTTAGATAGTGAATATATTAATTAATTGAATAATAAATTTGATCGGAAAAAGTAGAGAATGCAAGATATAAGAATTGCATGTATAATTTTTTGAAAGAATACCTTATAATCGTCAATGTTAGATAGATAGGAGTATAAGTTTTGCATGTATAACTAAATATGTGTATCATGTAATTTTTTAAAAGAACACCTTATAATCGTCAATGTTAGATAGATATAAGAATTGCATGTATAACTAAATATGTGTATCATAATTTAAAATAAAATTTAATAAATTTAAAGTGTGGACTAATAGGAGAAAAATTAGACTAATTATTACTTTATTTTTTTATGTCCTTTTTTATTTTGCATCAGTTTTCAATTTTTTAAAGTCGGTCATAATTTTGCAATCATTTGATTCTCTCTTTTTTTTTTAATTTCATCCATAAGTTTATACTCGAAACATTTATAACTGCTCAATTATATTTTCATTTAATTTTTATAAAACTTTCACATGGTAGCATCAAATTTACATAAAACGTCAATGATAGCTTTTTTTTTTATAAGATTTTTCCACATGGTAACATCCAATTTATGCCTTATTTAACTGTCATAGCATTCAACAAAACATGGTATAACAGTTAAATAACACATAAATTAATTGCTACCATATGATCTAACAAAAGTACTATAAATTGTGTTTCATGAAAATTAGATGCTACACCGTGAAATTTTCCTAGTTCTTATCACATTCTTCCACCCAATTTTTTTCTATTAAATTTCACTAACCATTTGGTAAAGACTACTCCTAGTTACTAGAGGGAGTAAAGTAACAGTACAAGTTCCAAGTTTGACAAAATGGTTCCCATGGTGTCGTTTTCTTATTGCATTTCGAGGAAGATGCTGGGAAATTACTCTACTCTTACACAGTTTTTTTGCTCTGTTTCCTCTCCATTTCTCACTGCCTAACTTCCATTTCTCACTTACTCATTTCTCTCCCATAAATTCCATTTATGTTATCCCATCTTTCCATCACCGTTTCTGAAAACACCATTCAAGTTCTCAGATCTGCAATTTTCAATCAGATCTACAACATCTAGGGTTACAAATCTCAACTCGAACGAATGAAACAAACGGTTTCCTTTATCAGGAAACTATTTCTTGATTCGGAATCCATGCGAGTGTTGGAGAAGCTCATGGAGGTTTGGATCAATGGTGATGATTTGTTTGGTGAGTTCCTTATTTGTACTGAGCAGAAGGAACTTCGATCTGAGACTATGTTCTTGGAAAAGGTATACTGCTTCTTTTGTTTTCAAAATCGAATGTCTCGGAAAGTTAAGGAGATTTGGGAGAATTTTTCTGCTATTCATGATGTTGATATGAAATTTGGGATTAGGGTTTACCGTTATTTTATTATTGAGAGTGATGAAGATAAACATGACGTCGCAGTTGCGTTATATGCTATTCCTAATGTCAATATAGTTCAAATTTTCAAAATATTGGGATGAGGGGTATTGGGAAAAATTAAAGTTGCTCAACTTTTGTTTAATGATGAAAAAATAATAAAATATTTATTCGATAAAGTTGGAGCAAAATTTGATAGTGTAATTACATAGAGTAATTACCTTAAATGGTTTTAAATTGAAAATAAGATTATTATAAAAATTTATTAAAATTGTTTTCATTATAAAGATGCTAGGAAGTCTTTTATATGGCCAAGATGTATACCATATAAAAGCCATTAATAATTTTTTAATAGGGCGTATTATAATAAATTATTGAGTGATGGAAAAAGAACAATTAATTTACGCAAGAAGCGTTTAGTAGAACCAATAAATAAACTCTAATCTGAGAATTACCTTAACCACTAACATTAAAAATGAACCTCATATGCAAGCTCGTGAAAGAGAAAATAAAGTAATATTGAAGGAACTTGAGTTAGCACTTGAAGTGAAAGTAGAGGAAGAACCCAAACCACTTTTTGAGGGTCAAGTTGATATATGGGGTATAACGATGGCTTAACTATGTGGGGGAATGTTGAAATGTAGGAGGAGGAAACTTTTTAACGTATAGAACCATAGTTATATCCGATTCCAAGGGTGGGGCAAGTATATCTTTCAACGTGGATACATATGATCCGGGTTTGTTAAACAAGGAGGATCCGGATGAGGATCCGAAAGAGGACCTTATAAAGACCTACATGTGGACACCATGGAGGATCGCATTGAGGACTTAATGTCCAAGTCCAGTAGTGATTCTAGAGGTGGTATCGACGAAGACTTATGCCTTCAAACTATCAAGAGAATAGAGATGTCAAGGATGTGAATCGTTAGATATGTTATTACATTATAGATCTTGAATAATGTAAACCCTTGGATTGCAATCGTTTGATTTTATTTTTATTGTAATTTGAAGCGTATATTATCCCTAATCTAAGAAAATGATGGTTTTATTCTTTCTTTGAAATACTTTCTTTAGATTTTATTAGTTGGTATAGATAGTGACATCCTGTAAGGAGAAACGTCACTATCTGTAGCAACTATTAAAACCAGAGGAAGTATGATATTGCAATTATGTGTCAACTTTTACTGTTCCTTTGAATTATGTGTTTGTGAAAGAAGGGGTGCTTGACTCCAACAATGGCAAAGGATAAATGTAAAAATTGATGGAAAAGCAAAGTATGAACAAAAGAACAATAAAGACACAAGTTAATGAGGTATTTTCGATACCTCTCCCTCAACAAATGTTTACTTTCATTACTGAATTCAACAATACAATAATGATTGAACTCTCGTACTTGAGATCAACCTCTCAAGCCATACATCTCACAATAGACATCTCACAATACTAATACATAGAAGAATACTTTGAAGTTTGTTACAATGTATAGCCCTCACACAATATGTTTACGTGTGTTGTGGTTAATAATCTCAATATGATGTGCCTTCTTTTGAGTAATTGAATCACTACAATCACACATAGATAATTTCACACTTGCACTAACAGTTTGAAGACTTTAGTTCCTCTTCCAAAAAAATAAGGCTAGCTACAATGTAAAAATATGTGATTAATTTTGCACATTTTCATGCTACTTTTGACCTTAGTTTTTGTTTGATGAATTCATAACAACTCTATTTCACGAGTTATAGACCTAAAGAGTAGAATTTATAATCTATTGGCCTATGTAGTGACTATGCCACCATTATCAGGGAGAAGAATGACTAGAATTAGTTCTGACCAAATTAACTTTAAGAGATTTGGTCAAAGTTATAATAGATGCAATAACACCAAAAGCTAAGTCAACTTTGAAGATAGCCTTTGCAATGAGCAAGAGAATTGGCTGTAACAAATCGACATTTTTCAATGGGAAAGAAGAACCCTCTAAATTACAGAATTACTTAAAACTTTTTAATGTGGTACAATATCCAGAGGAGTTGAATGTTAGTAAGATTGCCTATTACTTCACTGAATTTGTTGATATGATTGGAGATATGTGATATGATTCGAGATGTATTTGGATGAGAGGAATTCAAAAAGGCCTTATGTAAAAAGTTCTAGTTTTACCCTTTACATTTACGAAAATAAAAGTCTAACGAGTTTGCTAACTTTGAAATGAAGAATATGACTGTAGAAGATTATCACCATAAGTTTATGGAGTACATTAAATACTGCCCAAATAATGTACTCACCGAGGTCAAAGGAGAAGAGGATGCAACATTTTGAATTGGACTTGTCATTCTATATACAAAAATATAGAGTGATAGGTACGACACCTGGAGAAAATGTATAGTACGTTGAGTTGAGTTTTTATGCTTTTCGATATAATATGATACTCCTCTATGGTTCTGTTTTTATTCCGAAAATTTTCGGATATACTCTTTTTGAAAATTTTACTCCTAGGAATATTTTGATTTTTGAGCAATTATTAGTATTGAAGAAATGCTCTAACAAACAATTTGATGGAGTCGTATAAAATATGCAACTCAATTTAGGTAAATGTGTGATTTTTCCTAATTTTTTACAAAAATACAATCGCTCCTAGAAAATAACTCTTAGATAAGCATTTCCCTCAATTGTGATTACTAGTCATATTTTTACATAATCAAACAAAAAAATAAAAATTATATATATATATATATATATATATATATATATATATATATATATATATATATATATATATATATATATATATATATATATATATATATATATATATATATATATATATATATATTACAAAATAACATTATAGTTAAACATTTAATAATTTAACAAATAATTTAACAATAATAAGTAATAGGAATTTTTATTTAACGGCAAACGTGTGGAGTACGTGTAGCTAAAACACAAAAAGCTAAACTAATATAGTTCACTCTATTCTAATTGATATGCAGAAAAAATTAAAATATATCTCTAAAAATGCCGAAATCATAAAATCAAATGGTAGAAAAACAACAATCATGAATGTCTAGGGTATTGGAAACTGCACAATTTGCCTATAGACGTAACGCGTAAGTTCTTTTCATTATTTATAGCTTATAAATGATTAAATATAATTAAATGCGGTCTTGTTAATCTCAAACTTCATTTTTATTGATTAACTATCTGGTTGAGACAATAATTTTATTCTCATACTCTTGTTTAATTCACTGAACTAACAAGTAACAAGTATTTGACTTAAATTATCTTAAAATTAAGTTACTTTTCTTTTGAAAATAAAATTAAATTACTTCTACTCTCACACTTCGGATTTATTGAATATGTAAATGAAACCATTATTCGAGATTAAGTAGCATAAATCTAACTACAAATTCATGATTCTATAAATAATTTCACAACCACATTAATCGATAATTAATTTGATATCAAATCCTCCATTCTATAAGAAAATCTAGTCACTAGACATGGTAATTGACAAAAAAGCTACCTATATCCACTTTTTTGCAAAAAAAAAATACTATTGTAATGTGAATATTTCTTTGCAATTGACTACCACCTAACGACAAGACTTAATTAGTTGACTGTTAAATTTAAGAATTTGACTGATATACATAATAAATAAATAAAGAAAAATACACGTGTCAATTTATAGTTGATAAAATCTATTTTAGTTTTTAAAAATAAAAAAAGTTCTCCTTCCTTGGCATTTTATTTAAAAAACTTTTTCAATTATATACTCCCTTCGACTCAACTAAGTTATCTCATTTCCTTTTATGGGCAATTTACTTAAGTTGTCCCATTTCTATTTTTGGTAATGATTTTTTTACCTAAATACCTCCATTTTACTACCCCCAATATCCAACTACTACCTTACAATTAATTTAATCAATTAAAATACCCAACTATCCCTACTTTTAATACTCTGAATACCCAACAACCACCTTTACAAATAATTTAATCAATTAAAAAATTCCACCATTCTACTCTTAAAAACCATGTCCAACCCAAATGAGACAACTTGGTTGAGTTAGATGGAGTATTAAAATAAATAAAAATAATTAACAAAAAAATTCTCAGTATCTCCCCCATCTACTGTCACCGTTCCCACAGTCACCCAACTACTACCTACTTTCTCAATATATTCTGTTTTCTAGGGTTTTATCCCACTTCATCTTTCTCACGAAAAATTCCAATAATGCATACCCATTCGCTACGGCGTGTGCCTAACTATTTCGGTAAGCTTAAGGAAGCTGTGTAGGATAGTGTTGATTTGTTTGGTGAGTTCCTTATTCGTGCTGAGCCCAAGGAACTTCGATCCGAGACTAAGTTCTTGGAGAAGGTATATGGTTTCTTTTCCTTTGAAAATCCGTTTGAGTATAGCATATCTGATGTCTCCAAAAGTTATGGATATTAGAGAAAATTTGACTGCCATTGATTATGAACATAAGAAATTTGGGGTTAGGGTTTATTATAATCATTTCGTAGGGTGGAGAGGAGATAATTTCTCTTATATAGATGCTACGGATATTGTCGGAAGGGATGAAAATAAGGGTGATATTGTAGTCTTGCTGTTATATCCAATTGTCAATGTAGTTCAATTTTTTTTGGATGTATTGGGATGAGGGGTTTTGGGAAAAAAATCGCTGCTTTGAAACTTATAAACTCATTTGTTATAATTTTGAGTTTTTATTAAAAGTTAAGTTGTTTGTTGTGCAATATTTCCTAAGGAGCTTCAAGTGGGTTGATAGTGTTAAGAACTCTTCGAATAGCACAAGGATATATTGTGTTATTTAATTGAACATGCTGTCAGCTAATGAAATTTTTTTATAAACTTTGCTGCGAAGATGTTTCTTTCAGGATAATGTATATGGTGCATATAATTGAAGTTGAGTTCATTAAAATGCACCATTTGATGCACGATGTTGCTCATGGAGTAGCGAAGTTAATTAGATTTTAGATATTGCGGGGATATGTTGTACGAAAATGGAGGATCGTGTATAGAAGATATGGTTAATGGTTCTTCTAATAAATTTTTGTATCGGGGATTTTTCTTTTAAGATGTTGGGTATAGGATCTATATAATGATTTTAAGCTCATTACAATGCATTATTTGATACATGATGTTGCTCAAGAAGTAGGATGATTGATTATTCTTTGGATAATACAAGGATATATTGCTCTATTTAATGGATGATGTTTTAAGAAATAAGGAGGACAAGTTCATTAAATAGGAGCCATAAAAAGTTTATGGGATATATTATGTCTTATAATATATTTGGGAAATAAAGTTGTTGTGTAAACTTTGTTGGGGTACAAATCAAAGAATTTCTTGGTAATCTTGTTTATTTGTTTGAGAGAGTTGTCACACAATTTTAGTTAAGTAGTAAAAATTGAATATTTGGATTGTGGTGTCCTAAGTTGACGGGTATGCTTTCAAGCAAGCATAAATTGTATGATGTTTAGGTATACCATCCATTCAGTTGGCAAGGATAATAGAGATTCTATTAAGCAAGTGTAATGCAAGATGAAAAATTTAAGATTTTTAATCAAAACCTATAGCTATTGGCTGTTATAGATATGAAGAGGAGATGAATGACCGGATAGAGGAGTGTATGAAGTGTATAAAACATCTATTACAGTTTGAAGTTCAATTTTTCTATGATGTGGTGGAAAAACATGTAGCTATAATGGGAAAGCCATAGCCACATCCAAATCTTAAGGGGTTCATATTGGATCGGTTTATTGTATAACTATTCCAAGCTAGAAAGGACACTGGGTAATTGCGTTATATCCTCTACTAATCTTGTCAACATTGGATTTGATCTTGTAAAAAGATGGAGCAGATACCATCATTATGTAAATTGTCTTGCTTGATAACATTAAAACTTAATAGTCTTTGAAGAACATGTGGAGAACTCTTGTATTAGTGGAAGCAATAATGCATGACCAGAAGAATTCTTTCCCTCCCTTGAATCTTTAGTTTTAGGGGGGGAGGTTGATGAATGATGATGATGATGATGATGACTCTATCTTGAGGAGGTAAATAATTCAGACTGCTGCTACTCGTCCGAGGCTTGAAAATTTGAGATCGTCAGGCGAACCATCATAACCTGGGAAATGATTACGTAGATTGGAAAAGGATAACTACTCGTAATATTAAGGGGGTGAAATCAGATATAGTATACAAGCATATATCTGTAATCGATCTGTTGCCGCTATGATTTGGCTGCAGCTTTGATTCACAATTAAGTTTTACAACAAAGAGGTAATATACTTCAATTTTGAAGAATGTATTCGTACCTTAGCTTCCATACTCAATCTTTACTAATTTGTTTTTTCATTTTTCATTTTCCAAGTGATCCAACAAGCATGGTCTGATCAGGCAATCACCACCCGTTTATTTCTTATTAATCGTCAAAACACCAAGAGCTACAGATAGTTCCGCATGGGACAGAGTACGACAATGGAACCGAGGCTTTTCTTCCGACTTCCATTAAGTGATTAAGGTTTTGTTGCATAAAATACTTTGCCACTGTTGTGCCCTACTAGACTGTTATTGCAGCAGAAATTTCTGTGGCCAACAAGCCAA
The DNA here is from genome assembly GCA_019776075.1 of Amaranthus palmeri. NCBI lineage: Eukaryota > Viridiplantae > Streptophyta > Magnoliopsida > Caryophyllales > Amaranthaceae > Amaranthus > Amaranthus palmeri. The sequence continues at coordinate 1,574,810 of JAAKBH010000015.1, forward strand.
GCTTCCAAAGTGTACTACATTGACTAGGCTGTTATCAGATGAGCTATTCGCTGCTGGTTTAAAGACTGCAATGTTTTCTTGATCAGTTCTATTTCTTTCCGTAAGCAAATAGTGATCAATAACTAAATGTGTACTAATTGTGTTTGTTGGACATAATTGTACGTAGCTTGCTAGAAGGATTTTCAAAATACTTGTAAAACCGAGGCCAATGCACATCAAGCGGGGTCATTTGGAGACCCTAAAAGAGCCTTTTGACCCCGCTGATGCTCGAATATGGCCAGGTCCACATTATTCGTTCTTACGTGCTTTATCTTTGGTCTTTTGATGTTGGCTCCCACTCGAAATGTGTAAACTTGCTTCCTTTGTACTATTTGTTACTGTTTATAAAATCAAATTTGGAATCAAATACAATTGTATTTTAAAGTAGTCATTGTGCAATTATGAAATTCAAGTCATTGGTACTTTTATTAGACTATCGATGTCGTGCTGATGCGCTGGTGTTGAATACAGAAACAACACCTATATGAAGTTGTCTGCCGAACTTGGTTGGGCATAAAAAACCTCGATATGAGTTTCTAGATCACCCATGGTTCTATTTAGTTTTGAAGGATTCATCATTTTACAATTACGTTTTTATGTTCACATTATAATTCTGTAAGAAACTGTTTTTTTATTCGTCTTTATTGGCGCCTAGCATCAATCTCATGATCCAACTTTGTTCAGTGATGTTCTGTTCAAAATACTCCTCCCGTCTTTTTAATTTGTAGCAAATTCGTAAGGATAAAGTAATAGAATTAGTATTCAAGTTTCACAAGATCTTCAATATTGTTGCTACAGTCAATTTGACAGGATGAAATCTCTGGCTGCTTGCTGCGGATTGCAAATCATTTCCGGTTTCATTTACTTGTAACAGCTAGTAAGCATTTTTTTCTTTTCATCGCTTTCAAATCAATGTGTTCAAGATCTTGAATCCCTACATGGTATCCGCAGCAATTGCTCAAAATTTCACGAACTGCGGCTTGAGGATTGAGGTATCCACCAGCAAGATAGCAACATATACTGCAAATGATTTCAGGTACGTGCATCAACTTCTATCTTAGGAGTACTTTTTTAGTTGTTTTTCGCTTCTGCATTTGTTCTTCCCTTGCGCTGGTCACTACTCACAACTCTTTCTACATTCTGATTCTAGTGCAAGACATTTACCATTAGTTTGGGGCTTTAGGCCGCATATGGGTGGGGGAATAGTATAAAATTTGCAAAGAGTAACTAAATACTGAGAGATTTTTTTCATGAAAGTTTTTTTTTTTCTTTCAAAATTTCAATTCCTTATAATTATGTATTTATTAATAGATAATAAAGCATAACCAACTTCAACTTCCCTAAGCATTACTTTGAGAAAACAATCCTAAAATTAGATGTGCTCAAAACAAATTCGACGATCCGATATTTACCCACCCTTTTAACCGAATCCGATATTTACCCACCCTTTTTAGTCTTAGAGTGCTCAAATCTTAAAGTGATCGCTTAGAAGTGATCTATTAAAGAAATGAGTTGATAATATTATGATATGGGCTCCAATCATTATGAGATGATTTCATAAAAGATTTGTTGTTTTATTATCGGATTATACGGGTATTTGAGGGAAGAGGCGGATTATACGAGAATCGAACATATGACCTTACTTGGGAAATTGTGGTATTTATTCTGAGATAAAACCTTCTTAATTTTTATCGAGAGATTGAGAGTTCGAATCTTGACCTCCTATTGTTTTTGTTTAGATTCTAACTTTAGCCAATCTAACTTATATAGCTCAAGATTCGCCACTGCTAGTAAGCATAGATCAATTAGCTTGATTGAGTGCAAACTCGATTGACTGATTGATGATTGAATTTTATGAATATTAGTGTTTTGGTCTTGGTTTTACAACAAATTTGATTGAAAAAAAAAACTATACAAGTAACAGTCCATAACTCATACAAAAAAGTCAAAATGAGCATTGATTACAGAAACTAAAAACTTAGAAAACTTTCTCAGTTCTTGTTGAACTCAACTAACCCTTCTCTTTCCTCAGTCTACCGTATAATCGAAAAACTTGATAAAGCTTTGTAATGTAAAAAATCTTCCAAATTGTGGTATCTTAGTCACAGAATATTGATCATGCACAAGTGAATAGTAATGTTATTGAATAATCATCTTGAAGTAACAAAGCCAATCTGCAAACACAAAATGTATAGGAAATCAAATCAAGAAGATCTTCAAAATAACCGAACCAATGTAGTATATGCATAGCATATGACTGAGTATAAGGTGCCAGATGGGCTAAAAATTTATCTCTGCATATAAACGAATTGATTTATGACTACCATTTGTTTTGTTATATACTTATATGTTACAATACGGTATTAATAGGAATATAAATCAAATGACCTAAACAAGACATGTTTATTGTTTTGTACCTAAAAACAAGGAAGTGAACATATACGAACCTGGAAGAAGCGAGTCCAATGAGCATGATACGAAGCCGAATACATGTTTGTTATTGCAATCGAGGAGTTACAAATAATCAATCTTACCTGAGATTAAGTTTCATAATTGAGATTAGAACAAGTTAAGTTGAAATGAAATTATGTTTTAACATTCCATAAGTACACTCACCATTTATGAATGTAGGGGATATGTTGAATTTTGGGAAAGTCTTTCCCGTTGGGTTTTCTGCATTTTTTTTCTAACTGAGGACAACCATTTATCACAAGTTTCTGGAGTGAGGTGAGCTTCGGCATTGATTCAGGAAACGATTCGAGGGAAGAGCAGAACTTTAAAGTTAGGCGTTGAAGCGATGATAAGCAGCTTATCCATTCCGGCAAGTCTTGTACATTAGAACAACCGTTAAGTTCAAGCTGTTGGAGGGAAGTCAAGTACTGCATCCCCCTTGGCAAACTCGTCATAGACTGCATGTATGAAAACTGAAGGGAACGAAGGTTGCGATGAAGGGATTTCCAAGGCATGATGTTGTCATCGTTATTGTTATCATCTTCGATTTTGTCTCCAGAGTATCCAAACATGTTGGAAATTTCAAGCGATTCTAAATTAGTGAGGTGTTCTAATCCGATCCTAGAAAGTCTCCTTACATCCACACAATCATAGATTGTAAGGCTTCGTAGTGAGGAGGAATGAATACGGAACACCTCCTTAACTTGTAAAGAATTTTCGACAAATTCGAGTCTTATGCTAAGGGTGGTAAGATATGGTGAGCATATTGATTTTAGGCCACAAAGGCTGATATCTATTTCCACCACCCTTAAATTGATGTTATCATCCTCCATACCCCTTATATTCTCTATTATTTGCAACTCTTTATGATTTTCAAACAACTTTAAATCTTCTAGTCTTGGACATGAAGGAAATGACCTCAAACTATAACAACACTTAATTTCCAAGTGAACAAGACTAGGAAATCTCATCTTCTTGATGAACATATGACGATAGTTATCATCATCATCATCATCATCAAATCTCCACCATCCTTTCAAACTATCAAGCCTATCAAGGATAAGAGATTCAAGGGAGGGAAAAAATGTTAATTCTGCCACCTTTTCGTTGTTGCTTACATGCTCCATATACTCTAAATTTTTCAAAGTTTCGAGTAATAATGATTTCAGTAGAGGCAGTTTACTTAATACAGGCATCTGCACTAAGTTTATACAAGATCTGAGTTCAATTGAGATGAGATTTTTGAAAGACATTGCCCAATTATTTTCTTCTTTTCCCCACCTAGAAATGGTCTTACCCTTGTACCACGACAAAAAAAATCTTCTAAGCTTTGGATGTGGCTCCAACTTTTCAATTACAGCTTCGGGATTAATACATTCACCCTCAAACTCGATCTTAATTCCCATGACATGCTTCATGTTTTTCAAGTACCCGTCTTCCCTATCGTTTATCCCTTCCTCTTCAACATAATTCGTATTTATTTGAATACAAATGTCGCCTCCTACATTCGTGAGGTGTTTTAGATCTCGAAGTTCCCCATCACAGTGTTGCTCAACAGAATCTGATCTCTTGACCTTACCCACAACAAAGAACGGTAATACTCTCATATTAGTCAGCTTATCTATCCCTAAAGGCATTCGAATCAATTTGTCACAATCGTTTAAATCCAAGTGCCTAAGGCTTACTAGTTTACTAAAATCTTTGGGAAGCTCCCTCAAATAATAACAGTTACATAATACTAATGTTTGTAGGTTATGTAGGTTAGTAACTGAATTAGGTAATACCTCTAATTTGCTATTCCGGGCTAAGTTTAGATACCTTAAATGTAGTAGCTTTCCTATTGAATCAAGCAAATTAGTATCACCAAATTTGGAAGATGATAAATCCAATGCCCTCAAGCACATGAAACTATTGACTATTTGTTTGTCAACTATACTTTTCTGACAAAAAAATGAACGAATCTTACCCATAACAAAGGAGGTTTCTAGACACGTATCACCAACATATTTCACATGACGAATTTTTTCTCCAAAGTTCTTAGTTAAAGAACTCACCGTACATATTTCTCCCCTACCTACCTCTTGAGCAACATCGTGCATCAGGTCATGGATTTTAACAGATGTGATATCACCATATTCATTCTTTTTTACATCTTGAAAAAAACACCTCCTCAACAGAATCAAAAAACACTCGTTAGCAGCGTCTTCTAAACTTTGACGTCTATCAAATGGCACGATAAAACCTTGTGCCATCCAAAGGCTAGTCAACATATCTTTTCTTATCGAAGTATCTTTGGGAAAAAGGGCACAATAGGTGAAACAATTTTTTAAGGATGACTCTAGATTGTGGTAACTAAGCTTTAATATGGACATAATCTTATTATCACCATTACCAATTTCAGGTAATCCATTCTCTTCCAATGACCTCCATTTACATATGTCTTGCCCAAATAGTAAACTCCCTACCACCTTTAAGGCAAGAGGAACATTGTGACACTTTTTAACAATCCTCCTCCCTATCTCAACTAATTCATCATAGTCTATTACTTCGCACCCTTTGCTAAATGCTGTCATCTCAAACAAACGCCATGAGCTCTCAGGGTCCAAACCACCTAAGTTAAAGATGTGCTCGTTTGAGACAATGGACGCTGTTCTAAGTGAACGTGTGGTTACCACAATTCTACTTCCTTCTTGACCTAAGGTTAAGAATTTTCGCAAATCAAGCCACTTCTCAAGGTTCTCGTTCCATACATCATCAAGAACGAGCAAGTATTTTTCTCCACTCAATTTCTTTCCTAATTGCATTTGCATCACTTCTAAGGTGGCTTCTCTATATTTTTTGTCAGTAACATTTTCTAAAATGTTACGAATAATTGATTTTACATCAAACTCCTCTCCATCTTGATCCGCAACACAAACCCAAAATCTCGAAGGAAACTCACTTTTAATCCTTTCATCATGATACACAAGCTGAGCAAGAGCGGTTTTTCCCAATCCCCCGACACCAACTATAGTATAAAACATAACATCATTAACATTAGGATCAAGTAACTTATCAACAATAACCTTCTTTTCATTTTCCCTCCCAATAATTTCCTTTGCATCCACATAAGAACATGTTTCCTCCCTTCTCCTAACTATAGGTTTATAATCAACACTAAACCCGAATTTCCTATGATCATTGGCAATAGCATCCAACTTCTTCCTAATGTCTTTAACTTGTTGAGACATTTTATATGCTACACCGACTTGGTTGTTAGAAGAAAAGAAACAACGTACCTTATCAAAGAACTTCCCTCGCTTGCTCATGGGTTTAAGTTGTTTAAGCTCCGCAAGCGTAAGGAACTCATCGAACAAATCATCAGCATCATAAACAGCATCCTTGAGCTTCTCGATATAGCCTTGTTCCTCGTTCGAGAGCTCTCGCTTGGCCTCAGCATCAAGAAGCACTCTCCGGATGGTGGAGACCGTTTCTTTGAGGCTTTCGAGTTGAGATTCGTAACCCCAAATGTCACAAATCTCTTTGATAACAGCAGAACCAATGACTTCAATGAGCTTTTCAGCAATACAAATTCCAAGCTCGGCCATTGGATCTTAGTACAGCACAGGAAATTAGCTTGTTTTGCGCAAAAATTATAAAAGCAGGAGGATAATGTGGTGACTTATGACTAAACCTTAAACTTGAACTACTATATATAATGCCTAACATCAACAATAATTATTAATTCCCTCATTTTTTATAAACATTCGTATGCTTCCAAGAAATGCACTCCAATTAATGACATAAATGCAATTATGGGTAGTTAGTTGACCCATCAAATTTTAATTCATCCCCAATAATCGATTATCCAGCTAGTTGATTTTTTTAATCATATGATATGATATATCAGAAGCCAACGTGACAAGAGATCACGGGTACGAATTCCAATCACCCTTCATTCAAAGTGGAATATTTAGTGCTAGATATGAGGAGGACCTGTGTTTCATCCACATTTCTAGCCCAATAGGCTCTCGTGTGAGGGGGCATGTTAGAGTATGTAACATATCCTGAGGCTTCAACCATTAGCTTAAGCTTTTATTTTGAGTTGGATTTTTTACATAATGGAATAGTCCTAAAATTGATATGATCAGCGATCTTGATTCTTGAACTATTTATTAGTTAGATCTGAATTATAGGTGTGTATTATATGAGTTGGAAATACAATTTAAAAAAATTTGTGAGGCTTGCCCAATGTATTGGACAGCCTGGGAAGGAGAAGATGTGACATTGAAAACAATATTATCTCATAAGTCATGGGTGGCCATGATCTTTTTAAAAAATCTCAAAATATGCTTCACAACTCACTAATCACGTATTTGCACTATGTAAATTTCATGTTCATTTACAGTTAATGAACTCAAACACCTGTCAAAATTTGATTCGTCGGAAAGATTTGATCAAGATGTCTAACTTCCGTCCCACTTTAATTGTGCACATTTCCTTTTTGGGTCATCCCACTTTAATTGTCCACTTTCTATTTTTGGCAAAGACTTTTTACTTAAATACCCCCAACTACCCCAACTTATAGTATTTAAAATACCCCACATACCACCTTTTCAATTATTATAATCACTTAAAATACCCATTACCACTTTTTTAATTATTATAATCACTTAAAATACCCCACTACCACCTTTCAATAATTATAATCACTTAAAATACCCCACTACCACCCCTTCTTATTTTTCGTGTCCACATCAAAGTGGACAAATATAAGTGAGATGGAGGGAGTATTATAAATTTTAGCTCCACATTTAATCATTTCAATTTGTCACAAAATTTTCTATCAATTATATACATATTTTTAGAAGATAAAATATATACATATGAGATCTTGTTGAATTCGCCTTAATATATACTCTTTTATTATGTATTTTTTATAATTTTTATTATATTTAGAGATTTTAAAGCTTAAAACTTGCATTGAAAACTGTGCAAAAAGTAAATGGAAAGAACAAATAGAAAGGAAGGAAATAGTATAGAGCATTTAAGGTCATTTCTAAATTAAATAATGTAGTATTTGAAAATGTATAATTCATTTGGAAACAAGAAATTTAATTTTAATATTTAAATTCATGATTTGTAAATGACATTTATATATTTAGAATTTTCAATTTTGATACTTGGCCCATCATACAATCTTATAAAAAGAGTGTAAAATTCCACATAACACCCTCTCAGTGATTTGTCATATGAAATCTGTCTTACCAAAATTAGCATTAACTCATTCATTTATTATATATGAGTAGTATATCACGCTTAGATATATTTTGTTAATTTTCTTAGAATATAATATTTTTGAATATATAACACACATAAGATTTTCAATTAAAGTTTCTTAGCATGTATTTTTGATTTTTTTATATTGAATTATTTGCTAATTAATAAAAATTTTTAATTAAAATTTTAATTTCTAAATATGTATGACAATCAAATATTATTTGGTGAATGAAAAAAAAAAATCAATATATAAACATTGTTGATTACACATATTTGCCTTAAAAAGTATGACAATTTTAATTAATACTTATATTAACAATTGAATTTTTATTCATTGAAATCAGTACATATTATAAAATTGTTCATTAAAGTATACAAAAAATTATAATTTTATACAAATAACATGTAATTGTATCTCTATTTAGAATATAATAATTATATAAAATTTTATGCTAATAATTTCGTACATTGCACGAGTTTCTATACTAGTTTTACATAATTCTGTGAAATTGACCCAATTTCAACTTTTCAACTTTTCAGTTTACCATATATAGTATTTGGATCAATTCAGCATTTGAAAATGAATTTCAAGTTGTAAACATTCCATTATGGAGTAGAAAAATCAAAATATACTCTAACAAATGACCATTAACATGTGTGGCATATAAAAGTATACTCTTATGACTCTGTACCTTCAAGTTTCTCACTGAAAGGGACATTTTTTCTCCAATCATTTTTAGAAGCAAACTTAGCAACCTCAAAGAAACTGACAGAGTATTTCAGAAATCTAAACGTACTCTGATAGAGCATTATTTTCTCCTCGGCTTGATGTTAAGTTTTAAATAGATGTAGATATACATAACATAATAGTAAAGTCAGAAGGTCTTATATACCTATGGACAGTTTTAGCACCTTCTGTCAGCAAATGAATAACAAATAATGTTCAAGCCTGAATTTCTCAAAGAATTCCACAATGCAGTGAACAAATAACATGATTATTGAATTTACAACCATAAAAAGTTTAATGGACATGTTCCCACTGAAGTTCACTAATTTGACACTACAATTTTCAGTTTTACATCTGTAAGACTGTAACATGCTACTATCTATTTAGGTACAAAATTTTCGTATGGGTGAACTTTAAGGTGTAGGTCCTAGACGGAAATCTTTGATGAAAAATGTGGGGGAAGGGTGCTGGCAAGGCATAGCAGAATTCTATATTAAAATCCAACAATTATGGGGCCTATACATGTTAGAAACATGTCACTCAAAACTGGCAATACTTCTGTTGAGCTATGTTCGCTTCTCACAAGATCAACCAACAAGGGAAATAAGCGTGAAATGTACCTCTTGAATGAATCTTTTTCCATACGACTTAATGTTCTTAATGCTAATAGAAGCAAAGAGGATCGTGCTGCAAGTTCTTCCTTTTTCACTGAAAGCAATGGAAGGATCCAATGTGCCTTGGGTTCAGTGTCAACCTTCTTGTTGGAGCGAGTCCCAGCACAGTCCACATACATCTCTAATATCCTCTCACAAACGGCTACAACTTGTGCTTCTAAGTCGAGATCCTCTGATGTGGACGATCTTTCCAACATTAAGTCATTGAGGAAGTTCAGATAGCTCTGGTATACCTTGTTCTGTTCAACATACTCCTGTCTCCTCCCGGTCTTTTTAATTTGTAGCAAATTCGTAAGGATAAAGTAATAGAATTAGTATTCAAGTTTCACAAGATCTTCAATATTGTTGCTACAGTCAATTTGACAGGATGAAATCTCTGGCTGCTCGCTGCGGATTGCAAATCATTTCCGGTTTCACTTACTTGTAACAGCTAGTAAGCATTTTTTTCGTTGTTCATTCCTTTCTTTTCATCGCTTTCAAATCAATGTGTTCAAGATCTTGAATCCTTACTTGGTATCCGCAGCAATTGCTCAAAATTTCACGAACTGCGGCTTGAGGATTGAGGTATCCACCAGCAAGATAGCAACATATACTGCAAATGATTTCAGGTACGTACATCAACTTCTATCTTAGGAGTATTTTTTTAGTTGTTTTTCGCTTCTGCATTTGTTCTTCCCTTTCGCTGGTCACTACTCACAACTCTTTCTACATTCTGATTCTGGTGCAAGATTTTTTTCATGAAAGTTTTTTTTTTTCTTACAAAATTTCAATGCCTTATAATTATGTATTTATTAATAGATAATAAAGCATAACCAACTTCAACTTCCCTAAGCATTACTTTGAGAAAACAATCCTAAAATTAGATGTGCTCAAAACAAATTCGACGATCCGATATTTACCCAATACCCACCCTTTTAACCGAATCTGACTTGAAATGAATTTAAATTATGTAAATATTAATGTGCACACAAACACGCATAATTCATTTTAAAATTGACTCGATAACCCAAATGAACACCACTAGAACACCACTAGAACACCACTACCTATAATGCTCTAAATATTCAAACATAAGGATATGTTGATGCATGATGGATGAAGGATAGGAAGAAGGGTACCTAAAAAGCTAGAAGCATTTTAACTCGAGTTAAAATCGAATACAATGGTGAATGTATTAATTTTGTAGCTATAATGGAAAAGTTGGAGCCACATTCCAAGCTGAGGAGATTTCTTTTGTCAAGCTTACCATAAACATTTTTCATCAATCTCACTTTCTAAGGATTTTTCTTGAATCGAGAGACTTTTTTTTACCCCATTCTCTTTTACAGGTATGAGCTGTCATCTTCCTTTCCTCTCCAGACCCTATTCATAGACCTATTGGACCGACTTAATGTACACTTATTGTCTTAGAGTAATTACCTATAGTTTTAAGTGAAATTTTTTTGTCTTAGAGTGCTCAAATCTTAAAGTGATCGCTTAGAAGTGATCTATTAAAGAAATGAGTTGATAATATTATGATATGGGCTCCAATCATTATGAGATGATTTCATAAAAGATTTGTTGTTTTATTATCGGATTATACGGGTATTTGAGGGAAGAGGCGGATTATACGAGAATCGAACATATGACCTTACTTAGGGAATGGTGGTATTTATTTTGAGATAAAACCCAATTCATAATTTTTATCAAGAGATCGAGATTCGAATCTTGACCTCTTATTATTTTTGTTTAGATTATAACTTTAGCCAATCTAACTTATAGCTCAAGATCCGCCACTGCTAGTAAGCATAGATCAATTGGCTTGACTGAGTGCAAACTCGATTGATTGATTGATGATTAAATTTTATGAATATTAGGTTTTGGCCTTGGTTTTACAACAAATTTGATTGAAAAAAAAACTATACTAGTAGCAGTCCATAACTCATACAACAAAGTCAAAATGAGCATTGATTACAGAAACTAAAAACTTAGAAAACTTTCTCAGGTCATGTTAAACTCAACTAACCCTTCTCTTTTCTCAGTCTACCATATAATCGAAAAACTTAATAAAGCTTTGTATTGTAAAAAAACTTCCAAATTGTAGTAGCTTAGTCACAGAATATTGATCATGCACAAGTGAATAGTAATGTTATTGAATAATCATCTTGAAGTAACAAAGCCAATCTGCAAACACAAAATGTATAGGAAATCAAATCAGGAAGATCTTCAAAATAAACGAACCAATGTAGTATATGCATAGCATATGACTGAGTATAAGGTGCCAGATGGGCTAAAAACTTATCTCTGCATATAAACGAATTGATTTATGACTACCATTTGTTTTGTTATATACTTATATGTTACAATACGGTATTAATAGGAATATAAATCAAATGACCTAAACAAGACATGTTTATTGTTTTGTACCTAAAAACAAGGAAGTGAACATATACGAACCTGGAAGAAGCGAGTCCAATGAGCATGATACGAAGCCGAATACATGTTTGTTATTGCAATCGAGGAGTTACAAATAATCAAACTTCCCTGAGATTAAGTTTCATAATTGAGATTAGAACAAGTTAATTAAGTTGAAATGAAATTATGTTTTAACATTCCATAAGTACACTCACCAGTTATCAATGTAGGGGATATGTTGAATTTTGGGAAAGTCTTTTCCGTTGGGTTTTCTGCATTTTTGTTGTAGCTGAGGACAACAATTTAGCACAAGTTTCTGGAGTGAGGTGAGCTTCCGCATTGATTGAGGAAATGATTCGAGGGAAAAGCAGCCCTCTAAAGTTAGGCGTTGAAGCGATGATAAGCAGCTTATCCATTCCGGCAAGGCTTGTACATCAAAACAACAGTTAAGTTCAAGCTGTTGGAGGGAAGTCAAGTACTGCATCCCCCTTGGCAAACTCGTCATAGACTGCATGTCTGAAAACTTAAGGGAACGAAGGTTGCGATGAAGGGATTTCCAAGGCATGATGTTGTCATCGTTATTGTTATCATCTTCGATTTTGTCTCCAGAGTATTGATACATGTTGGAAATTTCAAGCGATTCTAAATTAGTGAGGTGTTCTAATCCGATCCTAGAAAGTCTTCTTACATCCACACAATCATAGATTGTAAGGCTTCGTAGTGAGGAGGAATAGATACGGAACACCTCCTTAACTTGTAAAGAATTTTCGACAAATTCGAGTCTTATGCTAAGGGTGGTAAGATATGGTGAGCATATTGATTTTAGGCCACAAAGGCTGATATCTATTTCCACCACCCTTAAATTGATGTTATCATCCTCCATACCCCTTATATTCTCTATTATTTGCAACTCTTTATGATTTGCAAACAACTTTAAATCTTCTAGTCTTGGACAGGAAGGAAATGACCTCAAACTCTCACAGCCCTTAATTTTCAAGTGAACAAGACAAGGAAATTTCATCTTCTTGATGAACATATGACTATAATCATCATCATCGTCATCATCAAATCTCCACCATCCTTTCAAACTATCAAGCCTATTAAGGATAAGAGATTCAAGGGAGGGAAAAAATGTTAATTCTGCCACCTTTTCGTTGTTGCTTACATGCTCCATATACTCTAAATTTTTCAAATATTCGAGTAATAATGATTTCAGTAGAGGCAGTTTACTTAATACAGGCATCTGCACTAAGTTTATACAATCTCTGAGCTCAATTGAGATGAGATTTTTGAAAGACATTGCCCAATTATTTTCTACTTTTCCCCACCTAGAAATGGTCTTACCCTTGTAGCACGACAAAAAAAATCTTCTAAGCTTTGAATGTGGCTCCAACTTTTCAAGTACAGCTTCGGGATTAATACACTTACCCTCAAACCTGATCTTAATTCCCATGACATGCTTCATGTTTTTCAAGTACCTGTCTTCCCTATCGTTTATCCCTTCCTCTTCAACATAATTCGTATTTATTTGAATACAAATGTCGCCTCCTACATTCGTGAGGTGTTTTAGATCTCGAAGTTCCCCATCACAGTGTTGCTCAACAGAATCTGATCTCTCGACCTTACCCACAACAAAGAACGGTAATACTCTCATATTAGTCAGCTTATCTATCCCTAAAGGCATTCGAATCAATCTGCGACAATAGCTTAAATCCAAGTGCCTAAGGCTTACTAGTTTACTAAAATCTTTGGGAAGCTCCCTCAAATAATAACAGTTACATAAAATTAATGTTTGTAGGTTATGTAGGTTAGTAATTGAATCAGGTAATACCTCTAATCCGCTATTCTGGGCTAAGTTTAGATACCTTAAATGTAGTAGCTTTCCTATTGAATCAAGAAATTTAGTATCACCAAATAAGGAAAATGATAAATCCAATGCCCTCAAGCACATGAAACTATTGACTATTTGTTTGTCAACTATAGTTTTCTGACAAAAAAATGAACGAATCTTACCCGTAACAAGGAAGGTTTCTAGACACGTATCGCCAACATATTTCACATGACGAATTTTTTCTCCGAAGTTCTTAGTAAAAGAACTCATCGTACATATTTCTCCCCTCCCTACCTCTTGAGCAACATCGTGCATCAGGTCATGGATTTTAACAGACGTGATATCACCACATTCATTCTTTTTTACATCTTCAAAAAAACACCTCCTCAACAGAATCAAAAAACACTCGTTAGCGGCGTCTTCTAAACTTTGACGTCTATCAAATGGCACAATAAAACCTTGTGCCATCCAAAGGCTAATCAACATATCTTTTCTTATCAAAGTATCTTTGGGAAAAAGGGCACAATAGGTGAAACAATTTTTTAAGGATGACTCTAGATTGTGGTAACTAAGCTTTAATATGGACATAATCTTATTATCACCATTACCAATTTCAGGTAATCCATTCTCTTCCAATGACCTCCATTTACATATGTCTTGCCCAAATAGTAAACTCCCTACCACCTTTAAGGCAAGAGGAACATTGTGACACTTTTTAACAATCCTCCTTCCTATCTCAACTAATTCATCATAGTCTATTACTTCGCACCCTTTGCTAAATGCCGTCATCTCAAACAAACGCCAAGAGCTCTCAGGGTCCAAACCGCCTAAGTTAAAGATGTGCTCGCTTGAGACGATGGACGCTGTTCTAAGTGAACGTGTGGTTACCGCTATTCTACTTCCTTCTTGACCTAAGGTTAAGAATTTTCGCAAATCAAGCCACTTCTCAAGATTCTCGTTCCATACATCATCAAGAACGAGCAAGTATTTTTCTCCACTCAATTTCTTTCCTAATTGCATTTGCATCACTTCTAAGGTGGCGTCTCTATATTTTTTGCCAGTAACATTTTCTAAAATATTACGAACAATTGATATTACATTAAACTCCTCTCCATCTTGATCCGCAACACAAACCCAAAATCTCAAAGGAAACTCACTTTTAATCCTTTCATCGTGATACACAAGCTGAGCAAGAGCGGTTTTTCCCAATCCCCCGACACCAACTATAGTATAAAACATAACATCATTAACATTAGGATCAAGTAACTTATCCACAATAACCTTCTTTTCATTTTCCCTCCCAATAATTTCCTTTGCATCCACATAAGAACATGTTTCCTCCCTTCTCCTAACTATAGGTTTATAATCAACACTAAACCCGAACTTCCTATGATCATCGGCAATAGCATCCAACTTCTTCCTAATGTCTTTAACTTGTCGAGACATTTTATATGCTACACCGACTTGGTTGTTAGAAGAAAAGAAACAACGTACCTTACCAAAGAACTTCCCTCGCTTGCTCGTGGGTTGAAGTTGCTTAAGCTCTGCAAGCGTAAGGAACTCATCGAACAAATCGTCAGCATCATAAACAGCATCCTTGAGCTTCTCGATATAGCCTTGTTCCTCGTTCGAGAGCTCTCGCTTGGCCTCAGCATCAAGAAGCACTCTCCGGATGGTGGAGACCGTTTCTTTGAGGCTTTCGAGTTGAGATTCGTAACCCCAAATGTCACAAATCTCTTTGATAACAGCAGAACCAATGACTTCAATGAGCTTTTCAGCAATACAAATTCCAAGCTCGGCCATTGGATCTTAGTACAGCACAGGAAATCAGCTTGATTAGCACAAAAATTATAAAAGCAGGAGGATAATGTGGTGACTTATGACTTAACCTTAAACTTGAACTACTATATATAATGCCTTAGACTTAGATCAATAATAATTATTAATTCCCTTATTTTTTTTATAAACATTCGTATGCTTCCAAGAAATGCACTCCAATTAATGACATAAATGCAATTATGGGTAGCTAGTTGACCCATCAAATTTAAAATTCATCCCCAATAATCGATTATCCAGCTAGTTCGATTTTATTAATCATATGATATATCTTGAGTTGCATAGCGTAAAAATTTGGTAATGGTAGGGATTGCAGTAACGAAACGGTGATACATGTAATGGGACTAGTGGCGTTAAAATGTGGTAATGATCGCGATTGCGGTAATAAAATGGTGATATGGGTAATGGGACTAATGCAGTTATTAAAACGCTTAAATATTGGTTGAGAATACAGCCCAGAATACGATTTTTTTAGTCCTTTATATTTATAATATGAGAGATATTGGTTTGTATGTTTTGAAAACATTTTAAACGCTGTCGATTTGATGCGATGCAATATAAGATAACAATGTTTGATCCATCGGGTTGAATCTATTGGAGTATATTAGTATAACATATCATTGCGCTTCAACTATCAGCTTAAACTTTTAGTTAAGTTGGTTCCTTAACATGGTATCAGGAGCCAACGTGACAAGAAGTCACGGTTCGAAATTCGAATCTTAACCACCCCTCACTTAAAGTGTAATATTTGGCGCTAGATATGAGGAGGACCTGTTTTCATCCACATTTCTGGCCCAATAGACTCTTCTGTAAAAGGGCGTGTTAGAGTATATAACATATCCTAAGGCTTACAGCTTAAGCTTTTGGTTGAGTTGGTTCCTTAACATAATCGAATTGCCCTAAAATTGATATGATCAGATCTTGATTCTTGAACTATTTATTAGTTAGATGTGAATTATAGGTGTATGTTATGTTAGTTAGAATAATAATTAAAAAAAATTTGTGAGCCTTGCCCATAAATTGGACAGCCGGAGAAGATTATAATATGCGTGACATTTAAAACAAGATTATCTCATGTCACATAGGTGGCCATGATCTTTTCAAAAAAATCTCTCAAATATGCTTCATATAAGTCCACTAATCACGTATTTATAGTTAATAATGAACTCAAACACCTGTCAAAATTTGATTCGTTGGAAAGATTTGATCAAGATTTGCCGATCTAATTTTCTTGATATAATTTTTAGCTCCACATTTAATCATTTCAAGTTGGCACAAATTTCTATCAATTATAGACGACAAGCTATTTTTTTTAATTTTTACCTCCACATTTAATCATTTCTAATTTAATTAATGTAGTATTTGGAAATGTATAATTCATTTGGAAACAGGGAATTTAAGTTTAGTATTTAAATTCACGATTTGTAAATGACATCTACATATTTAAAATTTTCAATTTTGAAAATGAATTTCAAGTTGTCAAACATACCATAATAGAGTAGAAAAATTAAAATATACTCTAACAAATGACCATTAACATGTGTGGTACATAACAGTATACTCTTACGACTCTATGTACCTTCCAAGTTTCTCACTGAAAGGGACATTTTTTTCTCCAATCACTTTTAGAAGCAAACTTAGCAATCTCAAAGAAATTGACAGAGTATTTCAGAAATCTGAACGTACTCTGATAGACCATTATTTTCTCCTCGGCTTGATGTTAAGTTTTAAATAGATATAAATATACATAAAATAATAGTAAATAGTCAGAAGGTCTTGTTATGCAGTATGCACCTATGGACAGTTTTAGCACCTTCTGTCAGCAAATGAATAACAAATAATGTTCAAGCCTGAATTTCTCAAGAATTCCACAATGCAGTGAACAAATGACATGATTATTGAATTTACAACCATAAAAAGTTTAATGGACATGTTCCCACTGAAGTTCACTAATTTGACACTACAATTTTCAGTTTTACATCTGTAAGACTGTAACATGCTACTATCTATTTAGGTACAAAATTTTCGTATGGGTGAACTTTAAGGTGTAGGTCCTAGACGGAAATCTTTGATGAAAAATGTGGGGGAAGGGTGCAGGCAAGGCATAGCAGAGTTCTATATTAAAATCCAACAATTATGGGGCCTATACATGTTAGAAACATGTCACTCAAAACTGGTAATACTTCTGTTGAGCTATGTTCGCTTCTCACAAGATCAACCAACAAGGGAAATAAGCGTGAAATGTACCTCTTGAATGAATCTTTTTCCATACGACTTAATGTTCTTAATGCTAATAAAAGCAAAGTAGATCGTGCTGCAAGTTCTTCCTTTTTCACTGAAAGCAATGGAAGGATCCAATGTGGCTTGGGTTCGGTGTCAACCTTCTTGTTGGAGCGAGTCCCAGCACAGTCCACATACATCTCTAATATCCTCTCACAAACGGCTACAACTTG
Source organism: Amaranthus palmeri (assembly GCA_019776075.1). Lineage (NCBI taxonomy): Eukaryota > Viridiplantae > Streptophyta > Magnoliopsida > Caryophyllales > Amaranthaceae > Amaranthus > Amaranthus palmeri. The sequence continues at coordinate 1,592,474 of JAAKBH010000015.1, forward strand.
TGCTTCTAAGTCGAGATCCTCTGATGTGGACGATCTTTCCAACATTAAGTCATTGAGGAAGTTCAGATAGCTCTGGTATACCTTGTTCTGTTCAACATACTCCTGTCTCCTCCCGGTCTTTTTAATTTGTAGCAAATTTGTAAGGATAAAGTAATAGAATTAGTATTCAAGTTTCACAAGATCTTCAATATTGTTGCTACAGTCAATTTGACAGGATGAAATCTCTGGCTGCTCGCTGCGGATTGCAAATCATTTCCGGTTTCACTTACTTGTAACAGCTAGTAAGCATTTTTTTTCGTTGTTCATTCCTTTCTTTTCATCGCTTTCAAATCAATATGTTGAAGATCTTGAATCCCTACTTGGTATCCGCAGCAATTGCTCAAATTTTCACGAACTGCGGCTTGAGGATTGAGGTATCCACCAGCAAGATAGCAACATATACTGCAAATGATTTCAGGTACGTACATCAACTTCTATCTTAGGAGTATTTTTTTAGTTGTTTTTCGCTTCTGCATTTGTTCTTCCCTTGCGCTGGTCACTACTCACAACTCTTTCTACATTCTGATTCTGGTGCAAGACATTTACCATTAATTTGGGGCTTTAGGCCGCATATGGATGGGGGAATAGTATAAAATTTGCAAAGAGTAACTAAATACTGAGAGATTTTTTTCATGAAAGTTTTTTTTTTCTTTCAAAATTTCAATGCCTTATAATTATGTATTTATTAATAGATAATAAAGCATAACCAACTTCAACTTCCCTAAGCATTACTTTGAGAAAACAATCCTAAAATTAGATGTGCTCAAAACAAATTCGACGATCCGATATTTACCCACCCTTTTAACCGAATCTGACTTGAAATGAATTTAAATTATGTAAAAATTAATGTGCACACAAACACGCATAATTCATTTTTAAATTCACTCGATAACCCAAATGAACACCACTAGAACACCACTACCTATAATGCTCTAAATATTCAAACATAAGAATATGTTGATGCATGATGGATGAAGAATAGGAAGAAGGGTACCTAAAAAGCTAGAAGCATTTTAACTCGAGTTAAAATCGATCGAATACAATGGTGAATGTATTAATTTTGTAGCTATAATGGAAAAGTTGGAGCCACATTCCAAGCTGAGGAGATTTCTTTTGTCAAGCTTACGATAAACATTTTTCATTAAGCTCACTTTCTAAAGATTTTTCTTGAATTGAGAGACTTTTTTTACCCCATTCTCTTTTATAGGTATGAGTTGTCATCTTCTTTTCCTCTCCAGACCCTATTTATAGACCTATTGGACTGACTTAATGTATACTGATTGTCTTGGAGTAATTACATATAGTTTTAAAGTGAAACTTTTTTTAGTCTTAGAGTGCTCAAATCTTAAAGTGATCGCTTAGAAGTGATCTATAAAGAAATGAGTTGATAATATTATGATATGGGCTCCAATCATTATGAGATGATTTCATACAACATTTGTTGTTTTATTATCGGATTATAAGGGTATTTGAGCGAAGAGGCGGATTATACGAGAATTGAACATATGACCTTACTTGGGAAATTGTGGTATTTATTCTGAGATAAAACCTTCATAATTTTTATCGAGAGATTGAGAGTTCGAATCTTGACCTCCTATTGTTTTTGTTTAGATTCTAACTTTAGCCAATCTAACTTATATAGCTTAAGATCCGCCACTGCTAGTAAGCATGGATCAATTAGCTTGACTGAGTGTAAAACTCGATTGACTGATTGATGATTGAATTTTATGAATATTAGTGTTTTGTCCTTGGTTTTACAACAAATTTGATTGAAAAAAAAAACTATACAAGTAGCAGTCCATAGCTCATATAACAAAGTCAAAATGAGCATTGATTACAGAAACTAAAAACTTGGAAAACTTTCTCAGGTCCTGTTGAACTCAACTAACTCTTTTCTTTCCTCAGTCTACCGTATAATCGAAAAACTTAATAAAGCTTTGTATTGTAAAAAACTTCCAAATTGTAGTAGCTTAGTCGCAGAATATTGATCATGCACAAGTGAATAGTAATGTTATTGAATAATCATCTTGAAGTAACAAAGCCAATCTGCAAACACAAAATGTATAGGAAATAAAATCAGGAAGATCTTCAAAATAAACGAACCAATGTAGTATATGCATAGCATATGACTGAGTATAAGGTGCCAGATGGGCTAAAAACTTATCTCTGCATATAAACGAATTGATTTATGACTACCATTTGTTTTGTTATATACTTATATGTTACAATACGGTATTAATAGGAATATAAATCAAATGACCTAAACAAGACATGTTTATTGTTTTGTACCTAAAAACAAGGAAGTGAACATATACGAACCTGGAAGAAGCGAGTCCAATGAGCATGATACGAAGCCGAATACATGTTTGTTATTGCAATCGAGGAGTTACAAATAATCAATCTTACCTGAGATTAAGTTTCATAATTGAGATTAGAACAAGTTAAGTTGAAATGAAATTATGTTTTAACATTCCATAAGTACACTCACCTTTTATGAATGTAGGGGATATGTTGAATTTTGGGAAAGTCTTTCCCGTTGGGTTTTCTGCATTTTTGCTCTAGCTTAGGACAACAATTTATCACAAGTTTCTGGAGTGAGGTGAGCTTCGGCATTGATTCAGGAAACGATTCGAGGGAAGAGCAGAACTGTAAAGTTAGGCGTTGAAGCAATGATAAGCAGCTTATCCATTCCGGCAAGGCTTGTACATTAAAACAACGGCTAAGTTCAAGCTGTTGGAGGGAAGTCAAGTACTGCATCCCCCTTGGCAAACTCGTCATAGACTGCATGTCTGAAAACTTAAGGGAACGAAGGTTGCGATGAAGGGATTTCCAAGGCATGATGTTGTCATCGTTATTGTTATCATCTTCGATTTTGTCTCCAGAGTATCTAAACATGTTGGAAATTTTAAGCGACTCTAAATTAGTGAGGTGTTCTAATCCGATCCTAGAAAGTCTCCTTACATCCACACAATCATTGATTGTAAGGCTTCGTAGTGAGGAGGAATAGATACGGAACACCTCTTTAACTTGTAAAGAATTTTCGACAAATTCGAGTCTTATGCTAAGGGTGGTAAGATATGGTGAGCATATTGATTTTAGGCCACAAAGGCTGATATCTATTTCCACCACCCTTAAATTGATGTTATCATCCTCCATACCCCTTATATTCTCTATTATTTGCAACTCTTTATGATTTCCAAACAACTTTAAATCTTCTAGTCTTGGACAGGAAGGAAATGACCTCAAACTATAACAACACCTAATTCCCAAGTGAACAAGACTAGGAAATCTCATCTTCTTGATGAACATATGACGATAGTTATCATCATCATCATCGTCATCAAATCTCCACCATCCTTTCAAACTATCAAGACTATCAAGGATAAGAGATTCAAGGGAGGGAAAAAATGTTAATTCTGCCACCTTTTCGTTGTTGCTTACATGCTCCATATACTCTAAATTTTGCAAACTTTCGAGTAATAATGATTTCAGTAGAGGCAGTTTACTTAATACAGGCATCTGCACTAAGTTTATACAATCTCTGAGCTCAATTGAGATGAGATTTTTGAAAGACATTGCCCAGTTATTTTCTATTTTTCCCCACTTAGAAATAGTCTTACCCTTGTAGCGCCACAAAAAAAATCTTCTAAGCTTTGGATGTGGCTCCAACTTTTCAATTACAGCTTCGGGATTAATACATTCACCCTGAAACTTGATCTTAATTCCCATGACATGCTTCATGTTTTTCAAGTACCCGTCTTCCCTATCGTTTATCCCTTCCTCTTCAACATAATTCTTATTTATTTGAATACAAATGTCGCCTCCTACATTCGTGAGGTGTTTTAGATCTCGAAGTTCCCCATCACAGTGTTGCTCAACAGAATCTGATCTCTCGACCTTACCCACAACAAAGAACGGTAATACTCTCATATTAGTCAGCTTATCTATCCCTAAAGGCATTCGAATCAATTTGCGACAATCGTTTAAATCCAAGTGCCTAAGGCTTACTAGTTTACTAAAATTTTTGGGAAGCTCCCTCAAATTAGAACAGTTACATAAAACTAATGTTTGTAGGTTATGTAGGTTAGTAATTGAATCAGGTAATAACTCTAATTCCTTATTCCATGCTAAGTTTAGATACCTTAAATGTAGTAGCTTTCCTATTGAATCAAGCAAATTAGTATCACCAAATTTAGAAGATGATAAATCCAATGCCCTCAAGCACATGAAACTATTGACTATTTGTTTGTCAACTATAGTTTTCTGACAAAAAAATGAACGAATCTTACCCTTAACAAGGGAGGTTTCTAGACACGTATCGCCAACATATTTCACATGACGAATTTTTTCTCCGAAGTTCTTAGTAAAAGAACTCATCGTACATATTTCTCCCCTCCCTACCTCTTGAGCAACATCGTGCATCAGGTCATGGATTTTAACAGACGTGATATCACCACATTCATTCTTTTTTACATCTTGAAAAAAACACCTCCTCAACAGAATCAAAAAACACTCGTTAGCGGCGTCTTCTAAACTTTGACGTCTATCAAATGGCACGATAAAACCTTGTGCCATCCAAAGGCTAATCAACATATCTTTTCTTATCAAAGTATCTTTGGGAAAAAGGGCACAATAGGTGAAACAATTTTTTAAGGATGACTCTAGATTGTGGTAACTAAGCTTTAATATGGACATAATCTTATTATCACCATTACCAATTTCAGGTAATCCATTCTCTTCCAATGACCTCCATTTACATATGTCTTGCCCAAATAGTAAACTCCCTACCACCTTTAAGGCAAGAGGAACATTGTGACACTTTTTAACAATCCTCCTCCCTATCTCAACTAATTCATCATAGTCTATTACTTCGCACCCTTTGCTAAATGCCGTCATCTCAAACAAACGCCATGAGCTCTCAGGGTCCAAACCACCTAAGTTAAAGATGTGCTCGTTTGAGACAATGGACGCTGTTCTAAGTGAACGTGTGGTTACCACAATTCTACTTCCTTCTAGACCTAAGGTTAAGAATTTTCGCAAATCAAGCCACTTCTCAAGGTTCTCGTTCCATACATCATCAAGAACAAGCAAGTATTTTTTTCCACTTAATATCTTTCCTAATTGCATTTGCATCACTTCTAAGGTGGCGTCTCTATATTTTTGGCCAATAACATTTTCTAAAATATTACGAACAATTGATATTACTTCAAACTCCTCTCCATCTTGATCCGCAACACAAACCCAAAATCTCGAAAGAAACTCACTTTTAATCCTTTCATCATGATACACAAGCTGAGCAAGAGCGGTTTTTCCCAATCCCCCGACACCAACTATAGTATAAAACATAACATCATTAACATTAGGATCAAGTAACTTATCCACAATAACCTTCTTTTCATTTTCCCTCCCAATAATTTCCTTTGCATCCACATAAGAACATGTTTCCTCCCTTCTCCTAACTATAGGTTTATAATCAACACTAAACCCGAACTTCCTATGATCATCGGCAATAGCATCCAACTTCTTCCTAATGTCTTTAACTTGTTGAGACATTTTATATGCTACACCGACTTGGTTGTTAGAAGAAAAGAAACAACGTACCTTATCAAAGAACTTCCCTCGCTTGCTCATGGGTTTAAGTTGTTTAAGCTCCGCAAGCGTAAGGAACTCATCGAACAAATCATCAGCATCATAAACAGCATCCTTGAGCTTCTCGATATAGCCTTGTTCCTCGTTCGAGAGCTCTCGTTTGGCCTCAGCATCAAGAAGCACTCTCCGGATGGTGGAGACCGTTTCTTTGAGGCTTTCGAGTTGAGATTCGTAACCCCAAATGTCACAAATCTCTTTGATAACAGCAGAACCAATGACTTCAATGAGCTTTTCAGCAATACAAATTCCAAGCTCGGCCATTGGATCTTAGTACAGCGCAGGAAATCAGCTTGATTAGCACACAAATTATAAAAGCAGGAGGATAATGTGGTGACTTATGACTAAACCTTAAACTTGAACTACTATATATAATGCCTAACATCACAATAATTATTAATTCCCTCATTTTTTTATAAACATTCGTATGCTTCCAAGAAATGCACTCCAATTAATGACATAAATGCAGTTATGGGTAGTTAGTTGACCCATCAAATTTTAATTCATCCCCAATAATCGATTATCCAGCTAGTTGATTTTTTTAATCATTATGATATGATATATCAGAAGCCAACGTGACAAGAGATCACGGGTACGAATTCCAATCACTCTTCATTCAAAGTGAAATATTTAGCGCTAGATATGAGGAGGACCTGTGTTTCATCCACATTTCTAGCCCAATAGGCTCTCGTGTGAGGGGGCATGTTAGAGTATGTAACAATCCTGAGGCTTCAACCATTAGCTTAAGCTTTTATTTTGAGTTGGTTTTTTTACATAATGGAATAGTCCTAAAATTGATATGATCAGCGATCTTGATTCTTGAACTATTTATTAGTTAGATCTGAATTATAGGTGTGTATTATATGAGTTAGAAATACAATTTAAAAAAATTTGTGAGGCTTGCCCAATGTATTGGACAGCCTGGGAAGGAGAAGATTATAATATGCGTGACATTGAAAACAATATTATCTCATAAGTCATGGGTGGCCATGATCTTTTTAAAAAAATCTCAAAATATGCTTCACAACTCACTAATCACGTATTTGCACTATGTAAATTTCATGTTCATTTACAGTTAATGAACTCAAACACCTGTCAAAATTTGATTCGTCGGAGAGATTTGATCAAGATTTCTAACTTCCGTCCCACTTTAATTGTCCACATTTCCTTTTTGGGTTATCCCACTTTAATTGTCCACTTTCTATTTTTGGCAAAGACTTTTTAATTAAATACCCCCAACTACCCCAACTACCCCAACTTATACTCCCTCCGTTCCCTATTGATGTTTCCATAGGAAAAGTTCACGGGAATTAAGAAAAGTGGAATCTTTTAGATAGTGGAGATATTATTTTATTGAATAATAAATTTGATGGACGAAAAGTGGGGACCACAAATATTAAAATAGTATTTAAAAAAAGTTAGTGGAAAAAAATATGGGGACCACAACTAATTAAAAAATATTTTTATGAAGTTAGTGGGGAACATGTGGGGACCATAAGGTATATAAAAATGTTAAAATGGAGTTAGTGGAAGATATTTGTGCCCATAATCAATATTAAAATATTAAAATTAAGATGGTTGAGGTTATTTTTGTCCAAATTTTGTGATATAAATGAAAAGATTCCTTATGGGAACAACAATTGAAACACCCCAAAATAGAAAGTGGAAACTTCTTTAAGGAACGGAGGTAGTATTATTTAAAATACCTCACCTACCATCTTTTCAATTATTATAATCACTTAAAATACCCACTAACACCTTTTCAATTATTATGATCACTTAAAATACCCCACTACCACCTTTTCAATTATTATAATCACTTAAAATACCCCACTACCACCCCTTTCTTATTTTCCGTGTCCACATCAAAGTGGATAATATAAGTGAGATGGAGGGGGTATTATAAATTTTAGCTCCACATTTAATCATTTCAATTTGTCACAAAATTTTCTATCAATTATATACATATTTTTAGAAGATAAAATATATACATATGAGATCTTGTTGGATTCGTCTTAATATACTTTTTTATTATGTATTTTTTATAATTTTTATTATATTTAGAGATTTTAAGGCTTAAAACTTGCATTGAAAATTGTGCAAAAAGTAAATGGAAAGAACAAATAAAAAGGAAGGAAATAGTATAGAGCATTTAAGGTCATTTCTAAATTAAATAATGTAGTATTTGAAAATGTATAATTCATTTGAAAACAAGAAATTTAATTTTAGTATTTAAATTCATGATTTGTAAATGACATTTATATATTTAGAATTTTCAATTTTGATACTTGGCCCATCATACAATCTTATAAAAAGAGTGTAAAATTCCACATGACACCCTCTCAGTGATTTGTCATATGGAATCTGTATTACCAAAATTAGCATTAACTCATTCATTTAATATATGAGTAGTATATCACACTTAGGTATATTTTGTTAATTTTCTTAGAATATAGTAATATTTTTGAATATAAAAGACACATAAGATTTTCAATTAAAGTTTCTTAGCATGTATTTTTGTTTTTTTTTATATTGAATTATTTGCTAATTAATAAAAATTTTTAATTAAAATTTTAATTTCTAAATATGTATGACAATCAAATATTATTTTGAGAATGAAAAAAAATCAATATATAAACATTGTTGATTACACATATTTGCCTTAAAAATTATGACAATTTTAATTAATGCTTATATTAACAATTGAACTTTTATTCATTGAAATCAGTACATATTATAAAATTGTTCATTAAAGTATACGAAAAATTATAATTTTATACAAATAACATTTAATTGTATCTCTATTTAGAATATAATAATTATATAAAATTTTATGCTAATAATTTCGTGCATTGCACGAATTTCTATACTAGTTTTACATAATTCTGTGAAATTGACCCAATTTCAACTTTTCAACTTTTTAGTTTACCATACATAGTATTTGGATCAATTCAGCATTTGAAAATGAATTTCAAGTTGTAAACATTTCATAATGGAGTAGAAAAATCAAAATATACTCTTAACAAATGACCATTAACATGTGTGGCATATAAAAGTATACTCTTATGACTCTGTACCTTCAAGTTTCTCACTGAAAGGGACATTTTTTCTCCAATCATTTTTAGAAGCAAACTTAGCAACCTCAAAGAAACTGACAGAGTATTTCAGAAATCTAAACGTACTCTGATAGACCATTATTTTCTCCTCGGCTTGATGTTAAGTTTTAAATAGATGTAGATATACATAACATAATAGTAAAGTCAGAAGGTCTTATATACCTATGGACAGTTTTAGCACCTTCTGTCAGCAAATGAATAACAAATAACGTTCAAGCCTGAATTTCTCAAAGAATTCCACAATGCAGTGAACAAATGACATGATTATTGAATTTACAACCATAAAAAGTTTAATGGACATGTTCCCACTGAAGTTCACTAATTTGACACTACAATTTTCAGTTTTACATCTGTAAGACTGTAACATGCTACTATCTATTTAGGTACAAAATTTTCGTATGGGTGAACTTTAAGGTGTAGGTCCTAGACGGAAATCTTTGATGAAAAATGTGGGGGAAGGGTGCAGGCAAGGCATAGCAGAGTTCTATATTAAAATCCAACAATTATGGGGCCTATACATGTTAGAAACATGTCACTCAAAACTGGTAATACTTCTGTTGAGCTATGTTCGCTTCTCACAAGATCAACCAACAAGGGAAATAAGCGTGAAATGTACCTCTTGAATGAATCTTTTTCCATACGACTTAATGTTCTTAATGCTAATAAAAGCAAAGTAGATCGTGCTGCAAGTTCTTCCTTTTTCACAGAAAGCAATGGAAGGATCCAATGTGCCTTAGGTTCTGTGTCAACCTTCTTGTTGGAGCGAGTTCCAGCACAGTCCACATACATCTCTAATATCCTCTCACAAACGGCTACAACTTGTGCTTCTAAGTCAAGATCCTCTGATGTGGACGATCTTTCCAACATTAAGTCATTGAGGAAGTTCAGATAGCTCTGGTATGCCTCGTTTTCAAAATGAACCACAGGTGGCTCAGTGAGCTCTAGCCTATTACACACTGTCTGAAGCTTTCCGAGTATGATACCTTCCTGGCTTAGTTGGTTGGCATGGGATGAAATCAATGAAAAAAGTTCAAGAAGGATCTTGAGGTTAGCTATTGAGAGACTATCATGGTGTGTCCTGTAAAGATCAGTCACAAGCTGCAATAGGAGATAATATGAGTGAGTAGCGAAATCACGCTTTCAATATATAAAAGAAAGTACAATCAGAACGACCATTGCCAGCCAACTGCAAATTGCACTGCACTCTGATTAAAAATCACAAATCCAACACAAAATGACCTCCATCGTTTTCGTCTTTATAGTTGAAATTACTTGAGAATCATTTTCATGTAATTAGTATTACTCTTACTAGACATTGAATGAAACAAATTTGCTACCTAGTTTTTGCTACCTCATCAGAATGTTTCAACGTTGTACTGTATTCATAGTAAAACAGACAAGGATCAAGAAGAAAATTATTTTGCATATTTTCCGTAGTTTAGTTTGTTAAATTTTAATGAGATGGAGAAGAGAGAAATTTGAAGAAAAAACTAAATAACTACATTGTTAATCTTGTGATATTCAATTAATCTATGATTACAATCTAATTTATAGTACTAGGAAATAACTACAATTAATACGAGACATAATCCCCCACTATTTTTAGTTTTACCACTACTCGCTACCCTGGAGTAGACCACTTTTTTTTAAATGACCACTAAAATAAAGCACCTAACTTATCAAATTTAAAACACTATATCCAAAATGGTTTGTCAAGGGAACTAGAATGAAAAACATGGGTGAAAAAGAATTTTCCATCACTTAGCAAACAAGAAATGATTTCCTCAAAAATTGGAAAGAAACAATTTCCTCCATTCTTCCATCCCCACACTGCCATTTCCCCCCAAGAGTTTTCCATTAAAAAGGGAAGGAAACAAATTGTATTTTCCATTGGAAAAAAAATGTTATTTTCCATTAAATCACTCACTCACTAAAGCTAAAACTATCTTTCCCCAGAACTAAATCAATTTTTCACAAGCAGCTAGCTAGCTGAAGAGCGTCAAACGTCCAGTAACTGCTTTGTAGTGTCTCACTCTTCACATAAATGATATTAAGTTTTTGCTTGTGACAACAAAATACTAGGAATATGTTCTTCCTCTTATAGGAAGGTCACAGCCACCCATCAAAATAGGCAGCATGCATTACAGTTTTGGTAAATGGAAATTTGCCCACTCGCGTTTTGAAATTGGCAATTCACTCAAATGGCCTAAAAATAGCCTTATCTGACGCCTTTTTCCAACTCGTGATGAGATTAACGAATCAAGCACACCAGTCCCCTTTCTCCCTTACAGGTACATAAAGAGTCAATCGTAAAGGAGAAAGCAAAGCAAACCTGTATGATGACCAACTGAACAGCAATATGACTTTTCATTCTTGAAATCACATATACAGCAGTCTGCAAGTTGTCATCCTCCAAGTCATTGTTGGAAATTTCATTCTCGGAAGACATATCAAGTCCTTGATAGCTTTCTGTGGCATCTGGAATATCAATGTTATCCATAGTCCTGAACACCCTCAAAAATCCTGGAAGAGTTGATGCTGCAGCATCTTTAATAGCAATCAACATTCCTCTCCAATCATCTTCAGAAAGATTGGTTCCTAATTCACTGGTCAAACGTACCAGCGCTGCTATCCCTGTTTTAGCTGGACCAGGGCCTGGACTCTTGATGAAATTAGCCAATACAGTAACAGCATCAGGTAATTGAGATCTCACAACACTAAAAAATGTGACAAAGAGATCAACAAGGCGCTCTGCTGCCAACGAAGAAGTTTCAGAGTCCCATGGACTTTCACTAACTGACGAATCTTTAGAAGAGTCGGGTGACTGGTCATCATGCAGCACAGTATCATCCTTGTTTCTACTATTGAGTATTGGAAAGACAACAAATTTGAAAATCGCACTCCAAAACGGCCGTGAAAATAGTTCACCATGATCCATGAGGATGTTAAACAGCACTTCAACAGAGCTCTTTCTAATGGCTGATCTCGGATCAGATGTCAATCTTGACAATCCTACATTTTTTTAATTCAAGGGAATCAAGAATGAAAAATCAGTTTTTATAGATATTAGATACAACTTTCCGCATAAACAAAATTAAATTAGTACCCAAAAAGCATAAGAGCTAAATATGCTCAACTTTAGTCAACGAGCTTGGGAAATCTGAGCAATGCGGGAAAACATGTAATTTCGGAAAAGCCATCAAGCAATATCGATATGGAACGCTATTAAAAACCATAATTTAAACCAAAGCCCAATTCAACACATCAGTGTTTCATGGATGATATCCATGACCCATGTATTTACCTGTAAGCAAAGGCATCCAGAAAGAGGTATTTTCATCTTTGCCAGTAAAAGATTGCCTATCAGCAGCCTCCCCACTTTCGCTCAAATCATATGAACTGGCATCTTGGCTATCCTCATTGCAAAACAATCCTCCTTCCGCAAGCTTAACAGCACAAAATCGAAGAAACGCAATGGCATTGAAGCTGACATCACTATTAAATTTACTGTTTGTGAAGGTTATGAGACATCTAACACAGTCTGTGAAAGTTGTAGACTCGGTCTCAGTTATGTAAGGAAAGTATTCCCGAACAATTTTTTCCATTGTCTCAAAGGCCAACAACACTATGCTCTTCCGTTCATCAGCAGCAGCTGTTGTAAAAACCTGATTAAAGAACCTCATTAAGAAACTATATATATGACAAGAACAAAAAAAGCCATCACCATCACACATAATGAATCACAATGGTATCTGGAAGATCACAACGGGCAAGATAAAATGAACCTAAAAACCCGCAGCACACTAATTTAACATTGAGGCGCAAGATAAATTTGAAGAAGAACCTGGAAACTAGGTTGCAGCACCTCATGTAGTATAATTAATAATAGAATACAGAAGATATAATGAAGTAGAATTCACAATAATAAATTCCCTCCTATACATATCAAATGTCTCATTTCCTCTTCCAGTAGATGCATATCTTATGTCTCATTTCTATAATTGGTATGTTTTGTCTAAACTTATACCCTCATGGAACCAATTATTGACAAAAAGGACATTACGCTATAGCCATTATTGTCATTAAATATATTTGCCTCTATTCTCTCCTCCCATGCGGTCCCACTCCCATATTCTTAAATTGGGGAAAACTCAAATAGGATATTTGATATGAACTGGATGGAGTATATCAAAGTCTACTGTAAACAATAAACAGGCAAACAAGTGTTGTAGCATTTATTTCCCTGAAATTCCTTGCAATTTGCATACCAAAAATAAATAGTATAACTCAATCCCTGTGAAACTTCCAACAATAATAGCTGCAATAAGAATCATAGCTGCACAATGATCCAGCATGTTCAAAAATTTGTAATTGCACCAGTCAATCAACAACTTACCCTTGATGGCAACCGGAAAATGCACAATTCTCTCTTCCATTTGTTTTTCGGGGAGGAGGTTGTGGGTAATACTAAATTGTACATATAGATGATATATGCAAAATAAATGAAATGCATACAGAGCATGAACATTTCCGTGAGTCACACTTTGTAATCAAAAGTTCCAAAACAAAGAATATGAAATAAGCAAGTAAATTACCTTAAATACACTTTTCCATCCAGATTTCACATTACTGACACGGGTAAGGACCATCTGAGAAATGCAGCGGACTATTAGTTCTCGAATTTCAGCAGAGCTACTCTTTTGCATTACAATGACAAAAGGCCTCAAAAACTCATTTTGGAAATTGTAATTCGCCAGCTCCTCGCGCTCAAGGAACTTCATAGCAAGCTGACGCAAAGAATCCATGACAAAAATTGCCACTGAGAGATTTTCAGACAAGCCAACAGAGACAAAGAAATCAGAGAGAACATTCCAGATGCGAGACCACACTAGTCTGATGCGATTCATATTATAGTGCCTGAAAAATGACCCATAATTATGATTTAGCATAAATACTCAAGATCCTAGAAGGCTATAACAGTGAGCCCAGAGTAGCAACTGTCCACATTTCTAACATGAAAAATTAAATACAGAAAATTGGAGGTACTCATAAAATACAGTGGTCAGCAAAATCCAAGATGTGCAACCACAGAAATAAATGTTTTTGCATTCAACATATTCCAAAACCCAAAAGATAACGCATTGATAGAGATCTCAAAGAAAAGAAGACTTACGCAATCTCAACTATCTTTGTGAGACTGAACACACGAGGATCTGTTGGAGACTGCAACTCTGCCATTGAAACTTTGCAAAGAGCTCTCACAAAAGATACTATTGCCTCGCTGTTCAACCTTTGGCTATGGGCAAATATGTGGTTCAACTCATAGCTTCCAATTTGATCAAGCAAGTGCAGGTTCGAAATAAAGTTAGTGACCTGTTCTGGAGTAACCAGTTTGGGAGAGCTTGCACCAAGTGCACTGCTGTCATAGGATCCACCTCGAACGACAGCGGCCACAGCTGGATTTTGAAGAGCCCCCTTTTTCTTCAGAGAAGCCAAGTCACTTGGCATCAGTGATTTCTGCTCTGGTTCAGCATTAGACATGCTCAAGAATGATGCATCTGGTGGTACACCTTCTCCTAAAAGTTGTAAATGTTCAAACCTAGACAAACACGTCAAGATGTGCTCCCAAGCATCTTGTAGATAATTTCCATCTCCGATAGCTATGGACATCATTGTCTGTGGTAATAAGCATCACAATGTTATCAGAATGACCATAGCGGGGAAATCAATGCTGTACACATAGCACAAACAAAGTAGACATCCATCATAGCCAGTAAAATTGTAGGCATACGTCATGAAAGGACCAGGTGGGACAAATGCCTATCAACAAAGTTGGATTAAAACTGATTCCTAAAGTTACCACGTAAAGTGGCAGAAGAAAAAACAAACATGGATCTAAATTTTGCATTCAATTTCCAAAATAATCCCAGCATTTAACTATTATATTGAGCATATCAGAGAAGTTAAATTGTGCACTATATCTGATACAGCCAGACCATATGCATATACATGTTCTTTTATTGTGTGTTCAGTTTTGGATATATTTTGTCAACATACATAATAGCATGAAATATAACTGCCAGCTAAGCAGCTTTTCACACAGAAAATGTTGGTTTTTTCCTCAATGAAGCCACTCAATTATAGGCTTACCTTCATAGCATCAACATTTTTTTGCTTCATATCAGCTGCACAGTGGAGATAAGTGAATTTGGCCAAAGAGGTCACAAAAGCGTCTCTTTGTGTCTGCATACTAAGTACCGCAGTAACATGTACAGCATATCGGAAGCCTTGCAAACATTCTGTCGTAGCTAATTTGTCATCACTTTGATCAAGTGTCATACTAAACGCAGCCAGCATAGGACCCCAACAAACTTCCACCATAAATCTCAATATTGAAACATCAGAAACTGCATAAAAAACCGACCTGAAAAAAAAAGTGTGATGGTTGCCATTGTTTCCTTGTCTTGTATGTGGATCAAAGTATAAAATAAATAGTCAAATAAACATACAAACAACATCTATAACAATATCAACTCTTTATGCCATCAACATAACCAAAATCTATCTCTTGTACTCATCCACACAGAGAAGCACAAATATGAAGAACTGACCCAAATTATTTGAAAAACTCTAAAATACATTGTCTCCATTGCCAAACTTCGATTGGTTTGAAGTAAAAGACAAAAAACTTCTTATGGAGCTTGCTTTAGAGGACAATAAAAATAAATTATCACAACTTAACATGAAAATAATTTAAGAAAATAAAAGTATAGGATAAAAGTTACACAACCTTTGGTTGTACAAGATTCAAATACCAATCACTAAAGAAGCACATAGTAAATCAGTACTTCAGCAGGAAGACAATCATAGCATGTCCTACAAAACATTATTTCCTAGAACTCTATAATCTCAAACCAGTGTAGATAAATCATTCAATATATCAGTTGATCAAGATGCTTGCTACCTACCTTGCCTAGCCTAGTATATATAGCCAAGACCAGTAAACACATACGCCTTTGTCCCCATGAATTTGCCGCATTCGTATGTAGCATATGATTCTTATTTTGGTTTGGATTGTTGGGATGATAATAATAAAAATAAATAGTAAGGATGATAATTAAAGAGAGAAGAATGTGTGGATAAAAATGTATTAGACCGATCCCCACTATTGTGAAATTGGAAGAGTTCAAAAATGTAAATGAGAGTAAAATGGGATTGTAGTATTTATCGATAAAATAGATGGAAACAAGACACACAAGCTTTCGAGAGGCTTGCCCTTCCCAAGGTCATAAGTATAAAACCCACGATATTTGAATACAATCTATCTGATCTCTTTCTCTACTTCCGCATCCTTATTTATAATAAGTTCTCTAACTAACTTCTCATATTAAACTACCCATATACCCATTCCCTCCAAATGAAATTCCCTCATGACAGCCTTCAAAGAAATTTGTAACCGTTTGCACGAGGGGTCTCCTGTGTGTTCTTATTACTTTGCCGTGTAAATCTAATCAAATCACCTGTCCCTACTTTAAGTCGAACAAAAGGCAAAATTTTGGAATCACTCAATGCCAAAGAGAAGCACTCACAGAGGGAATAGCCAAAGCCGGTTACCAAGTAATGCCAATTTTTTGCCTTCAGATTTCCCACTCCCAAACCCTCTTGTTGGATTGGCAATTTGACTATCTCCCAATTCACTAAATGATCCTTTTTGTCTCTCTATTTCCCTCCTAAAGAACATTACTCACAATTTTCTCTAGATTTCTTATAATAGACTTTGAGGCCCTATAAAGGGAAAGAAAGTAGATGGGAATATTCCTTGAGCAAGATTTGACAACAGTGATTCTACCTCCCAAGGAAAAAGATGATTTTTTTCATCCATCAAGCCTCTTCGAAATCTTTTTAATGGTCAGACCCCAAAAATCCATATTTCTAGAATTAGCTCCAAGGGGTAATCCCAAATATTCGACAGGAAATCACCACTTCAATTAGCCGAGAAGGCCAAAAGCCAGAATTCCCTTGTGGCGATCTTAATAGATTTCTTTCGATGTCTAATTTTATATCAGCTTTTAATAATTTTCACTCTTAGATGATTTAGAATATTTACAATTAAAAGTCGAGCGTCTAAACATGCAGAAGTCCAAATGAAGCAAGTTCATTTTATAAGGAGGAAGTACATTTTAAGGAGTCGTTCTCATTTTCCCCTTGTGGCGATCACTACTATAGACTGCCCTGCCAACTAAATCGCACCAGACATTAAACCAATGAACCACCAATGCTTCCATCATTTACCATTCACTACCAAAATACCAATACCTCACCAAAACAAAACCCCTCATAAATCCCCTCTAAAGAACACCAGCATAGACATGCTCCCTCCATCACCATCCCACCTAAACCAGATTCATACCAGCTGAAACTTTTCTATAGAATAACACAAGTAAATTTCAGCATTTCATGGTCTAATTTGACCTCCGAGACTTCCCAAGAAAAGACTTAGCAGTTAAGTGAAACTACCAAATGTAGGCAGTATTCTGGTATTATTGGTAGCCATGACAAATACATGTTTGAAGAAAATAAAATACATATGGTGGTCTTAGAGGTATGGAAATGCCTTGGTGACCATGAACCCAAGGATGATGAACATGTAGGGACCACAAGAATAAAATATTGAGATTTAATACTCCTCCAATTCATCTCATTTGTCCACTTTACCTTTTTCACACATGCCGAGGCAACATTTTAACCTTTAATATCTTTAATTGTGTATAATTAAAAATTATAAAATTTGATATTAATAATCTTTGCATTGAGACGAAACAAAATAAGATCCCACATGACTATATTTACCTTATAGATAAAGAGCAAAATACAAATTAAGAGTGATTAGTGAATAGTAACCAAAAAGTAAAGTGGACAATTATGATGAATTGGAGGGAGTAAAAAGTAAGGACAATTTTATTCCAACATGTGTAAAAATAAAGGTTAAATATGACCAAAATAATGAAAAGAAAATAGAAAGATCTACGTAGGAACAACAAATGTATCCATCCAAATGGCACATGGGTACATCAATTAGGAACAAAGGGAGAAACAGGAGAGAAAAAGAGATTAGAAGATGCTCATTTCATACGAGGTGAGGAAAAAATGATGTATTGGCAAAAAACTTAAAGAAGAAATTTCATAAACCAATAAAATCACACATGGATTATATGACCTGCTAGAGTCCAGACATGTTGAATTTTTCCCAGGAACTTTCAAAAGATCCAAAGAATTCGGATCATTATTGATAAAATCAATAGACAAAAATTAAAGAAGAGTGAGTAGAGTTGGGCTTGTTAGTATCAACTTTTCCTATTATTTATAAAATAAATGCATTGGTTCATCTTGTTCTGTCGTACTAAACAGAAAATAATAATAATTAATAATAATTGAGAAAAAGCTTAGTGTGGTGCATACTCTGATTTTCCAGACTTTGCCTTGAACTGCTCTTGGATGTTCTTGATAAGAAGACTATTTGTGCCCAAAGGTTTTTCTTCTGGCTGCTTCCCCATTACTAAGTTCAGTATACCGTCCAAACCTAGTAACCTGTTGAATCCATTGACCTGCTTGCTTTGTGGTTGAGAACTTTCAGCATTCATTTTGATTTCATCTTTAACAATTTGATCATAGAGAGAACCTAAATACTCTTCAGGTAAGTCCTTGCCATCGTCAATTCCTCGGTTATTCCGAATAAAGTCAGCTTTGGTCATCTGAAAAAGAAAATTTTGTGAAGAAATTAAAGCACAAATACGTCAAAAAAAATTATCCACTTCAATCAATTTCCCATCCTCGGACTTCCAAAGATCACAGCCTTTAGGAACTGAGGCAAGTAGCAGAATTCGTTACACAAACAAGCAAAAAAATTATTGCACTTCAAAATTTCACCCAAGTCATAATGCAGATATATTGTCAATTATTCTCTTAAACAAACAAAAGACTAATAAATCACATAGCTCACCTTCTCTTTAACCATGTTATTGTGAGCATCTGTGTTAAGCAATATAACAGAATAGGCAAGGACGTAAGCTGTATCCGCAGTTTTGAATGAATTAGGATTGCATTTACAGTAACGCTCAGCAAACTTCTCCATAATCCGATCTATCTTCTGAGCCTCTCCAGGTAATCTGAAACCCCGTAAGAAATATCGAATAGCTTCACCAAAATCCATTTTTTCAAATTAAATGAATCAACATATGCATGCATAACTTTTAATGGGAAATCATCTCGTTCTCCCAAGTAATCCCCAATAATAGTTGGGTTCAGGCCAGCAGCGTTCTGTAGAAAGCAGCAACTTCTTCAGGAGAAACCACCAATTTTTTTGGTGTTAATCAAAAACTCGATACCTTTGGAAGGTTTCCTGTTTAAATAATGTGATGCCTTTCTGCACATTGGGAGCAAGTTGTCACTGAATTTGGAGAGAGCCATAAATGTGAAAAGACATTTAAAAGAGTTCAAAACAAGCAAAACTGATGATATCATAAATTCTAAAGAGTTGAAGAAAAACCTGCATTTCAATTTATAAGCTCGACGCTGCTCAAAAGTAGCAGCATCAGACAACTCAGAATTTGTTTCCGCATGCAGTTCATACTCTGGAATTGTCGCCTCCTCTCCGTTTAAGGTAGAATGTACATCAACTGAACCAGACGCCACAGAAGATCTATAGGACAAAGAGATTCCTCTATCTTCAGTTGCTGGTCCATCCAAGTTCCATTGACTTAACTTATTCTAACTAGACACTTACTGATTCACCCCGGAATGTTGAGATCCTTAACTGGAGGCAAAGTTGTAGTATGAACCAGGTGGTGGACCAAGAGCTAGTCTTCAAAAGGCCATTAATCGTCCTGCAAATTATCTGATGGAATTATAAGAGCTTAAACAAATTTCAGATACGGCATACAATTGAAGATAATTAAAGTGAGGATAGAAATGCAACAAGTGCCAAGGGGGTGAAAGATTGGTATAAAACCGACAGTTTAATGTCCTAGTGTCACCATAATTGGTCCAAAAAAGAAAAAGCCTATTTACGTTACTCATTCATTCAATATATAAGAAAAAAACAAATCTAACATTAAAAATAGAATACAACAATGAGGCAAACGAATACAGCATCACTTTCCATCCTTTAAGCAAATGATATTTGCCTCCACAAAAGCTCAGATCTTACCCATTGATTACAGTCAAATAGACATCCACTTAAATCAGACCCTTGACCAAACATCTACGATGAGACTCTATTCTATGGTGGGCAAATTCAGATGCAGCAGAGAGTTCTATTCACCAGAAAGAGGGCAGTTAATTGAAGCTGTTTACAACAAAAAAATGAAAATCAATATAACTACAATATAGAGGGGCCTCATTGAACACGCTTTATGCAGGCCTTTTGTAGGCACTGGAGCTTTAGCACCAAGTGCACTGTTTGAACACTGAGCCATACTAACAAATGCTTGTGCAATGAAATCTTGGAAAAAGTAATAGTTGCTATTGGCTACTCAAAAGAGCTGGTTTATTCAAATTTTCAAATTATAATACTTCTGAACAGTGACTTAGGATTTTTCTTTCCTGCTGCAATAGCTCCATGCATAGTTATATTGCCTTGTTATTTACTAAAAATAGCAAACAGGGACCCGAGAAACCTCAAAAAGTCCTAAGAACCAACATAAATTCTTATGAAATGAAATGATAATTATCTAAAAAAATCAACCAACATTATAAGAATGAAGGTAGCAATATATACAACAAAAAATTGGAAGCCTCTATCTACTGTAAGCCGAAATGCACAACAAAACACAAAAGTACCTCTCATAAATGTTTGGAGCATCAAGATCACAGTCATAGTTGACAAAAATATCAATGATAAGCTGCGGGATCCTGAGAAATCTTCTCCAGCAAGTTGAGGACAGTCATTTTTTGTATACAACGAGGCTGGAGTATATTCTCCAGGACACGAAGGATAAGCATTGGAAAGAAAGATTCCAATCTCAGCCTTCAACCCTGATCTAAACTTAGTTAACAAGCTCATGAAAATAGAACATAGGAGTTGGAATATGGTCATCACTGATAGTGCACTATTCTTCAGTAACGACAAGCAGAGGAACTGTTTGATAATATTAAGAAAGCTGCAACAAAGAGCACAAAAGCGTCAATTATGTTTGAATGGGAACTAACATAGTAATATTATGCATGGCAGTAAGCATTCCCAGGAGTTTACACAAAGGGGACAATGGAAAATTAATCAGTGAAGCAACAACATATGTTATAACAGAATATTGTCAACACTGCACTAAACGTAACAAAGAGTACACTAGAAAGCACCGTCACAGAAATCACCGTCACAGAAATCTGTTTGAAGAAGATGATGAGAGTCCCTCATAGTACAACCGATGAGATTGTGAGTCAGTACCTCACTTTTCTAGATCATATTAGTTCTCAAATCCCACTTCACTTTTCTTCCAAGACCAACCTAAGGTCCTCAGGACCTCAAGGGTTCACAGGAGATCATAAGGTGTAGGAGTACTCACCCCTATCCCCCATGAAAAAGCAAGAACTTGATCATCCAAGGGGCTGATGTTTTTCATTTAGAATTTTTCTAAATTTAATCTAAAATAAAAAACACTGTTAATTTTCTATAAGGATATTCTCATACTCTTATATTCAGACAGACAGAAGTAATACTTGTCTGAAAATTGACAAGGTTCAAAACTGCTTTCACATCCATGACTAAATCACCAAAAATGCACACCAGAAGCCAGAGTCACCAGACACCACACTTAAACATAACTTAGCTGCCAAAGATGCGCTCATGTGTTGATTATCTTTTTCAGCAACCATCAAAAATATAATTTTCCCCACAACAAAAAAGTGGTCATTGTATCAGAAGCATGTCGGACACTTATTCGTATCAAAAATTTAATTTATCATGGACGAACAGGTCTAAAATATATCTTTCACTGTTCCCTTAAGTTTTATACTCACTAATTTTATAAAAAAAAAAAAAGTTTTCCATGTTAACCTATTTATTTCCACCACTTTCCTCAGTCTATCCATTTTTATTTGCTCCATGCCTTAAGAAATTAACTTTTTCCTATCTACTTAATCTTTAAATTGAGCTTCATACTTACCAGCCCTCATATTTCTCCTTATGACTATGTACTTAAAAGGTGTTAAAGGTATCTCAAAAAAAAAAGGTGTTAAAAGGTAACAGAGAGCAAATTGATGAAGTATTTTCTCATTTTAGTGAATAAGAAAAGCACATGGTCAACTACATGTATGACAATAGAAGAAATATGTTCCAAAGATTTCTTCCAAGATCCATCAAAAGGAAGTTCAGAGAAAATTGACATGGAAATGTGGTTGTTTCATGACAAGAATTGTTTTCACAATGAAACAATGTCCACTTACTTTATCTCACATAGTAAGGCATTAAAGACAGGACTTCTTTTTAAACTTCCTAACCTGGACAAACCATATTTCAGTATTCTAGAAATAATTATAGCCTAGTGTTATCTCCAATGAGAACATATGGATCAAAGCTTGAAAAAACTTTTTCAAACTAAAACTTGTGAATCAGGAAGGCTATGAGCTAAGTATAGCTTGGCAAAACAATTTTGTAGGCCCCAAATTTAGAGCTAAAATAAATAGAACTATTATTTTCAATAAAACATGCCCTCAAAAAGAGTGCGAAAATCAGAAAAAACTATGAGAATCACTCATTTGATCTTTTAAGAATTAAATTTGGAAAGCCACCCAAGGCACGAAAGGTTTCAGTGCCAACACACAGGCACACACATCATCTACCAAGAGCACTTTCCAAAGTATACATCCTTAAAGATACTTCAACTTTGTCATTTACAAAAAGTCACATTTTTTTTCTATAGCACAAGCAATATTTTAAGACTAAGAGAGAGAAATATGAGTAGAGCAACCACACAAGCAACAACAATGCGAGCCCTTATTCAGATGTAGAGCATCAAGGAAAATCAAAAAATTTGATAGAAGGGATCACACCTATGAACTCTTGGACCTTGGTGCCTATCTAGTTGTCACTAGTCACATCTCATAAGCCCACACTTGTACAGTTATGTGTGATTGAGAAAAACTTTTATACTCTAAGGTTTCACTCTTTACAGCCTAATGTCCCCTATATGAGTGTATTATAGATAATTTTGGACTTAGTTTGACTTTAATTGAACTAAAATAATCTAAATTTTTATTTTATAGCAAGTTTTTGTAGCCTTAAGTGTAACTACTGGCCCAAAGCTAAATGTGTATTTTTCATAAAAGTACTTTTTAGACTTAGTTTTAAAAGGCGCGCCTCGCTTTGCGCCTTGTGCGCCTCGAGCCCACTACAAGAGGTGCGCGCCTTGGGCGCCTCGATGCGCTTCACGCCTCGTGCGCCTCCTTGTTGGGTTCAGAATTAAACTTAAAACTCAAATTTACTTGAATATTGAAGTTCGAAAAATCGTTCTTTCTTTAAGAAAAACAAAAGGCATTCTAAGAAGAACATTGCGAATTTTTCGTATTCTCATTAAAAGTTTTGTGCTAAAGTGGTGTTTGACGCAAGAATGAAAAATGTTTTCAAGTTTGTTGATACTAAATATAATATCATGTCATTTGATTATATATATTAAAATTGAATTTAAGCTTTAGCGAAAAAGTGTGTCTCGCATACAAAAAGCTCGCGCCTTGCCTTGCGCTTTACGCCTAGGCTCTAAGGGCCTTTAGCGCCTCGGTGCGCTTTGCGCTTTTTAAAACTAAGCTTTAAGGGTAAACAGACGAAACTTAAGATTGATAAATAAAACACACTAGAAGTCTCAATAAAGCCACACTGGAGGGTGAAATATACCACGGGAACCAAAATGATGTTGCAATACTAATCATTGTTCAAGGAAAATAACCCATAGTGCAAAGACATGATTGCATCAAATCACCCACGTTGTTAAGTTTTTCAGAAATACAAACCGACATTTCCCACGTTGTCAAGGTGTAAGAAAATAGTGTTATGGGTCATATCAAGTGATATTTCATGCTTTCAACTGATATTTAAGAGCTACAATAATTATATCACTTATGTTATCACTTCTGTTACCGCATCACTGACCGTAAACGCAACTGTTATTGCATTTTTGCACTATGCCTACTAGGACAATAGTCGCCAATATATTTTAGGAAAAATACCGTGAATAATACAACTTTTATTAATTAACCTACAATAATACCAACTATTGATTAAACCAAGAATAATACCAACTTAGGAGGGTATTTAGATAATATCAACTTTAGTTATTAACTAATTTACCATTTATTTTGTCCTATAATCACGTATAGTTTGATTTATAACATGTAAGGGAATTCTAGGAAAACTCCCCTTTGTTGGTAGTATTATTCATGGTTAATCGATAATTGGTATATTGTAAGAAAAGGTTGTATTATTCATGTAATTTTTCTTATATTCTATTTTGGTTTGGTTGTTTGATAAGTTAATTTGCATCCTTATTCAGAAGGACACATCAGGTTGGACTTCCAAATGGGGGTCAACTTAATTTTCGTAACTTAAAAAACTAAAACAAAAATAAAGAAAAAACTGAAAAGAAAAACTAGGCACTAGGTTTGTTTGATAAATCTCCTCGTATTTCATGCAGTAAAGAATAGTCTCAATTAAACCAATTGTGAACAAAAAACAAAAAAACATGTGAAATGGAACCCTAAAAAGCAAAAATTGATCAACACATTATCATCACCAA